>CAJQZP010000088.1:917500-995000 GCA_907164705.1 Parnassius apollo | reverse complement strand
AGTAAACCAAAAGACAGGCGAGACAGACTCCATTTTCAAAATCATTGACTGTGTTTCAATATCGATTAATATTGACAAAAATTGTTTAAATTACAAAATAACCTTTTGATGTATATTACGTAAACATTATTTTTAACTTTACTTTATTATACCAGACAAAAAATGAGCCCAGTATTGTTCGATCTATAAAACTGAGCGTTTGCAAATAAACAAAGTAAAATACATTTATTAAAACAAAACAAATAAGTAATTTTTTTTCTCGTAATACACTGACTTTTGTTTTACTTAGAATATAACCTGTACATATATTATGACATTATTTTAAAGAATAAAATACATATTAGACAGGTTCCCATTAAATAGGTTGCTCAAAAGATATTCACAAAATGAGATGGAATTCAATTATTAGATCATGAATTAATTAAAACTTTAAACGTAATACTCAAACTACTTAAACTTTTAAGTCTTTGACAAACAGCTACTATCTTATACGTGAAAGCTTATAGATTAAAAGCTATTTAAAAAAAAGATTGGAGTGTAATAATTTTCCAATAATAGTTTATTTAAATGGCGTATATTTTTTTAATAAAATTAAAGTTACAAACGAACTAACATTTTACCTAATAGTAAGTCGCTGATGCTAATTGACGCATTGATGGTAACTTACTTTAAACAATGTAGGCTTGTTTTCCTTACTTGAAACGCCTCACAACCCGTACACGGTAGTGCACGTACTTTTGTTTGGTGGCAGAAAAAAACAAGAGGGTGGTACGTCATCGGACGGAACTATCGGATTAGGTATAATCTGATGGTTTCTTAGAGAGAAAAGAAGTACCTACCTATCTAACTCTTAGGGAGACAAGAACACCTACTCTCAAGTAACTTGTAGTATAAATGGGAATATATTTTCCTCCTCTTCTTACTTTAAACTCTTTTGCATGCAGTTCATCCTGCTGATAGACAGGTCTTCGAAATCGAAACACTTGCTGTGATCTGTGAAAATTAAGTCTACATGTGCACGCGGATCCATGCCTTTAGTGATGAATTCATTAGCTGCAATTAGATTAGAAGTAGTTCAACGCTTTCAAAGAAATCCATGTTGTTCATCACCCAAACAGTTTTGTACTGCATAATAGACATCATAGTAAACTATTCTTTCAAGAAATCTAGAAAACGGCCATAGCTTTGAGATGGGATGATAATTTCCAACATTCGACTTACCACATTTTTTATATACCCATGTTATGAAAGCAGACTTCTAAACTTACGGAACTATTCCTTCTGTTAACGACTGCTTAAAGAATATACTAATGGGTTTGACTAAGCTTTTCACACTATGTTAAATATTGGTGGTATATGGTCTGGGCCTCCAGATTTAGAAATGTCAAGGCCTTGTACTAGCTTCAAGATACCTTTATCTGAGATATCTATTGAACTAGTACAGTTAATACTATAATCAGTTATAGGAAATAATTTAGAATTGGTAATTTCCAATTCTAGTTTAACGAAAGTAGTACTTAGAGAAGTTACTAATTTTTACCAGTATTCGCAGAAGATTCCTCGCAATACATTACAATAGCAGACGTATTATTCCTACTTTTTATAAAAGATCAGAAAATTTTTGGGTTACTAGTTATGGAAGATTCGATTTTATCAACATAGGATTCAAAGCAATTTCGCTCTCGTTACTGGTTAGCCCTTTTGCGTAATAATAAAAAATATTGGATTTTTAATTTATCTGATAAAAGATTGTCAGATAAATTACCATATAACTTAAACTTGCAATGATACCTATGTTTTTCTTTTAAGACCTTTAGTAACGCAGTATTACACCATCGAGGGTGTGACGAACGTCTAGTGGATGGGAATTAACTGGTACATATAATTTATTATAAAAGATATTAACAACATTATCTGGGGAGTCATTCCCGAAAAGTTCATACCAGTTTACCTGGTCAAGAGCTGAACTCTGAACGCTGAATTGAATCTGCGTAATCACCTCATTGAAAAGATAAGTGTTTTTCTTCTTAGCATCTAATTTATGTACTTCAACAAAATCAGTCTTTATTATCAAAGATTTATGGTGCATATCTGCGGGCATTGGTAATGGTTCATAGCATATCTTAACATCTACAAGGTCATTAGAGAAAAGCAAGTCAAGTATCCTCCCATTTATGTTACGTATACAATTATATTGAGATACGCTACAAGTGTGAACAGAATCGAGAAAATCAGAAATATATTGACATGAGTAATTGGTAGGTAACAACTCACTACTGTCGCTGCAAAAATTCCAATCTACTTGTCTAAGTAATTGAAATCACCTACGATTATGAATTTATCACACGAATTAGTCATAATTATGGTATTAATATTTATTTGAAATGTTGCAGTAGGGTATTATGTGAATTACCAATATTTTTTCTACACAGATAAAGCGCAAATCCGAATCCGAAAAATCATTCCTCACAGTAATTAGTATAATATACCTCCCCCTGCGTTTGTGACGTGCTACAGTAATTACTATATTATACGTATACTATACGGCCATCAAATGATTCCCTGTTATGTATACTATCGACCAACCATGATTCGGTAAATATAATAATCCTATCCTATACCTTTAAGCGAGCAATTCTTGTATATATATATATAATCGGAATCTTGGAAACGGCTCCAACGATTTTCATAAAATTTAGTGTCCAGGGAGTTTCGGGGGCAATAAATCGATCTAGCTAGGATTTATTTTTAGAAAATGTCCTTTTGTCCGTGTTTTCAGGCAATAAAAAAACTGCTACAATATAAGAACGTAAATTTTGACATAACATGAAATCATAATACATTTAACGAGTAGGTCCAATACGAAGTTAAATCCCTAAATTTAATAAACCTTAATGAAAAATGTGCACCGGCTTGTGAATTTTCACGGCAAAGCAGGTGTTTCATAAACAGCAACGCTCAGAACGATTGCTTGTTATATTTTTTTCACAACCTCAGTTCGTTTGAATCAAGCTTATTGCGGATTATGGGTTGTATTTTTTGATAGTAAAAGTTACTCGTGTAATGTTCAATATCTAATTTCAATTATTTATTGCGCTTTTAATTTCACAATATAATAACATATTATTTAGTATCGTCCCAGCTTAAACAGTTAAACCAACAAATATATTAAATCTTTACGTTTAAGTAGAACGGTAGATTTACGGAATCACATCAGTGTTTATCCGACTATTTGTCTGTAACTGATGTTTCTCCGATAAACAAAACCTCATGAGAGTGATAGATAAAACATATGAAGACGTGAGAATGTTCATTAAAAAGCTTCTTAAATCAAAATTTTAAAAAATAATTTATTTTCTTCGGTTTATGTTCAAACAACAACATTTTTTCGATAATACGCTTTGATATTGCTGACTTGAATCGTACATCGAACCTTACTCTTACTTTATAAGGAGAAGTTGTTATATAATTGATAAAAATATACAAATTGAAGAAAAAACATAACACTGTTTTTTTATATGTAATTTTCCGTAATCATCAAGTAAAAGTCTTAAAAATTGATGTCTGCCATTAAATCTTATAATCAGAGTGATCATTGAAAAAATGTGTACCGTAACAGGTGTAGTTATGAACATTCTCTAAAAAATTAGATGTGTTACTGATGGTACAGAATACTAACAGGTATGGCCTTCACTATACCGATTTTTATACACCTTAAATACACTCATGGGACATAAAAGGTTTAATTTCTTCTGTTGTGATTATCTTGTGTACTAACCACAATAATTAGTAAATGCTATCACGGAATAAATAATATTACTACATACAAAAGTTACACTATTTTGATGTTGACTGTTTACCGACTTTTAATAGCCTTTACCAAACCACTTGTCAAGCGCGGCAACTATGACAAACATCCCCTTTATGAGGTTATCTATGGAGAGTCATATGTTCAGCAGCGGACGTTGATGAGTTGCAATAAATTAATACCAGATGAATGAATATATATATTTAAATGCCAACGAGTACGTGATTTATCCTAATTTTGTGTATAAATTCAACTCAATATGATGTAAAACTCAGTAAAATTTTTTAATTTGTCCAAATTCATTGTTATCCGCTGACGTGACCCTGTTAACCACTGGTTTACAACCCATTTCCTCCCTAAACTGACCTGTTAACTCCTGGTTGACGATATTTTTTACCCGTAAAATGCCCTATGTACCAGCGGTTTACAAACGCACATTTGGGTATAGTCGTTAAAAAAGACCTCTATTTCAATGAATAGGTTTTTATTAATAGTATCTTAATTGTTTCCTTTTAAGTATGATATTTTACGCCTTTAAGCTTTAAACCACTCACCCATACCACGGTAATTTTATCTATAAAAATTACCGTGCCCAGACTGTAAACACGTCGGAATTTGTATCATGTTTGCTTGATAACTTACTCATAAACTATACTCGTGATACCTGTTATGAATGGGAATTAAAAATGCTATTTAATGCGTTTAGAATCACTCTGTCAATTATTTGAGTATGTGGTATAAAAATTCGAAAAAAGCAGCAGTTGAATTTCTTTACCTAAGAGAGTATATTCACTAATTCTATTTATTTCCCAATATTTATAACAGATACTGCTACAATTTTTATCAGTTATGTTATGAATAAAATAACCTTTGTATTAGTATCAATTATTTGTGAATATTTGAGTAATTAAAGCTATAAATAGATCTTAAGTTTAACCATATTTTACGTTGCCCGACCATTACGTTGCCAGACCAAACCCGAATGTTTGGTAAGTTTAAACCATTGTAATAGCATGTTTTTGTACTACTATAGGTATTTTTAAAATTATTTTATTACTGTTTATATTCTCAATAAGGATTCTTGAATAAAAAATCCCTACGTAATCGATTTTCTTTCTGATTTATGAACAGCTTTGCAAAAGTTGCGCTCGAAATTCACTTTTTCCAACTTTACGAGTCTATATTTAAAAACAAGGTGTCATAAATTAAATTATAATACCCAAGTTCAATGACTCATTCATTCAGCAACATAAAAACAAACACTTGATCTGTTATTTAAAAGACTTACACACAATAGGTGTTTTTGTGTTACCCCGCAAGCAGGGCGCTCGTTTTGTTTGCACAAGTGGCGCTGGGGTATCGCATAGTGAGCATCTGAGCTGATTTTTTCAGATAAGCCCGTTCAAAGTGTGAAGGAGCATTTCCTTTCTCTCAAACGTTTTTTATAATACAACAAATATTAATTCTTATTACACAGTACAGTAGCGGTGTAAGAATATCCACTACCCCATAATATCATCCTGTGGGTGTCGGAAGAGGTGAGAGAGACCAAAAACTCAGGAGATGTCCAGCAGCGTCATTCTAATAACGACAAAAAATTCAAAAACTGCGTTTGCCAAACCGGCTATCAACCGTAGAAATTATGACAAATATCCCTTTATGATGCAATCTATGGGGGAGCTCTATGCTCACCAGTGGACTTAGATAGGCTGTGAATGGTACGGTATATGGCACTACAGATCAGTAAGATGTCAACCTTGGTTGTCATTTTACTGATCGGAAAAAAGATTTTAAAATGGCAGCCTCGTACCAGCAAGAAGAGTATAGGACGTATCCCCGCTAGATGGAGTGACGATCTGGTAAGATGTGCATTTAATAGATACAGGTGGCTAAGAACATTATATTTATTACATTAGCAGTGACGTATTTGTTTATAAGTGGTAGTGATGATGATTATGGTACCACGAAAACTATGTGAGGTATTCCTCTCGTAAAATTTAAAGGTATAGCAGAGAGATAAATTGAAAAAAAAATAACGGGGCAACATTTTCAAAACAGTCGCTTTTGAAAAAGAAACCTTTTGTCTATATTTTTTTGTTTGAAAAGACGTTCATTTTTCGTCGTCATCGTTGTTTTCTTTACTATTGTTTTTGCACTCACTTCTTAACGATGGCAGAGTTCCTGGAGCAAGTCTATTTTACGTATTTAAACATTACTTATTCTTAACACTATTCGTGTGTTTGAATAAATTCTGATATAATTTATTGCTGGTGTTTCTTTTTCAAAAGTGGGAGATATATGGTACTGTTATGGCCAATCCGCCTGCCAATACGGCGGCTCTACACGTTGGCCAACATAGTGGCGAATATTGTGGCCAATAGCATTAGCCATCATGTAGAGCGGGTGTTTACGACGGCTCCACACGTTGGCCAACATAGTGGCGAATGTAGTGGCCAATAGCATTGGACATCGTTTAGAGCGGGTGTTTGTGCTTACCTTGGTATGTATTGGAATGATGGCCCACAATTTGGTGTGAGATCCGTGTGGTGTCGGCTTTTACAAACGATCAAAGAATTGTTGGCTGAGTTTGGCCACCGCGTCCACACGTTGGGCGCGCATTTAGTTTTGTGCGAGCTGCGAGCTCCCAGAGTGATTGCATGCACCTGATTTAAATTTTATATTCACGTTTCGTATGGTGGATACCCCGCCCCTATTATCAGCCTTTTAGTACCAATTTCAACTTTAAAAATTCCTGCTACTTTAATTAGCGCACAATATTTTTAAACATTTATTTTAATCGATAAGCTATTTGTCATAAACATTAATGAATATTTATTAACAATCAAATTATTATAAGAACAATTTTAAAAACGACGCTTAAAAAAAAGGCGTTAAGAATCCAATTCCAGCCACCTTGCACAGAATGTCGTACTTTTGTGTACCTACCTTATCAGTTTTTGGTAGGTGTATCTGTTGTTGGAAAGTTTTAGAGGCATAGTAACAAACTCGTAATAACTTTTAATTTTTAATCATGCATGTCACAAGTATGAAAAACGTACCTTGTATTAATACAGACGACAAGAATTATTTTATCTTAACGTTTTACTACTTACCTGATTGTGTTTTAGTTTTTTGGAGTGCGATCTTTCTTTTAAAACTAAACAATTAAAGCAAAGTATGAAAAAAAAATTAATAACATCGATTTATCGTGCAAGTTTTCGAATCATCATCATTATTACAGCATTTTCTGACTGCCTCGTTGGTCTAGTGGTTCCAGTAATAGTAGTGCGACTGATGATCATGAGGTCCCGGTTTCGAATCCCGGGTCGGGCCAAAAATAAATAATATTCCCGTTTATGACAGCCCTGATTTATATTACATGGCTGAAATAAAGTATTTCTTATTAGGTATGTAAAACCAAATATCACCCTGACGGCAGACATTATGCACTTCATTCATTTTCAGCCCACACCGCACTCCACAGCAAAGCACAGGTCTACTTTATTAGTTAAAATTATGTTACATAAGTCAAACCATCAAATGTTATAGGTAAAGTAGCTTGATTCCAGGCTATTGCATTTAAAGTCAAATTTAGAATTTTTTCTAAAGCTAGTTTTAGATTATTATCAATATCATTAAAAATATCTGATCATTTCTAGACTGGACTCGAGCGTAGTATGTAAATTTAGGCACAAGAAGACAATATTTTGAAATAGTAAGAGAAATGTGTAGTTTTAATATATACAATTTATCAACGTTATATAAAATGATCAAATTTTGTATTTAAAACAGGTTTAATACTATCGAAAAACAACGGGGCTCCTAGCAGGTATATCAATTCATCACTGACAATTTTTTCCTAGAAAAATATGATTGAAATTTTGAATTAAAGTACCTTTGTTAGAACTAATTAAATTATTAGAAATAAATATTTCACATATTTGCATTGCCATTTTTTATTTACATCGCTATTTGGTTAGAGACCGACCGAGGACGACATCTTTTTAACCTCCCAGTATACCGTCACGTCACCCAGATAACGGACCAGATGCATTTCAAGTTTGAAATAAAAATAATCTTCAATATATTATACCATATTACCCCATTTTATCACAATTTTATTAGCATGGGCTGTATTTAAGTATGTATATTATATTATATAAGAATGAATTTAATGGAATTTAAAAAAAAGGAATATTAACAATGATATAAACATTACTAATATTCCCCTTAACCACTCGTGGTAAGCTTAAATTGCTTGTGTTACGAGTGGTTCTCGCAAGTAGTCGAATGGCGGATTCAAACCACGAACTTATTGAGTTCGCGGTCCGCGCCCTGCCATTAGGCTACTGTCGCTTTTTTATAATATAATTAATTTATAATATAATTTTTATCAACTACCAACATTCTAAGTAATTATATATTAAGAATGTAATAATTTAACAGTTTCAAATAAATAAATCAAATAGAATACAAATTACTAAACATTATATTGCAATCTCACAGAAAACGAAACACGAAATTATTTTAGTTTCCTACATAAACTACTTTTACGACCCGCCTTGCGAATAAAGACGGCAATTGATGAAAATCATAACATGGTTGGGCACACAGAATATGTTCGATCTGTTATACCCTGTATTTGTTAGCGTTGGTGCTGCACTGCCTCTTAGTAATGTTGACTTGGCCTTAAGGTTCAGTGAGTATTGCAGTGGAGCAGTTTGGCCACTTCAGTCTGTTTTCTATCTTCAAACCTCGGTCGTCTACGGACCTAAATTGATTTCTAACCAGTTTATGATATTTAATCCATTTAAACTTAATTAAATTTCAGTGTTTTAAATAATTCCTTTTTTAAACTAATCTGCCGGAACCGTATAACAGATCGTACCTGAATCGGCTCATAATACAAGGATGAAACGAGCAGTTTAACTTTACATTTGTTGGTTAAACCTCAAAGTAATCTGACTTGATGAGTTTATAGAGCAATTATATTTAAATAATAATGCACAACTAAATTATTCCTTCTGTTTTATTCATCTTTCCTGTTAGACCTTTAACGATGTATCACATTTAACCCTTATAATTGTCCATTAGGTCTTTTTTTAATACTGAACTAATAAACGAACCTACAATCCATCTTATATAATTGGCTACAGCAGTCCGTGGACTCCTGCAACCAACTTCAAACATAGAAGGCTACAGATGCGTTGTCACCTCCGATGACTGAGATGGAATGCTTTACAGCCTGTAAATTATATCAGCTTTCTAACATTTAGACCGGAACACAGCTATGCACGCACTGCTGCTTGGCGATAGAAATAGTTAAGAGTGTGTTACCAAGACGGACCTTCCTATCTAGTATAATCCTGCTATAAATGCTGTACTTTCAACTATATGCAGCTGTTGTTATGCCAAGTATGTAATTTTATTTTGTACGCACACGTCTAGCCTCCAGTGCAAGCCAAGGAATTTTTGGATGCACGACTTGTGCAATGTTTGATGAAGCTATTCACGAACACTGTCAAGATGTCTCACGAACACTGTCAAGATTTCATGTCAAGAAATAAATATAGAATTGTATAAATCAACTCTGCACCATCAAGCACGTCCCATGTTATTCTGGGACGTATATGTCCCATATAATCTTACATACATGAAAAAAGAATATGCAAGCTACACATATCCAGCATGTCAACAATAAAACATATCTAGCATGTCGTTTAATGCTACTAATGGGATATTGGGATTTTAATTGTATAGGAAATGAGCTCACAAGCTATCACTTCTTTCACTCTTTTATAACTCTAAATCTTTTCTAACATTAAGCCCTTGATCTAACCACGCATATTTTTTTGCTAAATGTGGCTTGAGAAGCTCATAACCCTTCGTATACAGGCGTAAAGCTAAGTCAACTAAGCACTAAGCAAGTACGTACATGATTGACCCATGCATCAAACAAGCATTTCAAAACCCCTTTGCAATTAGATAGCGGCTTGGTAAAGCTGTAGCAAAGCATTTGGCTGCGTTGTTCCTGGCTACGGGTGTGCTTCCTACAATAAATTACTGATATAGTCTACAAGTAACAGTTCTCTACAAGTAACAGTCTCAGTTCCTGGGTATTTATCTTTTTGCAACTCATTTTTTTATAGAATGAGAGTGATAAACGAGCACACAGTTCACCAGGTGGTAAGTGGATTTAGCATTATGCTGCTATTACACGCTGGTATTTTGTGACGGCAAAATCCTTCCCCAATCGAGCCAACTCATTCGTGTTACAACCACAATACAGTACAGTAGCATGGCTCTACACTCACAAACTCATGTATGTAAAACACCACAATGATCATTACTAGGTTTATTCATTATTCATTACCTGCATACGGCCACCATGTAATGAGTATTACCGTATTCGGACCAAAAATGGAAACTTAAGGTTTGTGGTCGGTATAAAATAACTCCCGTATTAATATTGATGAAATTTATTCATGCATAAAAAATATTGAAGTAAATACAAAAAATAATATATTTGTGTTTGAGAGTAAGTAATTCTTTTCGGCATCATTTAACGTGCGCGATGCAAAAGCTATCTAGGCCGCTCGCTGCGGCTATCGTCATCTATTTTTTTAACTTTGAGCATTAAACCAAAGGAATAGGCATGTCGATCTAAAATCAATTAATTGAAAAATCGATTGGAGCAAAATAATTTTTGGATGACTTCCGAGCACCACATCAATTTGATGAATCAATCAAAAACCTCTCTAATCTCACTAATTCATCTGATTCAAGAACTAGCAATAAAGTTACCTAACTGGCTGGGGTAAGATACCGAAGTTTTCTAATTTTTTTCTGTTCGTGGACGCAATAACAACCGGTCGTACTTGGTTGATAATTTGAAAGCAATGTTTATTTGAATAAAATAAATATGAACGCATCCAAAGATATTGAAAAGTTTTAATTTCATTTTCGGATCACTGAAATTAGCCTATATCACATATCGTTTGCTAGTGGTTTGTTCTTGATTGTTCTCTATCAATAATTGTTCGTTCGTCAATAATTCATTTATAAAAATTAATTAAAAATTTGCGTCAATATATATATTTGGTTTAAATAACAATTTAATAAGTACGAATAAATAAGTACGAACGTTTAGGTAAGCACTTTATAAATACCTAGATACTGTAAATAAATATTATATGTTATAGTCTATAGGGGTTCATAGTAACAATAATTTCTTCTGCAGTAGCAATGCGTCGGACACCAGCTAGTATTGAATAAATTTATCTTAATAAACTAATCCATGATTTCATAAAATCATGCCATCAAGCGTCTAATGTACGTATATTATGTTTTATCTAATCAAGCATAATGCCTATCCAAATCTGAAAAAAAAAATCATCATATACAAAATTTAAAACTCTTGAATGTAGAGGTATGGAGTACATACTCTATAAAAAAGTGTAATATATAGTGTGATATTCTTCTATCATTCTTATCCGTTCTTTCTTGCTTTTTTCTTTCAACTACTTCTTTTACTCTCTTATTAAGATGTCTAAAGACTGCCTTTTTTCTTTCAATATCACCATTACAGTCTGAGGAATAAGGAAAAAATATTTCGAAGAGGCGTGGGGTACCACTAGAATTAGCAGCCTTTGTTGCTAGTAAATCTAGCCATGCTCTCTTTTTTTGCTTCAACTTCCACACGTATCTCATCATCCCACCATAACGTATTATTTTTCATTTCATTCTTTCTCTTACTAACACCACATACTTCGGTAGCTGCATTCACTAAACCTTTCTTTACATTTTGCCATATATTCTCCAAGTCTAACTCCTTCATACATAATTCATCCAAACCACTTATATTTTCTTTCAGTCTACATTTGAACTTGTTTTTATCACTTTCATCTTGTAACCTTTCTGTTCTAATACGCTGTAACGCAGTGGTAGATACAGACGATCGATGGCGCCAACGCCTGAATAGACCATTAATTCGGCATAAAACTAAATAATGATCCGTTCCTACGTTAGAACCCCGGTAAACTCTCGTATCTACCACTGCGCCCCTCAATCTTTCATCCACAATTATGAAATCTATCATGCTTCTATCTTCACCTCTTTCCCAAGTATACATGTGAATCCTCTTGTGGTGTAAGCAAGTGTTCGTCACAAAAAGATTCTTTTCCATGCATACGGTTGAGAAGACTTTCACCATTCTCATTTATACTTTCATCACCAAACGTTCCTAATATCCTTTCATAACCAAGCCTCCTCACCCCATACCTTCCATTAAAATCTCCTAGTATAATAATATTTTCATTTCCCTTACACTTCATTAACACCATCCTTACCATTTCCCAAAACTGCTCTCGGATATAAGTGGGCTTAGACATGTCTGAGGCGTAGACCCCTAACACAAACAACTTCTTTAAGCCCACTTTCATTGATATCCATAGCAGTCTTGGGCTTACACATTCATACTCTTTCACACATTGGCCCATTCTTTCTGAAAGGATGATACCTACTCCCTGGCATGCCCGCTCGATCTCGTCTACACCAGACCAGTATGCGGTATACGTGCCATGTGTAGTGACATCCTTCCCCTTCCTTTTCGTCTCATTTACGCATAACACATCTATTCCTCTATCATACATCATATCGCATACTTCACGTTGTCAACTAAGAGGGAATGCCTCATAGTCTGTAATTATATATGAAACATAAGGTTCCTAAAAGTTAAATTTAAGACAAATCGCAAATTCTGGAAACTACATGTTTGAAAATGTCGCGATTAATCGAAAATCGATCTATTAATCCTCGATTTAATCGATAATCGATTCTAGTATGTTCGATTCAAATCGATTCAGAGATTGACTTTTTAAATAGTGAATCGACATGCCAACAAAGGAGGCGGCTTCACAAGATCTCAAAGATACGAGAGTCCACTGAAACACGTTATACAAGGTGCTCCAGCGCGAAATGACCGCCGGGCATCTTTTGATTATTTGGACAAAACTATCGACAAATGCCATCAAAGTACAGGTCTTATCAGTTTGGTTTTTTTAATTTAATGTTTTACTTTTTTCGTAGGGAAATCTGACTTGCTGTACTATTTTCAAGATATGTTTTTTGTTTCTACATTTGTTTTTCATTTCGTTTTTTTTCTCTACCTGTTGTTATCATAGTTTGGCAATTATACCCAAAATTACACAAGACATAAAACTAACAAAAATTAAGTACCTCAAGATTTTAAGAATAAATTTTCCATTTAATGAATACTAGTTTTTACGGATTTTATGGCGTATATTTAACTTTTTAAATACCCGACGTTTCAAGCACTTCACAGCACCCATGGTCACTGAGAGGACTGAGATGTTCAACGTCTAGATGTCATAGTTAACCGCAGTTACTATAGACTAAAATTCACTTTTGTTCCAATCTACATAGTATGAACTTATGATATCTACAAGTCTTGTAGTTGTATGCTTGGGTTGGGATTCAATTTTATGTATTATAGGATACCAAGCAGATGGTAGTACCCAGCCATCTTCTCTATCAAAATTAGGATGTTTTTTGATTTCAATAGCCTCGCGAATCATCCTTGGAGGGGATTGGTGTTCTTCAGCGATGCTTTGTGGTATATCAAATCTGATATAGTGAAGACGAGAGGACAGACTATATGTTCTTTAACGCGGATTTTAACTGATCTTTTGGTTTCTCCTTTGTCGGAGAGACCACATTCACAATCAAGCTCGTACACTCCTGCATCTTGCAGAGGGACATTACACTTGACTAATGGTAAAAACTGACCAATCTTCTTTGGCGGCTTGAAGTATGTTTTAATCAAAGCGCACTTCAAGATGTAGCCAATCTTGTCAGTGACTCCTCTGACATATGGCAGTCCAGTAGGTACACGCTCGACTGTGGCCGGCTTCACCCGCTCAATGTAACGCAGGCGTGGGACACGAAGCTTGTTGTCATGCAAAACTTGATTGACGTGTTGAAGCTCGGTAGCCAGGTGTTTACTGTCACAGATCCCTCGTGCTCTCTGAAACAAAGATTTACACACGATAGCTAACTGTGAAGGATGGTGTTGAAAGTCACCGTTTGAATATCTATCTGTATGGGTCTTTTTTCTATACACAGTATGGCTCTAGGTGTTATCAGGATTCTGAATTACTAACACATCTAGAGAAAACCGAATTTTAAAATTTATAGAGTTAAGATGGTCTAAAAATGCAGTTACTTTATCTAAAGTTAGAATTGTGAAAGTATCATCTACATACCCCTGAAAATTAGTATTATTTAAATATGTAGTGTTCGCGTAAATATAGAAATCATCAAAAAATTACCCGTTTTTATTTCATTTCGCTAAAATGTTGAATAAATGCCCAATGGATATTATTACTTTAATAATTATTATAAAATAACATGATATTACCTACAAAATCTCATAACAATGTTTGTAGTTATCGCAAACACGTGCCGAACTACAAGTTGTTCAAAAGTAACTAAATTGATCAAAAATAAGGGATAGAGAAGGCAATTTTTTACCCGCGAAAATCCATTATTGACTCGTTTTTATTGTGCAGTGCGCAACCCCACTCCTAAGCCTAATGTTGGATTTATTTAGTCGCCCTTTCATTGTGTTGTGTGACGATACTTATTTCGTGTTCTTGAAAGTTTTTAAGGATCCATGTGTGGTTTTAACTTCAAAATGCCCAAACTCCTTGATTTGGAACCATCGCATGTTGCTGACATGCACTTTGTGTATGGTTTCTGTAATGGGAACGCGCGAGCTACCCTTTCCGAGTAAAGATGATGATTTCCTAATAGGATTGTCCTTGGATATCGCTCGTTTATTACATTCATCGACAATTTAGTAAAAGGGGTTTACATCGGAGAGGAAATGAACCTGTACTTCGTAGTCAAGCTGTTCATGACGACGTTGATGAAGAAGTGTTAGCAGTTCTTCATCATTCGGTTAGTAACAGCTGACCCGATGATAAGCATTGGTCGAATTGCAAATTAGCTGGGTATAAAGAAAATGAGAGTGTGGCACGTACTGAAAAAGGAAGGACTTCACCTTTACCATTTTCGACGTGCTCAAAATGTATGAGAAGAAGACAGTGCACCAAGGTTGGTTTTTGGACAAGGATTTTACGACAGCACAGACTAAATTATAATTTACCACCGTAATCTGCATGTTTGGAATGATGAGAATCCTTTTCCTGTCAGAGAAACTTCTTTCCGGCACGAATTCTCCATAAACATGTGGGCTGGAATAATTAATGACCAAATCATTGGGCCATTCAAATTGCCAAGACGGCTTACGCAAGAGGCCATGTTGAGCTTTTTGTGCGAAGATCTGCCCCTTTTGCTACACGACATCCCGTTGTTAACAAGACGAAATATGTACCTCCAATTAGATGGAGCGCCGGCTCATTATGCAGCGTCAGTGCGTCAATTCATTAATCAAAACTATCCACGTTGGATTGGCAGAGGCGGGCCAGTAGAATGACCTCCAAGAACTCCTGATTTAACGCCTCTTGATTACTATTTTTGGGGCTACATGAAACAAAAAGCTTATGCTGTGCCAATAGCTACGAGAGAACAACTGAAACAGAGAATTGAAAAAAGTGCAAAGAACGACTCAAAGAATGTTATTTAGGGCCTTAGCCTGTGTTATGGTCAATGGCGGTCGTTTCGAAAACGTTATAAATTAATTACTGTTTTTTTTAATTAATGATTTAAATTTACACTTGTTTTTATTGTTTCCTTACATAAAAATGATTCTATAAAAAGTCAAAAGGTATTTTTGATAGTAAAACACTTAAATGTGCCACTTCCCTGGTTTTAAAGGTCTACTCTATTTATTATTAAAAATGGGGTGCATATTTCAAGAGTTTGTACACCGATAAATTTTTGAGATAGCTAAAAATATTGTAATGTGATTTTAGGGTAATATCACGTAATTTAATAACAGTTAAAAAATAATAGTATTAATTGACCATTTATTCAACTGAATTTACACATTTTATTTGTTTTTGACACATAAATATTTCTTTAGTTTTGTTTCTAATATTCACAAATTATAAATATTTTTGACTTGGGTTGTATGATATGTCTCCTTTATTTAAACTCCATTTCCCGCCGTTCTTTCGACGCGTAATTATTGCACAATTTGCCATTTTTTAAATAATTTGCATGCAGCGGCGCTTGACACGAAAATTGGAATCGATTGATTGTGTTGACATTTATAGGTGTGAATTAACATGTTAGTGACATGTTAGGGGCTACACGAGCTCCACCCACTCGCCCGTTCTATTATGTATTGTTACGAGCTTAGAGTACGTGACAATAAAAACTGCCGATTGAATTACCAAAACTGACACTTTAGTTCACTTTATTTCACTCCGAAAGCTTCGCTCGTATCGCCAATTCAATACTGCCCCGATCGCGGCATTAACGGCTTTATATAGTCTTTTCCACCGAAACATTCAGAATATTCCAGTAAATAACGGCCCCGACCGACCAAGTACAGAAAGTTCGAGTGTGGGGGGCTTTCTAAGAAGCTTAGTTCTTCCATTCGATACTAGATGGCGCTAGTGGTAGAGTTCTAGAAAGATCTTGACGCTCCTATTTCTGCTGCTTGATACCAGATGGTGCTAATAATTAGCCGCCACATACCAGGTGCTAATTATAGCGCGCAACAGTGTGTATTATAGTATTCTATAAACACAAACACAAATGCTGTATAGTGCGTATATAGTGACGCGATTCCAATTTTGAATTTGTAGTGAAGTATACAATATTGTGTTTTCCTCGCCTCGCCTTAAAATAGACAGATTTTTTCTTTAGCACTTACACGCATGGACTCTCCAGAATGTTGTCTCCAGATGGTTGAATACTCAAAGCTGGTAAAGGACGCCCCCGACAACCCGCGCGCTTGCGTCACAATTAACAATTAATTTTTCCTTATGGTCATAATGCGCTAGTACCTCGGCACTGGACAGTTCTTTTGTGTGTAAATGATATTTCGCAATCCGATTACCAGTGCTATTCCACCGATATATTCATGGAAGACTTTGAAGAGAAAGCCCTCCTTACTGCACCGGTTACGCAAAAGCTTGATTGTGAATGTTGTCTCTCATACATAGGCCAAACAAAAAGATCAATTAGAACCCGCGTAAGAGAACATATAGCTGACGTGAAGCACCAACGTTCCGGGAAGTCCGCAGTTTATGATCATATCCTAAGCCGCCCCAACCTTTTTTTTTGCGCCCGAAGCAAATATGGGCAACCCTCCGGAAAGCGGGGGAGGGAGGCGGTGAATGCTCATAGCATACCACGCAGCCGGCTGCGTGGTTATGTGGAGACTTTTACCCACTAAACACCGCCTTTTAGGAAATGGCTTAACGATCTGACTAGAGATCTCATAAGCCGTATACGAACGCGACCCTCCTTGGCAGAAAGGAGGGCGCAGGCAGAAAGGAGGGCGCAGGCAGAAAGGAGGGCGCAGCAGCCCCAACCTTTGCATCAGATTTGATTGACCACAAACCCTCGCGAAATAACATCGATTTCTACCAAGGATGATACGAGAGGCTTGAAGCAAATGTTTCGAATTAAAAAAAAAAAACTATAAAATTTTATATGTTAATATATAGTGGAAATAAATAAAGATAGAAGCACTCATAACTTCGATTCGATGAATCCAATTTATACTTCTTGAAGTTATCAGTGCAGAACATAATTGTTTAAAATCTTTCTTATATATTGTACGTTCAGTTTATTATTTCCTTCGATGGTATTAGAAAAGTTTCATATTTGCCCTCTATATCCGGGGAGTTATTTTATTACTCACTCTTGGGATAAGTTATAGACAAAGATTTGTTTGTTATAATATTTTATTTAATTACGTACTATACGTGAACAAATAAAAGTTAGAAAATTCGGTTACAGAGGTTACTATTTTTCATTTTGTTCCTTATTTGCTTTTACAATAACAGCTGGATAAATTCCAAAAGTATGATCATTTCCTCCTCTTATTGCCAGACTTATCTTGCAGATTATTATTTTTAAAACTTAAAACGGATCTTTTCATAATTTATAAAGTTGAAGTCAATTAAATATTGAGAGTTAACTAATACTGGCACTAGAAAAAAATCCTATCCTAGTCCTATCCGCCAACACCATCTAACATCCGCCCAATTTAGACGCAATCAAAGGCTATCTCAAAGTCCACATACGCCAGGCAAAGTGGCAGATTGTAATCTTCGGACTTCTGTACAATTTGCCGAAGGGTATGTATGTGGTCTATGGTACTAAAGCCTTTTCGGAAACCGGCTTATTCGGGAGGCTGGAAGTCGTCGAGTCTGCGTGCGAGACAATTCGTAATGACTCGAAAACAGCACGTAGACGCGGTAGACGCGGCTCAGAAGGGATATCGGTCTGTAGTTCTTCAAGAGGGCGTTGTCACCTTTCTTGAAGAACAAGACCACCGCACTTCTGCTCCACGTCTCCGGAGTAGTGCCACCATGGAGGACGGAATTAAAGAGCCTCTGAAGGACTTCAAAAAATCCTATCCTGGTCCTATCCACCAACGTTCTGGTGGGTGTGAAGAAAAAGACATAGGTAAGTTAATACCATAATACCGAGATACCCTTAAGCGCTACATTGTTGTCAGTTTTTCAACAATTTATACGCGTAACGTTTACATACGTAACGTAACCCACTTCCACACGACAGCCGCTGGTTCAATATTTTACGCGTTAACGAAGACTCACGAAAGACGTGCAAGCATTTTCTTTATTTATTCGCCTATTCTTAAGTTTTGGAAATTACTGCCATGAATATGAGTAGCGAAGAAACTTTTAAATTTAATTTTTTTTTGTAGGAGAGGGGGCAAATGAGCATACGGTTCACCTGATATTAATTTGAATAACGCCGCCCATGAACAACTGCAACACCAGGGGAATTACAGGTACTTTACCGGCCTTTTAGAAAGGAGTAAGCTCTTTTCTTAAAGGTTGTATCGGACCGGAAAAATCGCCGGTGGTAAACTATTCCACAGAGAGGTCGTACGCGGAAGAAAACTCCCAGTGAAACGTACAGTGGTGGACCGCCAAGCACTTAGATGCTGTGGATGGTATCGAAAGGTTTGCCACGTAGTACTTTCATGAAATTTGGCGGCTAGGCTTAATTCAAACAATTTCTCAGAGCACTCCCCGTGGTAGATGCCAAAGAAAATGCAGAGATGCAACATCTCTTCGCAGCGCCAGTGAGGTTTGAGTTTAGGGTTATATCCTAGACCAACAAAGAAAGATAAACAGAGTACTGCGTACATTTCAATTGACGCCAAGACTATGCTCATCTTCTATCAAACACACACATCTATCAATTTTTTTCTTTATCCGTCAGTAATTGTTCACTGTTGAATGCAATCTAATAGACCAATAGGACAGCAATCCGAGAAAGACCAGGCCCATATATTTATTTATTGTGGTATCCTAATATTTTCGCGTTCGTCTATGTATATTCAATATATAATTAAGTCGAGACACCGCCATATAAGAATAATTCTTTGTGTGGAGGGTAAAATTTTTTTCAAATAAAAAAGAACAAGAGTTCTGCCAATTACCACCCAAATACCTTATTCTTAGCTGGAACTGAACATGGAATATTTTCAACAGTCAATATAGACGGCCTATTTTGTCGTTATTGACAGTATTAATATAACATGTTTTATTTTATTTTGATCAGGACGTAACAAAACAATATTTAGCAGCATTGTTTGCGAATTTTATTTGAAGAATATGTACAGATAAAGCAGAAGATTGTGTGATAAACTTATTTCATAACATCGTTTTTTACGCTACCGCGTTTTTTGGCTGAATTTCTACTCAAGTGCCCAAAAATAAGCAAATGTACGGACTGTGAAACTAAAAAGTCGTGAGTACGAACTAGAGATTAGATTACTGTTTGGCAGTACCTGTTTTGCTGAAACCTGTAACAAATCTGGACTTTTTATTTTCTAAATTTTTTTATTTGTTTTCCGTGTTCGATTGAGCGCATCATTCAGAGAGCCCAAAGTTTTAATGCGGGTAACTCTTTATCCCCTCGTCTGTCCAAACGCCATATTTTCGCGTGTCAAATAATATGCGCATCTGTCAAACTGCATAATCTGGCGTCGAGTGTTAGCAAACTACTATTTGTACACACACACACACACACACACACACACACACATATATATATATATATATATATATATATATAACATATATAATTGCATACGTAATAATGATTGGTTTTGTCTAAATTTGATTTAATAATGTGTATTTTTTTATTTGTAAACATCTCAATTTTTGGTCCCGATTTCGAGTAGAGCTGAGTGAGGCCTTTCTCGACCTTGTCGTAAACAAGAAATGTGTGAAGAAGTTTCTTTGTTTTGATTATTTATAGTTAAATATGCTTTTGACGTACAAGTAAAACAGTCTGTAGTAGTAACAGTACCTGGAATAAAGGCACATTCTTCATACATCTTTATATAATGAAAACTTTATTTTTTACGTTAACTGGCTTTCGTTATTATTCCTTTTTCATAACACGTAAGAAAATTTTTAAATGAACATTTATCGCATATTGACAGGGCCGCGGCAAAGCTTCCATACAAATTCGCGACCCAACCAGCGGCGATCCCTCCCTCCTGGCGTCGTCTCCTCGGTATCAGGTAAAGAGCACTAGAAAACTATGCGTCTTTCGCGTCCAACTCCAGAATAAAATTGTACACACGTCACAGCATCCACTTACTATCTGGTAGAATTTAATCTCGTTTACCACTCTAACATTTACAAAAGGCAAATGTCCAGAGCTCAAGGAGGAGTAAATTCTTTTTTTAATCCCATCTAATGAATTAAATACGTCAATGACGTATACAAACTTTGGTTACAACTTTTGATCGAGGAACCAGAACTACGAGTAATTGGCATTAAAGCAGCTGTTACATCGTTAAACTTCAAACCAAGGATGCATGTAAGATACCATTAAAGAAAAACGTAAGTTGTAAAATATATCTTGTGAAATAAGTTTATAGGAACCACATATGGTCATTCCGGTTTTTATATAATAGTTTTAATAAACCCTTCCTTGGCAGTCGGTTAAAAATAGCATACGTAAAATATTGTAAAAAGTTGTATTAGTATAAATGTTCTCCAGACCTAATTTTCGTCACGGTTAAGCCATCTGCGCAGAATAGGAATATAGTGCACAAACTCATGCACAAACAAAGCTGCCGGGTTAGCATGGGCAGGAGACAAAATTTTATCCCCCGATTATATCCCCTGACAAGAGATAAAATTGTCTTATCCCTATGCCAGAGTTTTAACCACCCTGCGAGCATGGGCCTATATATCCGCGGTAGATAAAATAGGAGATAAACTTATCCCGGTGCGTACAAGGAAACAAATCGGAACGCCACGAAACTGTAACGCTCCCGCAGTTAAAAATTCGAAAAGTGGTAAAAGTTAATAGATATCAGTGTTCTTAGTGTCGTTATCAGCGTATTAATGAGACGCATCTATATGGCGTAATTTTTTTTAGCCGCAGAACAGTTTTTAGTGAGTTTTCACGTGAAAAACCTTTTTTTCTCATATTAAAAAACAGTAAATCGCCTGCGGCGCTCGATTAGTCGCCATTACCCGCTATGTTTTTAGTAATTTTGTGCGTCACCTGGGGACACATCATTATCCAAAAAGTGAAAGTTTTGGATAAAGGACACCTGAGTTATTCCTATATAGAAGAAAACCGAAAACCACAGGGTAGGCTTTCGCGAACCAGGAGTCTGCGGCTAGAATTGAAGGTGTCACTCGCGGCGTCTCGGAAAGCTCTTTCCAAAAATATATGCACCATCAGCTGGAAGTGAACCTCGGAATAACCACACTTTTGCAGTTGGTGTCCCACATCTTATAAGTTTAAACTCTAATAACTTTTATTTTCGAATGACGACCCCCCCTTCATTTATTTGTATATAGAGGAAAAACTCGCGGCCTTACTGTGGGTGAAATTTCAATTTTTTTAATTGACTAGTTTTTTAAAAGTAAAGTTTTTTTTTAAAACATATCCTTTTTCGTCATTCCGTGATAAGTTTGTTATGTGTTATGCTAGCTAACTATTTTTTTTTTTTTGCGGATGGAAAATCATCTAATGACCCCTCTCGCTCTGGGTGGAGCGTAAGGGAGTGTCAGACTTTTACTGACTAAATACCATCCGTGTTCCTTCAGTGCCCTTACGTTCCGGAGCCGCGGTATCTCTTTCGAATAGCCCGCAGCCCCGGCAGGCGTGGCCCTTGCGGGCCCCATCACGCTGCTGACAGCTCTTTGAGGCGCGCGTGGAACAAAACGCGCCGTCGACACGGCCTGTCGTCGTTAGACGGACGGACGACGAGCTACCCATTGCTCGCCGTCCACAGGCCCGCGCCTACGGTGGCCGGGGGCCACGACGTAGCCCCCGACGCCCGGGGCGTCTCCCGCGGCGGCCGGGGAGGAAAGCTGCTGCTCTTTCCTTCTCCCGCTCCGCCACCTCCTTCGCTAGCATCACTGCTTCGCAGAAGGTGGTGACGGCATCCCATTCCGTCTCGCTCCGGACCATGGCTTCGACCAGGGCCGGACGCGAGAGGTCGCCGCCGCCTATCGCCGCTACGAGGACACGGCGGTGCTCCGCCCAAGCAGGGCACACCTCCACGGTGTGTTCCACCGTGTCCTCCGGTCCATCCTCGCAGTGGGAGCACCCGGGCGTTTCCTCCCGCCCGATTCGGTGCAGGAACCTCCCGAACACACCGTGTCCGGTGAGGACCTGAGTCAGGCGGAAGGTGAGGATGCCGTGGCGTCTCTCAAGCCACTCCTCAAAGAGGGGTCTTATCGCCGCTATAGTGGCGTGCCCAGCACGGGGTTGCGACAGTCGCTCTCTCCATGTCGCCATGAGATCGTGCCGGAAGTCTGTCCGCTGCGCGACAACTTGCCGCGGCAGCGGGGTTTCCCCCGGCATAGTGCCTCCGCGCGCCATTTGTGCAGGCGTGCGAGGACTACCGCCTCCAGATCCCATGGCGGCAATCCGGCAAGGAGGCTCGCCGGCTAGCTAACCATAAGCGCTACCTCAAAAAAATAATAAAATTTTCGTTCTCTTTAATAGTTAGCAATACATTGATTTATATCCATTTCACATTTTTTTTCTACTCTTAACTTTATTTCATGCCCAAACTGTTTTATTCTATATTTGTTTTAACATCTTTGCACGTTGTCAATTTTACGTATTAAATTTAGTATAGCTATAAGGGCCACTTTTTTATTACTCTTTTTTAATTTTGCATTTAAAATTACTTCTTTCCATGTTACAAATTTAACTGGCGTTGAAACTCGTTGTCGGGGAATTTCAATAGATTAAGTACTCTAATCACGTATTGATCGCCTTTTTAATTTTCTTTCTTGTTTTTCAATTTCTGATACGAAAATAGTTGCAGTTGGCTCAAGACATCTCGACACGTCCATAAACTCTTTCCTTTGGCCCCATACTACGGACGGGGAGATATACATCTACTCGTTATGTCAAACGGGGATATACTATGGGTATAAGATAATTTTATCTCTTGTCAGTGGATATAATCGGGGGAAATAATTTTTGTCTCCTGCCCATGCTCGATATCCCGGACGTCAGTCTGAGCGAGATTAGAATGGCTCTACAACACCTTAAAAACAGCAGTGCCCCAGGCGAGGATGAAATTGCAGCGGAGCTTTTGAAAGCAGGTGGAACACCGGTACTTAAAGTGGTACTACTTCGGAGGCATGGAGCAGAAGTGCGGTGGTCTTTTTCTTCAAGAAAGGCGACAACGCTCTCTTGAAGAACTACAGACCGATTTCCCTTCTGAGCCACGTCTACGTGGTGTTTTCGAGAGTCATTAATAACCTTCTCGCATGCAGACTCGACGACTTCCAGCCTCCCGAACAAGCTGGTTTCCGAAAAGGCTTCAGTACCATAGACCACATATATACAGGCAGATTTTAAAGAAGACCGAAGAGTACAATCTGCCAATTTGCCTAGCGTATGTGGACTATGAGAAAGCTTTTGATTCCGTTGAAATTTGGGCGGTGCTACGGTACCTTCAGCGGTGCCAAGTTGACTGTCAGTATATCGAAGTGCTGAAGTGTTTGTACAGTAGGGATACGATGGCTACTGTACAAGTACACAGTCTGGTTCTGTAGGAGTACAGAACCAGAGATCGAAACCTATCCAACTGCAGAGAGGTGTAAGACAGGGTGTCGTTATATCCCCGAAACACTTCACCGCTGCATTGGAAGACGTTTTCAAGCTAGTGGGAATTTTTGACAAGTACGTTTACCTAGGACAAATAGTCCGAATAGGTAAGTCCAACTTCGACCGAGAGGTCAATCGACGGATTCAACTCGGCTGAACAGCGTTCGGGAAATTACGACACATCTTCTCGTCAGGTATACCTCAAACTCTGAAAACTAGATTGTACAACCAGTGCGTATTGCTAGTAATTACTTACGGATCTGAGACGTGATCCTTCACTGCCGGCCGTATTATGACGCTCAAGGTCGCTCAGCTAGCTATGGAGAGGGCTATGCTCGGAGTTTCTCTGCGTGATAGACTCAGAAATAAGGATATCTGCAGTAAAACCAGATTGACCGACATAGCCCAACGGATTGGTAAGCTGAAGTGGCAATATAGCTCGAAGAACCGAAAACCGATGGGGAGGAAAAGTTCTTGAGTGGCAGCCTCGTACCAGTAGGCGTAGTGTAGGGCGACCCCCCACTAGATAGTCGCGACCTGGTAAGACATGCAGGAAGTCGATGGATGCAGGTGGCTCAGGACCGTGCTTTGTGGCCTATGTTCAGCATTGGACTTGTGAAGGGCTGTAATGATGATGATGATGATGCCCATGCTCAAAGAGTGGATAAAACAGAGCAAGTGATAAAAAATTTATCCTCTCCCCCGAGGATATATTGTCTTCTGCCCATGGTAGCCCGGCAGTACACTCTATTTCCTCAAATTTATAGTCCGATTGCACAGAATTCCGATGCGACCAGATAGAGATCACCAACGGCTAAATGTGCTTTCCGAGGGACGGAAGTAAAACATCGCCAAATTATTGACTACTTACCGCTATGGAGAATTTCTTGACATACAATTCCAGCAACTGATTTTGTCCGACCTGGGATTCGAACCAGGAACCCCATTGTATTCCCACATTGTGACCACAAGGTATTACTTGCAATAATATTACAATAAAACTTCGTTATCAGTACAATAAATGTTTTTATAATATTAGATAATGTGTTAATAATTATGGCTGGTTTAGCAGAAGAATAATGTTTAATTTAAGAGTTCGAAAGGGTATCTAATAAAACAAGAGAAAAAAGACGTACCCTAAAATGGGTTCACTCCTTCTCTTAGACGAGAAAGAATTTTAGGGAAAGCACGATAGCCCAAATGGGCAGACGTGCAGGTTTCTTTAACATGTTTTCTTTCACCGCCGAGTACAAGTCAACTCATCACATAAATTATAGTTGACACTATCCATCTATTTTCATCCATTACAGCCTATAAGTTAATTGCTAATATAAATCTCCCGACCCTCTATGGGGCTATGGGTTACTATGGTGTACAATGGCCTGTATATCTATGGGATATTTGCCTCATCGAGGACACTTAGCCATAGTTGCAATGCTTGGCTGGCGGGTTGACGAACGCAGTTTTTATCATTTCGATATGTTATTAGGAAGAGGCTGCTACCAATTTTCTGTTTCAGTTTCCACCTGTCGGCTCTTACGACACCCACGGGACGATATGGGGTAATGGATTTTATTTAAATTCCACTACTATTTTTGGCCTATTTTTGCATGACCTGAAGCAAATCAGTCCGCCGATGAGGCACATTTTATTCTCCAGGCTAGGATAGCACTACTTTGTCTAGTAGCACGTCCAGCCGGGAAACTTTGGAAACTGAGACTGCCAGTGTGACGCCAAAAAGAATTGAGTCCATCTAGCTTTCCCGGCTGGCTTACAAAAAGATCACCAGCATTGGCTTCATAGGCCTTATGATAGCACGATTCTGCTTAGTAAGGGCTATGCGGGGAAGTCGCGGCTGATTTTCGAGAGGCGTACTGCTCGTTTCCATAATCGCCTCTTAAAATGTACTCGTCTTATTCTCTATTCCAGTTCCTGGGTGACTGTCCCATCATCGTTTAAATCAATCACAACTGGGGTATTCACGACGACATCGATGTTTGCCAGTTTTGGCGCTGCATTCTCAGCCGTAGCATTTTCATCCGATGAGGGAATAGCCTCACGTCGTAGGCCGTCGTGGATATTCCAGTTGTTGTTGATTCAGACGATGATGGAATAGCCTATCACGAACTAGAAAAAATGAGGAGCATATTGGAAGAGGTGATGTCGGAAACACACAGTACGTCTCTCGACAATCGACCGCGACTTCTTCGCATAGCTCTAAGCAAGCTAAATCGGGCTGTCGTGCGGGTTTTTAACCATATGCTGGTGACCTATTTGGAAGCCAGCCGGCAACTTTGCGGGATGGAATCAATTCTTTTTGGCACTGCACTGGCAGTTTTCCGAATTACTGGTGCCAAACTACCTACGGCTTGACGTGCTACTAGGCAAAGTAGCGTCATTCCAGATTTCTGGAGAATAATAATTGTGCACCGTGTCGCAAAGGCAAAGGCCCTCACCGGCAGCTGACAAGCTTCAAGTCGGGTTGTAATAGGCCGAGAGTTGTGCTCACTGTTAGAATGGCGTTTGCTAGGACAAATATCAGTATGTTCCAGCCAGATATCGCGCAGAAACTAACGGAGCCATTGATGACTTGAAGCACAGTATCGCTGATTGGGGGAAGTGGATTGGGCGATATACCGAGAGGTTAAGGTAGTTCAACCATAATCGTCTCTTCCAGAGTGATCAGAAGAGGCATTTTAAATCATTAGAGTGATCAAAGGTATGTGGAGCAGGCCAAGCACTGTATCAGGCTGACTACCCACCATATATAAGACACAGACATCCATTTTGAGCGCGAGAATCATTCGCCACCTAGAATCAAATCAGGTGATGTCGCGCGCTCAAAATGCCGCTTTTACATTAACATTCACATTAATCCTACTACTTGTTATATTACAAATCTACAAGTTTGTTTATATGTTTATCATGCAAAAACCTTTTGTAAAAAATAAGTCAATGCCAAATGACAATTACGTAATGGTCATTCCAACTGATCAGTTCAAACTAAAACTGTTGATACTCGTATTATTTTATTTTTAAATATTGGATTTTCGATATTGCCACAAGGAATAGTAAACTGTTTGTATATTTTTGTATAACATAATTTGTCTTACAGTCCTGTTACTAAGTGAGGTCACATTAGGTTATAACTCTTTAAAGAAGAATCAAAATACGAGTAAATAATAGAAAATCATTATATTTTTATTAATTACTATATAAAAGTTACTATTCTTGAAATACGTGTTTTAGATTTTGATTTGAAATTTACGATATTATTAAATTAATACTATATATTTTGTCATTTGAACACGAATTGCGTAAGTAGTATAAGTTCGTAATACAAAATACATTTTTTATTGAATAAGGGATTCAAACGGGCCCACAGTCATTGTGATGGTTAGTGGATGCCGCGGTTATAGCATGTACATTTATCCTCCATTAAGAATCCAAATGCCTTGTTGTGACCCCTGAGGACTAATATGGAATATATCATTTCCATTAAAAAAGTCTCTAGTTCTCAATATTCACCACATGAAACGCAGCAGCATTAAGCTGCTATTTTCGCTGGTATTCTGTGAGAGCGTGGTCCTTACCTAGTTGAACAAACCCATTTGTGCAACCACGTTAAATGCGTATTACAATACGTATTATATTACAAAGTAAATATCAATGGTTGGTAATTTTTTCTTCTGTTACAACATTTAAATAAATTTACAAACGTTAAGTCTAAATTTCAAACACATAGTTTGAGAAGAATGCTATTCGCTTAATATAAATAAAATACAATAACTTTAACTCAATTACTGTTCATAATCACAATCACTTTGTGGATAACCTTGGGGGAGACCTATATTCAGTTAAACGTGTGAAGGAGCCCCTTCACACATCCACGGCTACCCCCAAGGAATGCCTCAAAACTATTGTAATAATAAAGAGTTATTTAATTAAACCACCGTTATCCTGTGTCAGAATATGTATAATTGAAATAAGGCTAAATAAACGTATTAATGTTTGCTTAATTCAATCAGTGAAAATGTGAAAAGCAATATTAAGCAAATTTTGTTTTGAATATTCAACGAGAAAGAACGCTGCACTGAAACACTCGGCGTTAATTAAGTATTTCAGTCTTAACTTTACGTTTTAAATTTTAGTCGTTTATAACAGAATATCAAAGGATCTAGAAAATAATGCCTATGTAAATAATAATATGTTTATGAAAATAGTTGTTTACATATGTTGTGAATTAAAATAATCAGCTAGAAAAATACTGTAAAAATACTGGATAGAGGATAACAGCTTGATTAAAATATAAAGTAAATATATAGTTGCCATGTGGTGGCAACGTAAGGGAACCCGTTACCCAATATCACAGAAAGAAAATAGATCAAAAGGCAATAGGCAGCAGCATCTTCTCGATTAAAGCAGTAAATAATAAAGATTGTGGTTACCTATCTTCCAAGCGTGGAAAACATGGCAAAAATCCTAATGAGGCTATCTATGGGAGAGGCTAATTATTCCACAGGTAGCTATTGGTGGTTATAAATAAAATTGAATGAAGAATATAATAATTATAACAGACCGTATTACCGTATAAGGCAATAATAGTGGACATTAGTGTTTGTCATGACGAGAATCTCGTGAAAGCAGAAAGTGATAAAAATATATGTGAGACCTTTAATTTACTAATATTGTTCCAATAGTTGTATCAGTCAATCGGCTTCTTTGTAAAAAATATGAATGATTGTCTGTTCAAATCAGGTCTGGGTAAATGGCTGAAAGAATTAATTCAAAAAGTCTCGTATAGAAAGTAGGTTCCTATTTTTGAATGTTTAACTCCACCGATGGCTTCGGACTCCTCGTCGCGGTGGACATTAGATGAGATAATAATAATAGTTATTAAAATAGTATTTATATTTTTGTTATATCATAATATTTTGTCAATACATTTGATAAATAAAATATATAATAATAATAATAAACATTTATTACTCCACAATAATAATAAACATTTATATCTCCTACATATCAAGTACTTTTATTTAACAAATGTTTAAAGCATTTTTAGTTTTTTTGGGATACAAGAATCCAAACTAAGTTACCCGATGCTATTGGTCTTATGGCTTTTTTATAATTCGATATAATTATATAATGTACGATGGGTTGATGGAACAACTCATAAGTCAGGTTAAAGTTGTTCGTGCTTTGTTATTGCCAGAGCTCAGACTTGGGATGTCCTAGGATAATTTTAAATGTATCACTGAGAGGCTTTATTACTCGATCCAAAACAGTTCTTGATAGACTTTAGCAAAATCATTCATTCCTTTTTCACTTAAATGAAGCTTCGTTACTATTTGGTGGGAAAAGTTGTTTTTACTATATAAATAATTTATTAAAGTAACAAACGCAACTCATATTGCACGTAATGGAAAGTGGCTTATATACATCTGTGACCAAAATCAAACAAAAATGGGCTACAGATTCGTGAGGACTAATAAAGAATGCCTCATGACCTTTTATAATACTCTGTAAGAGAGTGGTACCTAGAAAGACTCCTAGGTGAAAAAGTCCCTAGTTATACTTAAAAAAGTAATTCCATAACAAATAACATCAAGTTATGCAACCTCCCTGGAACCAACCTGAAATCGTTTCTAAGTGATAAAAATTAAGTAATAGATGCGCGTAGATGTCCGAAATGGAAACGAGAAAAGACGTCTCCGCTTTGGGCCCCTCCGGAAGAGGGGACTGAAGAGGAACTGAGTTACGTACGGCGAGCGCCGTATGTTGAAATAAACGCATATTTTAGCAATACCTGACATCAAAGGCAGACGTCTCAGTTATGTCACTATTACAAAAACAGTTTCTTCTTTTACTAACTGCGCTGCTCACTGCATGCCGCTCACATCTCTTCTCGTCTACACTGCACGCTGTTGCTAGCTTGCAACACATGAGACACAGCTCACATCTCTGCTTTGTACCACTAACCAGCTCAATCTCAGCTAGTCACAGCTCACATGTCTGCTTCGATCATGCTATACAAATATGATATATCTACGCTCAGTGATATCCACCAAAGCTGAGAGGAGACGAGATGTGATAATAACGAAATTCTATTGGCTGTTTGAAACATCTCTTCTCATCTCGCCTCCAGTTTGGAGTGGAGTAGATATTTTTGTTTGTATGAGGGCTCTAATTTTGTCTAGAAATTCGCCTGAGAAAGTATATCCCTTTTAAATAATTCTTTCGTTGAGTAACAGTGAAATTATCGCCATGTTTTATATAGCGATCAATTATTACTACTAGATTTTCCATGTTGTAGTAAAGTAAGAGAGTCCATCACCCCATTTCGTCCCATGGGTGTTGTAAAAGGGGCCTATGAGATGTACATGAGAGATCTTATGTCATCTTGTGTACACCAAAAGTAAAATACCCAAACTCCGCCTTATGGATCTGTGATTGCTAATCCGCTCGCACGTTATTAGTATTTTTTCCCGGGGAGTAAATTATTTGAAAAGTTCTAAAAATGTTAGCAAGCAACGGTCACGGTCACAGTCACAGTCAGCTTAAATTAATCTAGACATTTTAAACTAGGAGACTGCATTAACTGTCTAAGTGCAATATCAAAGTTATTTAGAAGGTGTCGTGAACATTTTATTATAAAATAGGGGTAAGCGAACATGGAGCACATCTGATGGTAAGTGACTAACGCCGCCCACGAACAAGTATTACACTAGGGGAATTGAAGGTGTTTTCTTGAAGGTCCCTAAGCCGTATAGTTCAAAAATATCAGCGGTGGTAAACAATTCAACAGAGAGGTAGTACGAGTAAAAAACTCCAAGTGAAACGCACAGTGGTAGACCACCAGTCATACAGATAGTATGGATAGTATCACGGGTCCTGTTGCGATGTGCGATGGTAAAATAGCGCGGCTGGAATAAGTCAGAACAATTCTTTAAAACACTCCCCGTGGTAGATGCGATAGAAAACGTAAAAGGATGCAATATCCCTTCGCAGCGCCAGTGAATCGAGCGGATCAGAAGGAACTTGGTCGTCGACGATTCAAGCCTCTCTACGCTGGATGCGGTCAAGTGGAAGGAGTGCTGCGGTGTTCCGGCCTAGAGATGTGAACAGTGTTCCATGTGGGGTCAAAATTGCTCCTTGTAAAGTTGTAAACAGTGTGCCGGTATAAAATACTGTCCCTCTCTGCTGAGTACGACAAATTTTAGAGGCCAATTTGCCTTCCCTTTCAAGTGCATATTATTAAAAAAACTGCACATTATTCGATATGTTGACGCCGAGGATTCAGATGATAGCTGAGACAGCAAAAAGATTACTTTGAAACTGAGGAGATACGACAAAGGGTCCTATTTAGGGATGTGCAATCCCCAGACTTTTACCGCTAAATATATAATAGACAAGTTTTAGTCACCTCCCAATCCGATATTTTGTACAACTAAGTCTTGTCTTCTGGCACAAGTTTGTTCCGGTACTCGGCGACGTTTTCGCAAGAAATGTTGACATGGTCGATGTATAAATAATCATCAGTTTTGTCGTCCGCATAGAAAAGAATGTTACCAGTTTGCAACATATCATTGATATGTATAAGAAACAGCGTTGGTGATAGCACGTAGCATGTACTGTAAACTAAGACCTTGATGCTCCGATCACGAAAGAATCTGGTGATCCAATTACACAATTTCTTTGGAAGCCCATAGGCCTTCACTATGTTCAAACTAACGGCCAATGCCTCCCCTTGGACTTTTCTGCCTCCGACCATATATGAGTCATGTAGACCAGAAGATCACCAGCCTATCTACCCAGATGTGAAACGTTTTGGTGGTCACTAATCAGTTGGTGACCCTCAAGGTACCCCTCATGATCTCAGATTATTTTGGAGAACACGGAGGTGATGGCGATAGGAACTGACTGAAGAGTCGCTTTATTTAGGAATCGGGTGGACTAAAGCTGCTTTCCATAAATTCGGGACTACACTTTGGGAGTAGGAGTACTGTAAAAAAAACGCGTTAAAACCGGTGCCAACGCCGGAGCACACATCTTCAGCACAATTGAGGGGATTACACCAGGCCCACTCGACTTGTGGATGTCTATGAAGAGGAGTGCTATGCAAGCCGAGTGCTGTCTAACCTGCACATCCAGCATGGAGGACTTACACCGCGGGGTAACCAGCGGTGTTCTCCTCCCTTCCTTGAGATTCGTTGGACGCAAAGACAGAGCCTAGCAGATCGGCTTTCTCCTTTGGCAAGGACCAGTGAGTCATCGTTCCTGTGAAGAGATGTAATAGATGGCTCAACGAATGTCCCTTGGACAACTAGAGACCAGAATGCACGAGTTCCCGAAAGAAAGCGAACTAGCTTCTCACCAATTCTGCCGATGTGCTCTGACTTTGCCTTGGCAATGGCTCTTTTAAATGTCCTGGAGGCGGAATTGTACTTTATTTTAAGGGTAGCCCGGTAGCAATCCAATGCTATTTTAGAGGAGCCACAAAACCATCGCTGGGTGTTGCTTCCGATGACCACCACAGAAGAAGGAATAAAAAGTTTCACAATAGCCACAGAATTGGCAACAATTTTGGGATCATCCGGCGAGAAGCAAACCGTGGGTAGGATACAACAAAAGACCGCATCCTTTCCCAATCGGTTGACCTATTGTACCAAACACAGGGTGAACCTACAGAATACAACCGCGATGTTAGCGTAAGGGGCACCACACTTCGGACTGGACAATGATCTGTGAAGCCAATAAGGGGGTCAACTTGAAATTCGTCCGGATGACAGTTCAACAGAAAGTCCAACGGGGAGGATACATCATCATTTATATTTGAAATCCGCGTAGGCAAAGTAACCAGTTGTGTCATACATACCACCACATGCCAAGCTAAAGTCATAAACAGATCTCCCCGCATGATCGGTTAGACGTGAACCCAGCTATTCGGCGTGAAACGTGTTAAAATCGCCAAGGATCACAATCTCTGCGGATGGAATCTGCTGTAGTAAGAAATCTGCAGCCATTAGGACGTGATCGATAGCCCGTAGATGTGTGGATGATCGTCGCTGTTTACGCGCTAATGGTCATCGCTCTCTACGCGTAGCCAAAGTATGGATAGGTCGGAACCTGCTGAAGCTTCGAGTACAGATGTCCTCTCTGACGTATACGCCAACTCTAGCCCAAAGTAAAAAGAAATGTTCCAATTTGTATCCCCGGTAGGAAACGAGTATACGAAGTACAAAGTATTAGCCGGAGGAGACACCTACGTCTCGGTCAGAAAGAGCAAGGCTGACTTCGCCGTCTCCAAAGAGTAGTGGACGCCGCTTAGGTACAAATGAAGCCACATGATGTTGCAGAAATCCACGGATAGCGTGGCAGGAGTCACCTTGGTATTGTTGCTCAGCTTGCTCCTAGCACTTTCTGTCTTGAGTGGAATTTCACTCCCCTCCCCCCACCAATACGCGGGAAAGCCTGAGCACCACCGTGGCCTCCGATCACCTGCACTCACCAGACGAAACGCAGAAGCAGAGCTTCTACTTCACGTTGGTATACTGTGAGGTCTCTTGATAATAGATCTTGATTAGCCGAAAAGATAATGTTTGATTTCTTTTATTGGGCATAACATTATTTTTACTGACAACCTAATAATATCTACAAATATTCTTAACCCAAATACCGAAAAGTTTTATGAGTTACTTACACTGCTAGGTGCAGGTATCCCCCAATATAGAACTAATTTGGAATATAAAAGACTTTTCCACTGCTCTCCTTCTCCTTTTAGTTTTCCCAGAGCGTGTAGGAAAGACTTCATATTATGTCTCTTCCTATTACTTAACACCTCTCGAGAAACACGAGAAGCTTGTAACCAGAAATATGTTGGCTGTTATTTGCCTTTTAATATAAGAGGAAACCTCGAGTGGTGTAGACATTTGTCATTTCATTAAAAATCATTACCATAATGGAAGTGGAATAAAAGTAATGTAAGGTATAAAGATAATTCAAATTATACCAATTGTTGGACCTCATTGACTGTTTTGTGGCATTTCTTGTGGTAAGCCTATGTTCAACCTGTGATAGGCTCTAATGATAATGATGATGATGATAGTAATTATGATAAATAGAGTGTTTGCGAATTTAAATTCCAAAATAATTAAATAATTAAATAATTCATTACTGTGTGTCCGTTTGTAACTTTTAAATTAATTTAATATTATTTTATAAAAATAAAGGACTGTAATGATACGTTGTTTATTGAGAACCTCTCATTTTTGAAGGGATTTTCTTTAATTGGTTTGGCAGTCATATTAGGAACCGCTGTACTAAATTTTAATGCTACAACATATACGAAATGGTATCCAATGTTCATCTATCACAGACCAAATATGTGGCCAGGCACTTATGTAAGAAAATTTATTTTAATTATTCTTCATAAATCTTAAATTTCATCACAATAATATTAAATTTTCATTGAAAAAACACGGCAATATCGAAAAATATCGTAAATTAAAGTATTTTGTTTTGTAAAAAAAATGATTTAATATTTAATAGCGATAGGATTGTCAAACAAACAAAAAGGTTTTAACGTTACGAAATTGTTCAAATAGTGCAAGTAATTGGTTTTAGGATTAATAAACAGTTTGCGAGGAGAATTAATTCTATACAAACTCAAATTAAGATAAATAAATTTTATTTCAATTTATGCTTTTGGAGCTAATTAATTTGCTGTAAAAGATTTTATATGATGGTAATTTTATACTGTCATTTTGCATTATATCACAACAAATATAAAATAATACTATATTTTAAGGTAAATACAATATCTCGATAATTTGCCTCGTACCGCTGAACGGAATGAACGGCAAGCTTCACTAGGTGGAGTGACCACCTCTTGATGTGATGTGATGAAGATAATGATTTCTAGATGTTAAATGGTTACTAAAAATACTATACTCCAAGCGAAATTCTGTGCAACTTATTTCTAATATAATTTCACAGTACTGCCCAATTTTTTACGAACCTTATGAGAGTCGATATTAGGAAACACTAAAAAGTAACGGAGATTCATTTTTATTATATCCTAATTAAGAAATTTGAAGTCTACAAGAACAGGAACAGCTCCACGAGTTAAATGCAATAACCCTCTCAGAAAGAGGCTTTTGCCCCGCTGTGGAACGTTATAAACTTGAAACTTTAGCTTATTTAGATGATAATAATAATTTGATCAATTATTGTTGGTTATGATAGTGAAAAATATTAAATTCTATATATTCTTCAAACTTATATCTCCACATAAACCCATACGGATCACACTAGCACAGCGTAGAGCCGAGTAGAGTTAAAATATTTTTATTAAAATTAAGATTACCTTTTTGAGTTTTGTAAGTCAAAAATACTTCAACGGGTCACCTCTGTAGCAGTACCTTGTAAGAAGTAGTGACAAAAAACCCACTAGTAAACTCGTAATTTTACTCGCCACAAGCAGTCAGTAAATTTTAGATTTGATCTGTAAATGAGAGGCCAGGTAGAGAGGAGGAGAAGCCACAAAATAGTAAAGTATTTATAGTAAAAATAAATTTTCTGGATTAGAGAACTTATGTAGAACTTAAAATTTGTTTAACAAACGAGCCCAGTTGCCACTTAGTTATCCCGATACATCTGTCTTCACCTGAGGTTTAAACGGAATGACTTGCTACCAGTGAATACATTTCCAGCTCTCTGCACTCACTATGTGAAAGACAATAGGAGCTTTATATGAATTTTCTAATGTTTTAAACTGGTATTCTGTAAAAGTGTGGTACTGTCCCAATCGAGTTGACCTTTCTTACTGAAGTTGCAGCGTAACGTTCACACATATAAACTTAATATAAAATTAAGTTATTTAAAAAAAATGAAATCATACACATAAAATTCAAGTTATCTTCTGGAATGGCCATTATTTCATTACTTTTAATTAAAAGAGACATGATATATATTTTAAAATATACACGTAGAAGAAAAATAATAGACAGACTAAAATTATTCCACGGGTATTAGAACTTAACCTTTAAAACTCAAAGACGGCTGGTTTTTTATGACGTACATAAACAACGAGACTAATGATCGTAAGGTGGAGAAGCAAGAATATCCACTATATCGTATCGTCCCGAGGGTGTCGCAAGAAGCGAACCAGAGCAGCAAGCAAACCAAGATATGGGCAGTAGCGTCTTTCTAATAACTAAAAATATAAAAATAAGTTGCGGTTGCCTACCCGCCTGCCAAACGTGAACACTAAATACTGTTGTGCATCGTAATTAATGTCACTAGCGCCATCTAGTATCGAGTAGAATAACATGGACAAAACAAAGATCATGTTTAATGTCCATGTCACACCTATGCCGGTAGTTGTTGGGAGCACTATGCTCGAAGTTGTTGAAGAACACGTTTACCTGAGACAAATAGACCGACTAGGTAAGTCCAACTTCGACCGAGAGGTCAATCGAAGAATTCAACTCGGCTGGGCAGCGTTCGGGAAATTACGACACATCTTCTCGTCAGGTATACCTTAATCTCTAAAAACTAGATTGTACAACCAGTGCGTGTTGCCAGTGATGACTTACGGATCTGAGTGGTCCTGGTGGAATGATCTACGTGGTCCTTCACTGCTGGGCGTATGAGGACGCTCAAGTTCGCTCAGCGAGCTATGGAGAGGGCTATGCTCGGAGTTTCTCTGCGTGATAAACTCAGAAATGAGGATATCCGCAGTGAAACCAGAGTGACCGACATAGCCGACCGACGTAGCATGGATAGCTACTGCGCTATGCCTCTCTCATGCACCACAGCGAAAGCTACGTTTACCTGTTCTCTATCTGTTTATAAAATTTGGAATTTGAATTTGAAATTTTTTTTGAAATAGTTACATATGCCTTAGTAGCATGTAAATAATGCCTAAAATAATGCCTGGACAGACAGAGAGACAAAAAAATTGGAAATAGTTACATATGCCTTAGTATCATGTAAATAACCTCCTGTGTTTAATAAAAGTCTGTTATTTCAATATTAATAACTGATTTTTATTTAGGTCATGTAGAAAAAATGAATGAGGAAAGACTGAAAAAGCAAATATATGTTACTTTTCTGTGAGGGTAGGTCAATTGAGTAGTACACATTTTAGACATCTTAGATTTAAATATATTTTAAAAATAGTTACAGTTTGAATTTCATGTTTATTATTTATATGTAATAAATTACTACCTACCAGCTCTTATTTCCAAGTATTTTCTCTAACATCACTGCACTTTACAACTGCTTTCACCATGGAAGCACTGAAAGGTTCACTTATGGAGATGTCAAAGTCATTCCAAAGTCAAATGGATAACTTTCAGCGGGAACTGCAACAATCTAGTTCTGCTGCCACAACTTCATCTTCTCTACCAGGTGATTTTAATGCTTTTAGAAAATTCATCTTGGCTGCTTTAACATCTTTGCATAACCAAGTAGATCTTTTGGGAAGAGAACTGGATCGTAGTGAAATGCGTCGCCGCAGAAAGATGATCCTACTCCATGGAGTTCCTGAAGAAAAATCTGAGGATACTACCGCCGTCATAAGTACACTTATCAGCACTAAACTCCTAGTCCCAGGTTTCAGTAAAACATCCATAAGCCGTTGTCATCGTCTGGGACGCCCTTCTGATAAATTTTCCAGGCCTGTAGTTGTCAAATTCAGCGATACTGTGATGCGAGACAAGGTTTGGTACTCCAAAACCAAACTTCAGGGCACAGGTATAACGCAGTCTGAGTTTCTAACAAGGAGGCGCCACAGTGTTTTTCTAGAAGCTAGGCGAAGGTATGGCATCACCAAATGTTGGACCAGGAATGGAGTTATCAATATCTTTACTCCAGATGGCACAAGGCACCAACTTGAGACCTTGACTGAGCTTGACGCATTATGCAACGGGTCAACTTCTGCTTCACCCGTTTATCCTATTGTGGTTGAGGCAAATAAGGCCCCCGAAGATAAAGGTGCACCACAGCGTAATAAGAGGGCCGGTAAAATATGAACTTTTTCGTAAATAATTTTATTTTATTTTTTATTAATTTTGTAATTCTGTTATAAATTTTCTCTGGACTTCATATTTTAGTTTTCTTTTTTATCATTATATCTTCATTACCTTTCCTTGTTAATTGTAGATTAGATAGTAAAATGTAATGATTAATAATCTCTCTTTCGAATGTTTATAATTTAGTGTTATAATTTTTCTTGTATGTTGGTAATTGTTATTGTAATCTTTCTTTGGAATGTTTAGTATTAGTGATAAAAGTATATTGTAAGGTAGATAATTGCTAGTTAACGTACTGTAACTTTGACACTTTGACTCATCTGACATTAACACCTCTCACTTTTGTGTCTATGGTATGTTAACGTTTCGTTTCTTCACTTATTGTTAAGTGAATTAAACATTTACCTCTCACTTTTGTGTCTATGTTACCTCTCACTTTTGTGTCTATGGTATGTTAACGTTTCGTTTCTTCACTTATTGTTAAGTGAATTAAACATTTCTTTCCATAATGCTGGCAGGTAGTTTACTGATGACTTAATTATTTTTGAATTATTTATTTTGTAATTATATATATTATAATACATACATATAATAATACATATTTACTTAGTTTTACATATATTTAGTAATCAGATATAATTTAATATGATTTCTTCAGATGATAGTGTTCGGAGTTCCAATTCCTTCGCCTTTGATTCTAAGCCTCTGATGGATTAAGCAGTATTGACAGCTTTGAAAGCATTGAACCCTTAAATATTATGTTAGATTCAACTTTTTCTGAATCTAACAAAAACTTTAACGCTATTCACATAAATGCTCAAAGTATTCCTGCTCATTACCCCGACATGTTGTCAAGTTTTAATAGCAAAAACATACACGCTATCCTTGTTTCGGAGTCGTGGTTAAAACCATGTCTTCCATCAACTTCCTACTCGCTTCCAGGTTTTCATTTGATTCGTAACGACCGTACCGATCGGGGCGGTGGTGGTGTTGCTATTTATCTGCGCTCACATATACCTTTTTCAGTAATTCAAGTTTCAAATGGTTCGCAGACTGGAAACGAAGCTGAATTTCTCTTTATCGAAGTTCTTCTTGGTCATACAAAATTACTTCTTGGAGTTTTTTACAGTCCCTCTCTCACTGTCGACTACTTCACCACGTTAGAAAATATTCTTGACAATCTTACACCTATCTATTGTCACAGTATTATTATGGGTGATTTTAATACCTGTCTTTTAAAAAACAACGCTAGATCAATAAAACTTAAATCTATTATTGAAGCACCAAATTTATAACTTCTTCCTACTTCTGCCACACACTTTTTCCCGAACTGTGCCCCTTCTCTTCTCGACATAATGTTTGTGTCTTTACCTGACCATGTTCTTAAATTTGGGCAACATGCTGCTGATTCTTTTTCCTATCATGACCTTTTATACTTGTCATACAAAATCCGTCCCCCTAAAGCTAAGTCAAGGATACTACTTCAGCGTAACTTTAGTGACTTGGAGCAGCTTTTAAATGACGCTGTAAAGATTGATTGGAGTGTTGTCGTCAATGCGTCTACTGTTGATGAACAGGTTGCTTTGTTCAACTCTCTGTTAATTCAACTTTACGACGTTCATGCTCCTGTTCGTCCAGTGCGTGTAAAGCATCCTCCCTCTCCTTGGCTGACCGATGATATAAAAAAAATCACCCACATTAAAAATTGTGCCAAAGCTAAATACAAGTCAGTCCCTAGCGATTTGAATAGAGAGAAGTATAGATTAGTACGGAATCGTTGCAACAATCTGTGTAGAAAAGCACAACGACGCCTTATCCATGAATCAGTACAAGTTCCTGATCCTGCTAAGGTCTGGAAATTTCTTAAGTCCTTAGGAGTTGGGAAATTACGACAAAATCTCACACACCATAACCTTCATCTCAATCAACTTAATTTGCATTTCTCATCTTCGTCTTGCATTAACGATAAAGCAAAACATAATACTTTAGATTCTCTTTCCAAAGCTCCCACTCCGGACACCCCTGCTTTTAATTTTAGCCAATTTAACAGTTGTGATGTTAAGAGAGCCATAATGTTCATCCATTCAAATTCGATTGGTAGTGACTGCATTAGTCGGAAAATGGTCATCCCTCTCATTGATCTCCTTTTACCTTTAATCACGTCTATTCTGAATAGATCACTGAATTCTGATTTTTTCCCTTCAGCTTGGAAAGACGCATTTGTAGTTCCTCTTCCGAAAAAGTCAAATCCCTCTAGTTTTTCCGATTATAGACCTATCTCTATTTTGCCTTTCTTTTCCAAAGTTCTAGAACGTCTTGTGCACAATCAATTAAGCACCTATCTTTTTTAAAACACAATCTTTTAAATCCCTTGCAATCCGGTTTCCGTCCTGGCCATAGTACGACTACTGCACTTTTACAAATCACTGATGATATTCGGTATGGTATGGAGAAACAAAAGCTTACTATTCTCACGTTGCTTGATTTTAGTAACGCATTTAATACTGTAGATTTTGATATCTTGTTAAGCATTCTACGCTCTCTCAACATATCTCCAACTGTAGTTGACTGGTTTCGAAGTTACTTGTTTGGTCGCCGACAGCGAATTCAGGTGCAAGAGGTTTTTTCCACCCGGATTACTACAGCTGCAGGTGTACCACAAGGTGGCGTGTTGTCTCCTCTCCTTTTTGCAATTTTCATTAACTCTATAAGTCATAATTTGTCCTCTTCCTACCACTTGTATGCTGATGATCTCCAAATTTATACTCAGTCCTCTCTTGAAGATCTATCTAAAGCAGTTGACACTATTAACGCTGATCTGACTTGTATTTCGAAATGGAGTAAATGTTATGGTTTAACGATTAATCCTAAGAAAACTCAGGTCATTGTCATCGGTAGTTCTAGATTAATTGGTAAAATTGACTGGTCTCCCCTACCACCTATTATACTAGACTGCACTCTAATCCCTTACAGTAACAAGGTTAAAAACCTGGGGTTGTATCTTGACACCTGTATGTCTTGGACCTCACAGGTTAATGAGGTCAGTAGAAAAATGTTTGCTGCGTTAAGCTCTTTACGTAGATTACGTAATTTCCTTCCCACAGCAACTAAAGTTACGCTCGCCCAGTCTCTTCTTCTGCCTATCCTTGACTATGCTGATATTTGCTATCTTGACATTACCGAGGAGCAGCTTAATAAGCTTGAGCGCATTCAAAATTTATGCATTAGATTTATATTTGGGCTTCGCAAATATGATCATATCTCCGAATTTCGCAAACAGCTCAAATGGCTCCCGATCCGCCTTCGCAGGAATACTCACATTCTCTCCGCGTTGTATAGTGTGCTGTTTAATCCTTTCACTCCTCTTTATTTAAAAAACCGTTTCCAGTATCTTTCTCTTACCCATAATCTGTTCCTTCGATCCTCCATCAATCTTTCTCTCTCTAAACCTTTGCACTCTTCTTCCTTTTTCAAGAAATCCTTCACCGTAACCGCTGTGCGATTGTGGAACTCCTTACCTCTCCATATTCGTCGTGCTAAATCTCTTCACTCTTTCAAAATTCTTGTTAAATCGTATTATTTAGAACGCTATTAGATAAATTACTTTACCTTTCTCTTACTCTTTTCATTTAATCTATTATATGATATTTTATATATAACTTTCACTTACTTTTATTTGTATGTATTATTGTGTTTTATTATTATTATTTTGTATGCCCCCCCCTCTTTTTGTAACTTTTGTTTGCATCATTCCTCTACGCAAAGGTTGTCTGGAAGAAATCACTTTCAGTGATAAGACCGCCTATTGTACATACTTTAATTAGTTTTAACTGTATTGATGTTTCTGTATTGTGGTGTACAAAAAAGAATAAATAAATAAATAAATATATGTTGCAGAAGTGAATGGAAGAGTCGGAAAGGGACGTCCTAGGCGAAGGTTTGTCGACCAAATTGGCGATATATAAAAAATAAGCCAAATTAAGAGTACCCTTAACCGACGAGCATGTATGCGTAGGTATATGGATGTGGAAGATGCGAGAGAGGTATGTCAGGATCGTGCTAAATGGAAGTCTGTAGTCTCTGCCTGCTCCTCTGGGTGACAGGCGTGAGTGTTTATGTATTTATGTATGTGTTTTTATTTAAATTTTTAGATTTTTCTACTCCAACGGCGTTCAAGGTATTTTACATCTTGTTTATAAAAAAATGGAACGAAAGCCGTGGTAACCCAAGGAGTGCTAGCCGCACACAGCACGTGAGTAACCGGGTCCGATAATCGTAGCACCAAACAAATTGTGAATTGAAATTTTAAGTGCTTATTTACAAGGTGTTTGATTATAATGGTAACCATCGTAAGGAAACCTGCATTTTGACGACTTAAGATATTTAGAAGAAATGTGAAGTCTGTCAACACACATTACAGCGCGGCGGACTAACTACCCATATTCATTTTATAATGATTTTTTACCTAATAAGAACGACTTTTTTTAAATATAAACTGAAGTTTCATACGAACTTACAGTCCACCACAGCAAGTGGCTACTGCAGCCTAAATAGAGATGATAACGCATCTCGACGCCCAGAAAGAGATGCTTGTCATCTCTGAGGATTAAGATAAAATGTCTCAAATCCTTGAGCTATAATTGCTTGCAATAATCTTTAGATTAGAACACAGCAGTACAAGCCCTGGTCTTTGGTGGCAAAAATAGGTAAGCGGGTGGTGTCCACCCAGACGGACTCGTAGGCTGAAAAAGAGTCCTACCATCTAGCTAAACGTTCTTATTAAGTAATACGTCATTAAAAAAAATACAAAGCTATTACTTTTTTATTAAAACCTCACCTTATTCTATGCAAATGAGTATTTCGTAATTAAATTCCGGCCTGCCAATGAGGGTTTGAATATATTAATTCTATTTTTTTACTTAACTTATTACAAATTTTAAATAAAAGTAGTAAAACTTTTATTTTCTTCAATTAAGAAAAAAAAAACAATAAGTAGTAAAGACAAATGTTTCTGTAATTTGGGTAAATCCTGTTGTTTAAGCTGGTTCTTTGGTATTTGGTAGATAACGGTATAGTTTACGGTGGAGTAAAAACAAGAATGAAAGCGGGATAATTTGTGTCAAATTTCCATAAAAGAAGCTAGCCTATTCGGAAGGAAAATATTATTTATCTTCTTATTTATCAGCCTATAAAAGTCCACAAATCTCTTAACATGGTCCTCTCTACTTATTACTATTTATAGACACTTCGAAGACTACAGTCTACAAGTAATATATAGAAATATTACTTGTATACGACATTGGTGTCTTCGAAGCAAGACCTAAAGTTTATACTTTTTGTTAGTCTAAATATACCTCTAATACCATTTTCGGCTACATCACCTCTTACTAGCAGATAGGATATTAGTATAACACTGACATATAATAGATCAAAAACATTGCATATAATAAATGATATCGTAAGCAACAACTCGGAGAACTAAAATTTCTTTTCTGGAGCATACTTTTCACAGACTACGAATCTAACCCAGATTCTGGGGTGATGTAGCCAGTTATCTACGATGGCTGCCCGCTAAGGCACATAGTCATATATATATATATATATATATATATATATATATATATATATATATATATATATATATATATATATATATATATATATATATATACGAGGTGTGTTCAAAAAGTAAGGTGACTTTATATTTTTATGAAAAACTATTTATTTATTCATCAATATTTATGTTGTCCCCTTCAAAGTAATCCCCCTCAGATATAATACACTTGTGCCAACGCTTTTTCCAATCGTCAAAGCATTTCTGATAATCACTTTCTGGTATAGCCTTCAGCTCTTTCAGCGATGCAGTTTTTATCTCTTCAATCGTTGCAAATCTTCGTCCTTTCATAGGTCTCTTCAATTTTGGGAACAGGAAAAGGTCACATGGGGCCAAATCCGGTGAATATGTTGGCTGAGGGATGATTGTAGTGTTGTTTTTGGTCAAAAAACCTCTCACAAGCAAAAAAGCGAAATCGAGCAATTTTGGAACAAATTTCGCTGACACACGTTTCATGCCCAAAATATCCGAAAAATTTCATGGCAAGAGCCAATCGATATACCAACATCCTCCGCAACTTCTCTGATAGTGATTCGACGATTTTCCAAAACAATTTTCTTCACTATTTCAACGTTTTCATCGGTTGTTGACGTGCTGGGGTGTCCAGAGCGAGGTTCGTCATTGGCATCTTCTCGGCCATCTTGAAAGAGCTTGTACCACTTATAAACGTTTTTTTTTTTTACTGAGAGTAGACTCACCGTATGCCACTGTCAACATTTCAAGTGTTTTGGAGCACGTAATTCCATTTTTTTACACAAAATTTGATGCAAATTCTTTGATCCATTTTTTTTTGATAGAAGAAAATCGCCGAGCACACCAAAGTACGTCTGACCTTTGTAACTGTCAAAAATAAACTAAACATGCTATACACTTCAAACTTGAAACATATGCTCAGGACATGTGTACCAACGCAACAAAATACAAAAATCGAAAATCGAATGTGCGTTGCCCGCGAAATTCAAAAAGTCACCTTACTTTTTGAACACACCTCGTATATATATATATATATATATATATATATATATATATATATGTGTGTGTGTGTGTGTGTGTGTGTATGTGTGTGTATGTGTGTGTGTGTGTGTAAATATTTTTAAAGTAATTTTAGGTAACGAGGACCTTGACGTGACCTTGGGTAACGATAACGAACCCATCGTGGAACCAATAGCCGGGGCACCTGATATTTTGCACAACGTGGATCCGGTATACGATGGTAATCAACGTGACAACCATACGGAAGCATGTCCTCAAGAGGAAACCCCGATCTACTGTCAGCCCTCGGTGAAGCCACGTCGGACTCGCCTGATTATGGCGATAAGATTCACGGTAATTTATCACAATTGTGGCCCCCTTTGCTTAAGAAAGGAATGCCTATATCTAGTAAAGATATCCTAATGAAGGATTACCCTATACCAGATAAGTGTAGACTTTTGCAAGCGCCGAAATTGAATGCAGAAATCTCGGCGGCAATACCAGACATGGTTCGCAACCGGGACAAGACACTTACAGCGTCCCAACAGCAGCTCGGTACGGGCATTACTGCCATCAACAGAGGCATGGACCTGCTGCTGAAGAGTGATAACAAGGTTCTAGCCATGAAACACTTGAGCAATGGTTGCCGCCTACTTTGTGACTCACACTACTTGGCAACGCAGGCACGAGTAAAATTAATCACCCCTAGTTTGGACAAGGCCTTAGATATTGTTAATGAGTCCGAACGGGATGAATCACTATTTGGTTCGTCCTTGTCAGAGAAAATTAAATCCGCCAAGGCCATTGAAAAGCAAGGCCTTTCCATTAAAAAGCCTGCAAAAACTGCAAAGACATCTCAACAGCCCAGCGTCCGTCCATCCTACCAGGGAAACTGGAGCCAGCCCCCTCGATATCCGGCGAACAGGGGGGGGTTCCATACAGGAGGCCGACGACGGCAGGGAGTCGCCGCCCGTACACGTCGCCAGCGCAGCTGCCACAGCGCGTCGCAGCGCACGACAAACCTCGGGCGCCCGCGCAGTCTCACCGTTGACGCAGGTACATGCAGGTAGACTTACCCTCTTTTATAAGCGATGGCGGAAAATAACAAACAATAATGTAATCCTTGATTGGTTAAAAAACGGCTATCCCATACCTTTTCACACGCCTGTGAGTCAATCAGTAACCCCTAAAAATAATCTATCATATAAAAAAAATGAAAAATCAGGTATGATAAAAACCATCAATAAACTAAAGTCATTCATTAGGAGCTATCACGGAGTGTATTGCGACTTAAAACCAATTTATATCTAAAATATTTCTTACGCGGAAGCCTAACGGCGATAAACGCTTTATATTAAATTTGAAGCCATTAAATAGACTAATAAAAAACGAACATTTTAAAATAGAGGATTATCGAACTGCATGCAAATTAATACCACGCGATGGATATCTCGCTACCATCGACCTAAAAGATGCATATTTCCTTTTAGCCATTAAGCCTTCTGACCGCAAATACTTAAAATTCGAATTTCAGCCCAAGTAATTCGTACAAAACTCACACATTTCGCTTTAATTGCATGCCGTTCGGTTTATCCGTAGCTCCGCGGGTATTCACTAAGGTTATAAAGGAAGTTATGGCCTACCTCAGGCACCGCGGCTTTCAATCAGTGTCTTATTTAGACGATATCTTATGCATTGGAGATAGTTACGACAAGTGTCTTGATAATGTTAATGAAACATTGAAATTACTCGAGTTTCTAGGCTTCGTTGTTAATTATGACAAAAGTATGTTAAAACCGCGACAATCCTGTACATATTTAGGATTCCGTTATGATACCAATAACCTTAGTATAGAATTACCAGACAATAAGCGACGTTATATTGCCGAGTGGGTTACTAAATTTACAAAACTTCAATCATGTTCTATTAGTGAGTTAGCTCAACTCATTGGTATACTAGTCGCCGCATGCCCAGCCGTTAAGTACGCCTGGGTGTACACTAAGATCTTAGAGCGTCAGAAGTTCCTTGCATTACTTAAGCATAATAATAATTACGAAGTCAAAATTAACCTACCTAATAATATATTAGAAGATTTGTTTTGGTGGTTGTCAAATATCGACATAACATACAATTTTATGAGACAGCCAAAATTTGCCATCGAAATTTACACCGACGCGTCGCGATCAGGCTGGGGTGCCGTTTGTAAGAACGCTCAAATACATGGTAAGTGGAAGTCATCAGAAAAAGAATTCCATATCGATTACTTAGAACTGATGGCAGCCTTTTTGGGCTTGAAGTCATTTACCAGCAAGGTATCCAACTGTGCAATATTACTACGCATGGACAATACCACCGCGATTAGTTATATAAATCGTATGGGGGGTATTCAATACACCCACTTAAACGACTTGGCCAGGTCCCTTTGGAAATGGTGTGAGCAGCGCGACCTTTGGGTATATGCATCTTATGTCAATATCAAAGAAAACCGTGCTGACGCTGCGTCTAGAATAGTTAATCCGGATACTGAGTGGTCCCTTTCTGATGAAGCTTTCCAAAGCATAGTAAAATATTTCGGTCAACCTGAGATAGACCTATTTGCGTCTCGAGATAACACTAAGTGTGCTAAATTCATTTCATGGAAACGACTGAAAAACAGACGCAGTATCCGTCGACGCATTTACAACAGACTGGCATAACCACTACTTCTACGCATTCCCACCATTTTCCCTGATACTAAAATGCCTTAGAAAAATAATCGACGACAATGCACACGGCGTATTAGTTTATCCTAACTGGCCATCACAACCATGGTTTCCATTACTGCAAAACCTTATTTCTGACGTCATTTATTTAAACCCCAATAAAAATATCCTGCAATCTCATTTCAGGGAGTGTCACCCGCTGCACAAGAACCTTACCCTGGGTGTCGCGAAGCTCTTCGGCTCAGTCGACGGGGCGCCTGTGCACACTTGGCTACACTGATGCTGTCATCTTTTTCTACTAGCACCATACAGCAATACAGTACCTCACTTAAGCCACCAAAGGCAATATTGTACGGTAAACAAAATTAATGTATTTGACCCACCGAAATCGTCCTTACTCCCATTCTTAGCGTTACAATTTAATAATGGGTGTGCGTATGGCAGTCTGAACTCCCATCGATCTGCTTTGTCAGCATTCATAGGCAACAATATTGGTTCAGACGAATCTACAAAGCGTCTCCTTAAAGGCGCGTATAAATTAGGGCCCTTAAGACCTAAATATTTCACAACCTGGAATCCCCAATTGGTCTTAAACTTCATCTCAACGTGGTTCCCAAACAGTGAGCTGACACTGGAAAAAAATCACTAAAAAACTTGTGATTCTTTTAGCAATCTGTACAGCTTACAGAGTACAGACGCTTTCCTTAATTAAACTCGACAACATACGATTTTCAGACAGTGGCATAAAATAGTCATAGTAGACATCATCAAGACATCTGCACCCGGTAGGGACCAGCCCTTGTTGTTTCTACCATACTTTAGGGAAAACTTTTCTATTTGCCCAGCGACAGTTCTCTCAGATTATATTTCTGTAACTAAAAACATAAGACCTGAGAGTACAAACAATCTGTTATTAACGTACAAACGGCCACACAAACCTGCTACTGTACAAACCATCACCAGATGGATCAAACAAATGCTGTCAGAAAGTGGCGTTGACATCAGTATATACCTCGGCCGCGAGTTTGACCGGGGTTAATATAGAAACTATTCGCGAAACCGCTGGGTTTCTACTAACTACTTCATCTAGTTCATCTAATTAATTCGCCCGTTTTTATAACAGGTCTATCGTAAATGAAGGCGAATTTGCTAGGTCTGTTTGCTTACAAACAGAAAACCAGTCGTGATTGTGATGTTTTCATAATAATATTCCTACAGTAATAAACAATAATGTTTCTTAGTAACAGGTTTACCTTAATTAATGCTTAGAGGTTTATGTAAAGTTTACTTAAATTGATAAACTGTTATAACTGTAAGGCTGATTTTTTGAAAAATAAAACTATAAGGTTTGCTAACTTATTGTTTTCTTTTCCACTCAAAACTTTCTGACTCTTAACATCTACATTGTTATAATCATATCTGAAAAATGAAGCAAGGAATTATAATATATGATCAAACGAACTTCCAAGTAGTGAAGTTCGATCATTATTATGATGACTTGCTTCATTTGAAGATAGGAGCTCCCTCCCTCCCTGATACATGAATATCACAGATATACAGAAAGTTTTGTATCACATCATTAACTTAACTCTAAAAAAAATGAGCTTATGTCAAAGAGTCAACACAAGGCAGCCATACCGGAAGTAAGTCACTAAATCGTTTAAAAAATCTCTAAAATATGTGCGAAATTACCAAGTAAGTAGGGAAACTACATTGTTATAATCATATCTTCAAATGAAGCAAGTCATCATAATAATGATCGAACTTCACTACTTGGAAGTTCGTTTGATCGTATATTATACTCGTCAATTTTCAATCAATTGTTCATTGGCGAATTAAATACATCAATCAATATTTAGCCGAACTGACTTGTAAGCAGAAAAATTACGTAGATTAGGTACTTGTTATAGTAACTTTTTCAAATATGGAATAGGACTATTTTTACACTTTAACACGAACACAGTTTATAACAGTATAAACAAGTTTATAACAACATAGACGAGTTTATACTATATTATATTCTTCCTACTAAATAGTTTAAAACTACAGACTTTACGCTTACAGTTCCATTAACTGAAAGTATACCTGTAAGTTGGTAAGTATAAACAGGAAAGTCAATGCAGTGTCTAAATTGTAAAAGAATTAAATCAGTATACATATTATCTTTTAAACATTTGTCAATATAATACAACGAAGGATTAAAATTAGAATTGTAAACGGTATGAATTGTTTAATAATATGGAGGGATATTTATTATTTATAACTACATTGGCTTGATCTAGACACGCGGTAGAGTGTCAAGCCAAGTTCAAGCAGAACGGCGAGCAGAACCGTGTTTTATGTGACACGAACCATTTGGAGCCACTTTTGACCCCCTCATAACTCAAAAACTATTTCACATTAACGTGTCAAATTTTTGCGAGATACATATGTACTTCAAATTTCGTAAACACATATCAAACGGTTATTTAGATATTAACGTCCAAAAATCGTCATTTTTATCACTGACTGACCTTTAGATCAAAACTCTAACCCAGTTCCAGGTGACCTACAATGTTCAAATTTGGCATACAGATAGGTAATTAGGTGAATACAAAAGAATAAATCAGAAACTTGTAAATTTTTATCATTTTATTATAATTATAATTATTTTTCACTTAATTTTATTAGGAACACTAAACTTTATTAATTATTATATTATACTTAAACATTGAAGTAATATGTACTTACGTACTAGAACAGCTATCTCATACAAAAAATGTGCGCTACTCTGTGTTCGCACGGTTGTTTTTTTTATCATAGAATAAACATAGGTAATAGTAGATTGTATTGTTAAATAGGTAAATTATAAGGGGAACAATATTTAAATTTTGTCATTTATTTTGTATATTATATTTGCTTTTTTTATATAATATTACATAATCTTGTATCACAATTACATTTTAATGATATTTTTATCTGAATAATTTAAAAGGTATCTATGACAAAAATAAAAAAAATATACTAAATATATGTTTAACAAAACATAATAACAAAACATTTAAATTACAAATATATTTATTTAAATTAGATAAGAGTCGTTCATAAATGCTGGGCACGCAAGAGTTAAAAATGGACAAATTTATACCACTTTGACTTTGATATGGAAACCTAAAAGTAAAATAAAAGAATAATAAGCAGATTTAAACATGAAAAATGGTGCCTAATTATAATAACTTATATATATTTCTACAAAAAAAAATGTGTATAATAATATAATCATCCTATACTTAAGTACCCACAGAAATGTCGTATCTGAACATATTAATTTCATAATCTATATTCCATGACACGAGATGGAGTCTTAGGAATAATTTGTTTCATTATTAAACTATAATATTTTTTATTAATTAAGTGTCTTATTAACCAATGAAAATTAATTCCTTGGTTTTTACTGACATTTCGTGAATTATTTACGCAATATGTACACACGACGGCATATTTTTATCAAGAGATCTTTTTTAAATCAACAAGAAACGTGACAACTCTACAAGCGCCTAAAGGGTGACTGATTAAAGTGCGGTGTATGGACCGCAGTTGAGTGGAACAGAGTAGCTGAATGCAGTGTCGCCTCTTATACGTAGTACATAATAGCGCAATGTACTTAAAGCTGTAATAATGTATGTATATATAATCAGAAATCAAGACTTATGAAAGCCGGTCTTAAATATATAATGAGTTGAATACTACCCTTAATTTTTTAATCCAAATATTTCCGTTTTAGTACTTATAACTAAACTAAGAGTATAGTCGACTTTCGTATTTAGTACGTTATTAACTGGGACTTAGTATTAATTATTGTTCCAATATTTAGCGCACATCAATAGTGTAAGATCATTCCCTACTTATAAATAAGGAAATAATAGGAATTTATTATAGGCTACAATATATTATCCTCAGTTATAAGAAGAAATGATATTTTATGTTGTTATAAATAAATTTCAGGACTGGCCATTGAACTGAGCACCAATTTAGTATCTCACTTCTTTTGTCTTTGAAGTCAACAACCAAGGCATATATCATAATATTCAACTTGGCTCTTATTTCACATTTATGTTTTCGATGGGATATCATTAAGTGGAATGCAAGTTCGTTTGACACTATAGATGTTACAAAATAATAACAATGTCAGTGATTCATTTCTGTATCCATTACAACCTACTAAAAGTCCACTGATGAATATAGGTCTCTTCAATCGATTATCACATAGGTATTGGGAATACATGTATGTAGTTACTGCGCTTGATAAACAGCGTGTTGATTTAGATAAACATTCACTTTACTGATAATTGACCATTGCGAGGGAATGAAACCAATTCGAGGATCGTAACAGTGTTTAAAATTATGTCAGTGTGGAGGTTATAAAATAAATCAAAATATAAGCTATAAATATAATTAAGTTATATTAATAAACAGGATATTGGCAGCATCATATTTATGTAAGATATTCGAAATAGTATAAAAACTTTGTTCCCAAACTTCCAGTCAAGAGTGGTGACTACGGGAAATTTGAGGCAATTTAGGTGGCCTATATTCAACAGTGGACATAAATGATGAAAATGAATAAGACTACAATGTGGTTCTGCCACGTAAAGTGTTTATACTCGTACAAATAGTAATATTTATTTCTTATTTTTTTGAAAATTAGATAAAGTACGTTCGAACTCAATTTAGTTGATCTTTATAAGGGGGAGTCGTAATATAATTTCTTTCATTGAAACGCATTGGTAACGTATTACAAAGAATAATATACTCTGGGGAGTAGTTGATACGATTATATTTTTCCGCGACGTAGGTAAAAAACCTGATACGTAAATATTTTGTCAAAAATCTCTTATTTATTTATTAAAATAGATCTTATTTTTTTAGTATTCGAGCTTCTGATATACTGTATAATATAAGTGATATTCATTGTATTATTTATCGACTCGTACAATCTCTTATTTATTTATTAAAAAATCTTCTTTTGTATTTATTTATTTTATTTTATTTATTTATTTTCTTTTGTATTTTTTATTCGAGCTTCTGATATACTGTCTAATATAAGTGATATTCATTGTATTATTTATCGACTGGTACAAAACCAATGGTGAACATGTGCATCTAACGATGTGGGTTTGGTTTAATCACCAAGCTTGGCAGGCTTAGGCTTAGACTTATTAGCGATCGATTTTTTTAATTAATATACTCTAGTGCAATCTTACTTGGTAATAAGTGGTGATGGAGCCCTACATGGTATCGCATTGTCTTAGCGTGAAAGAAAACCTAATCACTCTTGCCTTGAAGACGCCCCAGATGTAATCAGGCGGAAAAACATACGCCGGCAGATTATTCCACTCTTTTGCTGTAGACAAGCAAGACGAAGCAAACTATTTAGTTCGAATGCGTGGAATACTGATAACAAAAGAATAAGGCTGTCTAATGGTTGAAAGAAGAGAAAGGTATTAAGGAATATGATTCCTGCACATTCTATCCGTGATACATCCTATAGAACACAAAGAGGCAGGCTCCTCTGCGTCTAAGCTCAAGGTTGTCAAGATTGGTTGCAACGTTATAAAAAGTACCATACGAATCGTACTTTTAGGACGAATATATATTAATGGAACCTTATGCCCTGTTAGAGACTTTACAATAGTAACAAGATGTTGTGTAACGTGAACTACCTTGAAGAGTTCGGGCATTCCTTTAAGGAATGTAATAACAAATCATATGCCCCCGTTTGAGTGACGTACAAAGGTTTTAAAAGAAAATATGAACTCAAAGCTGGTGATGAAAGTTGTCCAACACGTAAATTTTCAGAGGACAAATATATCAACTACATAGACTATGAGGGCGCCTAAAACATTCCGTCCACTTCCTGAAAATAAGTTAATCTTACTTACACAAAACATGAGAAGCATAAATGGGAACATAACCATGTTTAAAGTTTTGTTGCATAGACTGGATATAAAATATGATGTTATTGTCCTCACAGAATGTTGACTGTCAAACCTCCCACTCTACCTACCGCTTCTAGATGGCAATTTTTTCACAAAACCAATAAAAACATTAATCAAAATTACGGTTTATTAATTTATCTTAAAAATAATTTAGAGGCAACTGTCATAAAACCTACATTCCAAGACAGCAATTAATCATTCGAATTAATTCCGAGACGATTGTTATTGCAACCTACAGATCTCCTTTTCAAAATATTGATAGATTTTTAGAGTCCCTTGATATTACCTAAAACAAACTTAGCACACATAAAAATATAATCCTAACCAGTGACAAAAATACTAATAGTATCCGAATGAAATGGGAAAACAGATGACCACGCACATAACTACCTAAATATTTGCTCTTTTCATCGACTATTACAACACACCAAAGCGGCTCTTGTTTGCGCTCACTTTGTGATTAAACCAAATAAACATTCTTTAAAATTAGTTAATTATTCCCCTCCTTCTGATCATCAAGCAATTTTACTGAATATTATAATTAACCTTACCTAGAAAAAACTGTATACGCAACAACATTAAAGTCCATATGACGAACCTTAAAAATGACATTCGTAGCATTAATTTTGATTTTGTTTATTGCTCTGAAGATGCAAATACGTCTTTGAATCTCTTTATATATGCTTTAAAATACGCAATAAAAAATAATAAATATACATTAAAACTGCCACGAAAGTATTACAGTATTAAATCTTGGATAACACCTGGTCTCGCCCGCTGTATAATAAATAAAGACAATTTAAATTTAAAATCAAAACATTCTCCTAATAATTTAATACTTTTTGCAACTTATAAAAGACATAGAAATTTTTGCAATAAACTATTGAAATAACTCAAAATACAATATGATAAAAATCTTTTACAATGTATGGAAGTTCATTAAAAATAATACTATTGCGCGCCTAAGTTGACGTCAGGTACCTGGCACTAGCGCCATCTAGTGTCGGGTACCAGAGTGAAGAGAGCTTCCTAGAAAATGTCAATCCTGACTTTCGACCAACAGCGCCATCTAGTATCGAACAGAAGAATTAAGCTTTCTAGAAGCCCACACTCGAACTTTCTGCGCCTGGTCGGTTGGCGCCCGTATTTACTTGAATATTCTGGATGATTCCGTGAAAAATGTGTATTTAAAGGCGCTACAAGACGCGATCGAGGCAGTATTGAATTTGGCGAGACAAGCGAAGCTTCGGAGCGAAATAAAGTGAAACAGTGCGATTAATTATTAGTTTCTTTTAAGTTCTAATTAGTGTAAAGTGAATTAAAGTGTTAATTTTGGTAGTTCAATCGGCAGTTTTCATTGTCACGAACCTCAAGCTCGTAACAATACCTTCAGTTCAAAAAAACCTTGGACTCTCAATTGGTCTACTGTCATTAGACAAAATCCCAAACGAAGCAACTAATAAAGTAAATAATTTTTTATAATTTTTGCAAAAAATAGCAGAGACAACTTTAAAATTAAGCAACACTAGAAATCCAATTTTTATGCCAACATTCTTTTCTAAGTTAAATTTTTTTGTATTGTTAAATACTGAAACAGATAAGATTTTAAGTATAATAACTGGCTTAAAAGAAAATTGTGCATTTGGATGGGGCAATATACCTAATAGCATACTCAAAATAGTTAAAAATTTACTGGCCGCCTCGTTAACACATATCTTTCCATTATGCCTATCTAAAGGTAATTTTTCGAAAGTGCCTAAACAAGTTGTGGTTTTCCCTATAGATAAAGCTGGTGACAAAAACATAGCTAGTTACTAAAGGCCGATTTCAGTTTTATATTTTTGGTGTTTATGATTTTTTTAAATTTAAAAAAATCTTAAATACCAGGTTAATAAAATATCTGGAAACTAACATTATCAACATTTGCTGTCAGACAGACATGTTTAGGCCTAAGAGATCATGTAATGATACCTTGCACCAATTCTACATTAATAAGCTACACATAGTTTTAATTTTATTATAGCATGTTATTTTTGTTTGACTTAATGTTACTTTATTTAATTGTAGTCATATTTGTTTCTGGTAAACATATGTAATTAAAAATGAAATAAAAATTATTTATTATTTATCTGTCAACTAAAAAAGTGACGAGAATGTAAAGAAAGTGTGAATATGTGAAGAAAGTTTCACTTATATTTTTAATTACATTAAAATATACACTTAAATTAAAATCACAAAGTAAAGCGATTAGTTATTAGTTAGAGTTCATTTCCAACTAGCTGTCAACTAAAAAAGTGACGAGGATGTGAAGAAAGTATTTGAACTTAACCTGAATTTTAACCTGACTGGGTCAGCCTTCTTCCAATTTAAAAATGATAATATAGTAATTTCATGAGGCTGATGAAGTTATCAGAATATTATTCCATATTTCCTAGCATAATGTAAAATAAAGTCTCGTACATTTTCAAGCCTTATATAAACAGACACCAACGGGAGTCATGTTCAAAAGTACGATATGCACTTACCCGGTGCAGTTTCAATTTAATTTTTATCCTGGAGCACACTGTGTAATAAGTGTATTGATATTGAAAATTACAATTTAAATTACAATTTAAACCAATTAAAAAAAACTTGAACCAATTTTTTTTAAACCAATACTTAAAAAAAAAGCATTCCTGTATTTTTTAATTAGCAAAACTTGTTGTATTTTAAATTTAAATTATAATTTCTATTTTAACATTATATAAAAGCTTTTATTTTACTTTACTTGTATGTATGTCCTGAAAATTTGCAATCAATATTTCACCCACTTTCACTGAAGCTACCCAAGACAATGTACCCAAGACAACGTACGATTATTTAAATGCCGCTATTTTAATCCAATTTATTGGTTAAAAATAGCAATTTATCATATCCACAGCAACTCCACTGATAGTAATATTTTATGATAGAACTTGATAAACGTAATAAAATAATTACAGTCAAGTTATTCTAAATTCTATTTGGTGGACGTAACTCGATTTATAATTTCCATAGTCACCCATATGATATGAATATAAAATAAAAGGAATTGATGAGCAAAACACAATAATTAAAGTGACATCATTCTAAATCCATTATGGCGGACGTCACAAAATGGCGATTAATGAAACTTGTCAAATAAATCATCCAGTAAGATCTTGGACAAATAAATACACATCACACACATCTAATTAACTTTTTTATTTAGAAGTGTAAAAAAAGATCAAAGATTACCACTTGACATTTCTCTTTTCACGCATGAATTACACGCAACATATTTGAATATATTTTTCTCCAGACCATTTAAATATTAATTCAAAATTTATTGAAATTTGTTTTACTTAAAGAAATAACTGTGTACATATAATGCTTGAGTTTAAATGAAAACATATGATGACGATGTTTTTTTAATTAAAATGCATTATCCCATTATATTATTTATTTTTTATAGAATGACAAACGAGCAAACGCCTGATGGTATGTGGATGCTGTGGCCCGTACATTTATCCTCAATTAATAATCAAAACGTGTCACGATCAAGATGCGTTGTCACCCCCGAGGGTTAAGATGGAACGCCTCATTTTCAGTAAAATCTCCGGATCACTACACTCACCGTACGAAACACAGCAGTACTAAGCTGCTATTTTACGCTAGATTTTCTCTGAGAGCGTGGTCCTTCCCCGGTCGAGCCGACCCATTCGTGCTACAACTATACTACTGAGAAAACTGCAGCATGGCTCTACCACGTATAAAATGATGGACTCCGAAGGTGGTTATAGGATCTCAGTATGCTACTCCACTGAACCATTGCGTTTGGACTCGTTTGAAAGAGCTCATAAAGAACCAGATGACTGTGATAACACCTTGATGAACTCCGAAGAAAGAAGATTTAGCAAGACTTTTGAAAGAGTGAAGGGATTTGGAATGACGAATGTGGAGAGGTAAAGAGTTTCCCAAGCACACAGCAGTTACAGTAAAGGGTTTTTAAAAAAGAAGGAAGAGTGAAAGGGTATAGAGAGAAAGATTGAAGACGATTATAGGAACCGATTATGGGTAAGGGAAAGATATTGAAAACGGTATTTTAAATAATGAGGAGTGAAAGGATTAAAGAGGACGCCATATAATACGGAGAGAATGTGAGTATTCCTGCGAAGGCGGATTGGAAGCCATTTGAGCTTTTTCCAAAATTTTGAGATATGATCATACTTGCGAAGCCCAAATTTAAATCTAATACAAACATTTTGAATGTGCTCAAGCTTATTAGGCAGCTCCTTGGTAATGCCAAGATAGCAAATATTAGCATAGTCAAGAACAGACAAAAGGAGAGACTGAACGAGCGTAACTTTAGTTGTTGTGGAATGAAAATTACGTAATCTACGTAAAGAGCTTAACGCAGCAAACATTTTTCTATTAACCTCATCAACTTGTGAAGTCCAAGACATACAGTAAGCGACATACAACCCTAGGTTTTAAACCTTAAAACCTAAACCTTTTAAACCTTGCAATGGATTGGAATTGCAGTCTAGTATAATATGAGGTAGGGATGACCAGTTAATTTTTCCAATTAATCAAATGGCCTGAGTTTTCTTAGGATTAATCATTAAATCCTTACTTTCACTCCAGTTCGAAATACAAGTCAGATCATCGTCAATGGTGTTAACTGTTTTAGACAAATCACCAAGAGAGGCTGAGTATAAATTTGGCGATCATCAGCATACAAGTGGTAGGAAGAGGACAAATTATTACTTATAGAGTTGATGAAAATTGCAAACAGGAGACAACACGACACCTTGTGGTATACCAGCTGCTGTATCAAAATCTACAGTATTAAAAGCATTACTAAATTCAGGCAACGTAAGAATGGTAAGCGTTGGTTTCTCCATACCATACCGAATATCATCATTTTTAAAAGTGCGGTAGCCGTATTATATTATGTTAAAGTTACAGCCTATATACGTCCCACTGTTGGGCACAGACCTCCTCTCATTTATGAGAGAGTTTTAGGGCACGGAAGTGTCCGCCGCACTGCCCCAATGCGTGTTGGCGAACTTCACATGTCTTCCATTTTTTTTTATTTCTCAGACATGTCGGTTTCTTTACGATGTTTTCCTTCACCACCGAGCACGTGGTAAATCAGGACTTAAAATTTGCAATAACAAACATTGGTGCCAACGGGGATCGAAACGGGTTGCTCAAGTAATGTGACTTTACAGCGAGCGCTAACCATCTGAGCTACCGTAGCTTCTAGCCGTGATATGGCCAGGACGGAAATCGAATTGCAAAGCATTTAAAAGATTATGTTTTAAAAGATAGGCGCTTAATCGATTGTGCACAAGACGTTCTAGAACTTTGGAGAGGAAAGGTAAAGTCCACCAGAAAAACTAGAGGGATTCGACTTTTTCGGAAGAGGAACTACAAATTCGTATTTCCAAGCTGACGGGAAAAAACAGAATTCAGTGAATTATTCAGAACGAAAATGATTATAGATGAAAGGAGATCAATGAGAGGGATGACCATTTTCCGACTAATGCAGTCACTAACAATCGAATTCGAATGTATGGACATTATGGCTCTCTTAACATCACAACTGTTAAATTGGCTAAAATTAAAAGCAGAGGTGCCTGGAACGGGAGGTTTTGAAAGAGAATCCAAAGTAATATGTTTTGCTTTATCATTAATGCAAGATGAAGATATTTTATGTGCCTAAGCAACCAAAATATTCCTTTTTTAACCCTGGTCACAACATCTTGTAAAGGTTACTTGTCTTTTATCACATCATTTTTACCGTATCATTCAAAGTCACCTCTAACATACTATTAATAACTCCATTTCTACAGCATTAATTTACTCTCATGCTTCTTATTCCACTCTCAACTTTCACTACCAAATATTAAGTTAGGGAAACATTTTGCCTTTTAGAGGCACTTGACGGCTAACTTACCCACGCTTAACTCACATTTTTCCACTTTCATAATTTCCAATTAACTGTCCATAGAAAGATAGAGCAGCCATGGGAAGCTACATAACCCTTAAGTATGCCAAATCAATCTGTGTAGGCTCCGTTAATCTTGTCACTGACAAATTTTTGATAAGTTCTTCTCTAGCAATGAACTTAAAAAAGCTAGCGATATGACGTGATTTAATGCAGGTAAACATCAGTTTATGGTCGTTTTATCTATGGTAGTATCAGTCTATGGTCGTCAGGTTGTTTCTTTTCAAAGCAACATTCAATATCAATAAACGAAAAGAAAATAAACGTTTTAATTAGCGTTACACTTTCTACGTGCAAACTCGCATCTAATTTGAACTTTTAAGTTTTAGTCTCAAATATGAATAAGCGTACGTATATTAGATTTTATTTAAACCTTCTGACTTACCGTAATAGGTAGAAAACGAGAAAATTTGCAACAATGTGAAATTTAAATTCCCACGGTATTTTTAAACTGCATTATGACGAGACCGCAAATGATATAGCGACGACATGTTTCATTTTTGCTTTCATATAAAATCTAGTTCAAATTCACGTAGCAGTATTCATTCAGAAAACAAAATCTACATTATCACAGGTGACATAAAAGCCCGTATTGCTCTAGTTTGAATATTGAAAAATTAGCCATATTCACGATTCGTATTTCGCCATTGTTTGCTGTTTTATAATCAAAAACTTCTGTCGGAACAGGAAACATTTTTTATAACAATATATACAGAACCCACGTTATTGAATCAACCTATACTTTATATTATTGGAACGATTTTTTGAAAAGTGATTACTCATATTTAAGGAACTAACATTAGTATTTAAAGTGTGCAATGTATTACTAACAACTTATATGGATCTATGTCTGAAATGAAAGAGTTATTATTATATTATTATTATACTACTACTCGTATAAAAAATCTGCTGTATCTTGAAATATTAACTAAATTTCAGTCCTCATATTATTGACTTCATACTACTCGTCATTCATATTATTTATGTGTTACTTACTCTACAAATAATAATAACTAGTTTATAGAATTTAATGAAATCATTTAGTACAGATACAATTACTATGTGAGTTGTATTTCAATTATCTTCCAATTTGCTACGTTTATTTTTCAAGCAATAAGAATTTGATTTAATTTGATTAATAAACGTGTTTCAAATATTTTACAAATAGCATGAATCATAGTTTTCGTATCTTATACTCAGTTATTTAAACGATTCATAATAGCAATTATTTAACAACCACTGACGACACTAGTTTTTATAATTTTGAGCTGCTATCAAGAAAATTCTGATGCCCAACTCCTGTTTCAGCTTCCCTTTATTGCCTCATTATATAGACGTGGACAAAATTGTCACGAAGGCGGTCCAAGCGGAGTTCGAATCTTTGGCACTTTTAGTGTTATATAAGTCTCTATCGAAAATAATAGAACAATTTTAAAAGTTCCAAGTTAATTCTTAGTGTAACAACACGTCATTGAAAATTTCATATCATTATTTTTATAAATGGTTTCTATAAATTTTACATACATTTTAAAAAAGGGTCAGAAGTTCGCTTTTTTAAAATGTATGTATATCAGAAGTCGCTTTAAGAAATTTTGAATATATCAATATTGAAACTGCCCAGTTTATGTTGATGAATCGACTATAAAATTGTTTAGATGTTAGTGTAGAGTATTTTGGACTTCTGTTACTGCAGTTTTTCTTTTATTTAGAGCATTTAATTATAATAACAAAGTTTTTAAAATAAATTAAGTACATTATATTTTGAAACTATGACTGAATTTTTGACTATGGAGAATATCACAACAGTTCTGAAATTATTAGAAGTACCTATCAATATAAAATTATATGAATTTAATTCTTGTTGACATCAAAATGATAGTTATGTTGTGGTAAATTGCCTCTTCCCTTATAGAAAAACTATAAAACATACGATGCAAATATACTTCAAAGTTACTATCATTTTGGATGATGGAGTTAGCAAATAGGCCTGCAGATTTACGAGAAAAGTAATTTTTGCTACATTAACGTAATTAAATTTTTTATACAAAAGTAAAAAGGCAGGCCATTTTTATTTGATCTTGAAGAAACAAACGCTGATAAAACATTTATAACATTATAAGGCTTTTTTCTACTTATTCTCTTCGATATATAATACTTTTATGGCATCATAAAATGGTGACATTTGGTCTTGGTTGTGTTATACATATAAAGTCAGAATGGGGTGAATTGATTTTTCATGTTTTATTTTTTATGAATGAAGGTACTTCGAATTAGTCTATACTCGAAAAGCTGAACACCAGGGTTGTTACCGATACACTCACGCTGGCAAATTTGCTTCTCATCGCCTTTGTCTGAATTAAAATTTTGATTCAATATTTTTGCATTGATGAACTACCATTCGATTACTTACTTACCATCGGTTGTCGATTCTTCAAGTTATATGACTGGCCCATTGCTACTTCAATTTACAAAGCCGTTGGATTACCGGTTTTTCTGGTTCCTTTGCAAATATCTTTTATCACACAAAAAAAAGGCCGAGCATACTCTTTTCCATAGCCTCTGTGGAACCTTGAGCTTCCTCGTACATAGCATCAGGTCATCTTGGTAATAAAAAACCAAAATAAAGCGCAAGGTTTTATCTAAAATTTGAAAGTAAGAAAAAATATGCCGTAAGTTATATTGGGATGTCAATAAATACAGGTTAGCGTGTCTTCGCGGATCCCTTCATTATCTCTTAAAATCCTATTACTACTAGATAAAGGCTTTTCACGTTGTAATTTACAGTAGGTGTAAACGCGATGCGATTGTTATAATATCAACATTAAAGCTAGTATAACAAAATGATTTTGTTGTTAATACGGACAATAAACTCAAAATTCGTGGATTCGAATCTGCTATTTAACTACTGTCGTGAAGCTCAGCATATGTAGCGTAAACAGCTTGGCTAGTATTGTTATTAAAATATATCATAAGCTCTTTCAGGCATTTTTCGATCTTGTGATATTTAAGGGCTGAGTTAGGTTGATTGACTTTCTTACACTGTGGCAGCGGCAAACTACTTGAATATCATGAAATATTCTAATAGAATATGACTGAATGCTTTGCATTCATTTGTGAAGAATTTGTATTCAGATCACGACTTATTGGTAATATTAGTTAGTCAATGAAAATCTTAACTTAATGAGATTTGATTCAATTACTTCACTCACTAAAGCTTTATCAAATATGATAATGACATCACGTATATCGTACTTTGTCTTTAATGAGAACGTGCGTACAATACTTTGTTTATAAAGTACACAGTTACATCTTGTATTAAATGGGAAAATTATTATTTTCTGTAACCTATTCATTTATATAGTGTTCAGTGATAAAAATACATTAAATTATTAAATATCATAAATTACAACAATAATTAGGAACACAATTCGTATTCTAAAATGAAATTAAAAAAATGAGTGCTGAAACTTTCTTCTTAGTTCATTTTAGTTTGAGAGGTTAACGGGAACTCTAGTATAGGTAGGCGATGTTTGTAACCTAAAAAAAAGAAACCAAAGTAAAGGAAATTAGTGATCGGCTAACTTACATACACAATTAATCGTAATTTAAAACTAAAATTTGAATTTTCATACTCCACTACTAAGCAGCATAATAGTGGCATAATCCTTGAAAGGAGGTATTATAGCCGCTTGGCAGGCAGAATGGGCAATTTCAGTAAGTTCTTTAAGTAATTTAATAAGTTCTTAATCTATAGAAATTTTTTATAACTCCTAGAAAACATTCTCGTATCTTCCAAATTCATTTTTTTAAATGGTTTAATGAAAGTTAGAAAGGAAGTATTTATGAATATTTTACGAGTTTTTCTACTGATGAATAAAATAACAATTAAGTGCAGCCGGTTTTAGTTGGTGGAACTTAGGTGTATGATTTATTCATGGTTAAAAGGTGTGTTGTTGTAGTAATTTTTTCTTCTGTTTTTGGCTTAAACACGAAATCACATATCAAGTTAAATCAACGACAGTAGGTTAATTTCTGGCTGGAGTGGCCCATCGCTGATATTTGTATTGTTTATAAATTATTCGGATCAATACCTAAATTTAACAGGTTGGGTTATTTGGTCGTAGATGTTTAGTGAGCCATTCTTATTAGGGGCGTTGGTAAGTACCCTCCTGGGGTAGTTTCTGGTTTAATTAACATAATTTAGTTTTAAGGGCATCCTTGTAAATCCACGTTTAATTTCCAGAAAGCAAAAAAAAAATATTATTTTAATACAAATGATGTTGCCACAATTTTCAAGTTAAATTAATTCTTTAATAATTTGTATTAGAGAAATAAAAATTCCTCACGCAAAATAAAAAGTAAAAACCAGAGAGGGTTGGAGATCTATGCGGCGGTTTGGCAATTATTTTTGGAAAAGTAGTGAGGAAACTGCATTTTATAGAACCTGCGTTGTACAAAAAAAAATTTTTGCTGCTTTACAATTATGTAAAAATACTTACAAAATAAATTGTTAACCAATCTTGTAAAGCTCTTCCGGAATACCGCTATATTACTTTGACTAAGCGTCTTGGTCGATCATTAGTGTAAGCTGACTTTTGCTATGCAAGTGAACTTATAAATTTCTACCATGCACATTTGCCTTTCAGATGGTAAACTTAGCAGTCGTTTCGTTAATAAAGGTAGTTTTCAAATTTTCAATTTTTTTAGGATTATTATTTTTGGGGGGGCGGGTTTCCCCCCCGGGCCCGCTTTGGAAGACCCTCTATTACCTTTTTATTTCTTGGGAAAAGGTACTAAAAGTGTATTATAAAATAGGCCAGAAAGTCCATGTCCTGTGGACTTTTATGGGATATTTATAAAACGATTTATATGTAAGGTAAAATATTTTAGTTTTTCTTAGTATTCTCCATTACATTTTAAACTCTATTTCTTTTCTATATTTCTTTATTTATTTTCTATATTTCTATATCTCTATTTATTTTCTATATTTCTTTAAGAAGTCTTTATTCAGTAGTGGAACTTTGATGGGCTGTAATGTTATTGGTTATGGTATGATTTAAATAGTCATTGTTTTTAATAATTTTTTAGACAATAATGTATATATTTTTGTGACAATACCAATGTCTGTAAAATTGCTTAGCGATTTTGTTTTCATAATATTTGGAAGATGTTCACTATAACTTTGTCAAGTCATATGTAAAGGACAAACATGAAAATTTTTGCTAAGGGTAAACATGGACATTTTTGCCTTACACATGACTTCAAAATATTTTCGCTCAAGGCACATATAAACAGGAACTAAAGAAATGGAGAATGACGAACGAAATTGGTGATTAATGTTCCGTTACTTGAGTCATGACTTTAATATACCCGGCGGTGGCTAGGTCACGTGTCTCAAACGTTTAATTTAGAAAAAATTCTAGCTGACTAGCAAAAAGCGAAAACCATTTTTTGTATTTTTTCTTTTCGTAAAATTTTGAAAAAAAAATATTTTCATAATATTTTGTAAGAGAAATAATTACATAGAAAAAACGATGATAATTTCCGTTGAACTCCTTTCCAGTCGATTTTTCTTGGACTTGTGTTGCCATAATCATGAAAGTGATGATTTTAATCATGGTGATATTATTAATATTATGTATAAATTTATAAATTATATACAAGTGATTTTTTAGACGAAACAAGATACATGATGTGGGTACATACAATATTTTTCGTGATTGAAATTTTCAAAGTATTATAACATCGGTCATCCAGAACAGCAGCGTATCCGCTATGTTTTCTTTTCCATCTGAAACTATATAAAATAAGCTATTATTCACTTCCACCAGATTTTATATCTTAACAAAAACAATCGTAATTTATCTCCACATTTTATTTATAGAAATGAAGTGACAAACGAACTTAAAGTCCACGTGACAATAAGTAGGTACTGCAATTCATGAACTCCTGAAGTCATCTTCAACAAAGAAGGCTACAGATTCGTTGTCACCTCCGAAAATAAGATGAGTACCTCAAAAGATGTAATTGCACTGGCATTATACACCATTCAGATCTGAAAATAGCAGTGTTATTAGGCGGCAGCAACAGAAACCTAAGTGTTGAACATATTGTACTCAAACGGAATCATATCGTGATCGTGTTATTTCTCGCACAACTTAAAAAAATGAGGTCATACTTAGACATTACGTCTTCACGTCATCTCTTTAAGTACGGCCTACGTATTAGAGGCAAAAATGAATCAATATAAAGCTTAAATTACGGGTTTTAAAATTTAAAAACTATTTTTAGCACTGACTTACAATGCAAATAAATAAAATTTCCTTCTTCAATACAGGTGCAATTAAATATTTAACAAATATTTGGTTTTCACTTCTTTTTTACTGTGTAATGGCGTATACAAGTATCCACTAAGCTATATCAGCCCGTGGGTGTCGTCAAAGGCTAAAGAGGGAGACATATCAGGAGATAAGCAGAAGCGTTCCTAGATCCCTATAAGGCAATCTATGGAGGAGGCCTATGTTTAGTAGTGTTCTTGAATAGGTTTTTAATATATAAGAAATTTTTAATACAATTAAAATAATCGGTTTACCGTTTTATCTAATATTAACATATATTTGTCGTTTAAGCTTAACAAATATCGTTAACATCGTCTATATTATCGATTTGTAAAGTTAACTCTAAAAACTCAAACCACAACTATCTGGTATTCAAATCCAGGATCCGTAGTAGCTCAGCGGCTGGAAGCTCTTCTCTAATACTAAGCGAGCAAAACAAGTACGACCCTTGCATGGTGCCAATTTACCTTGTGTTCATCATCACGATCATTACTACAAATTTTCAAAAGTCAACTGCTGAAGGAAGGGTTCCCCGTTCATCGTACATAGAACACATTTCCAGCTGTAGGAATTATAAAGGCTGCAAATTTGCTGCTGATTTATTTTGATTTTTTAATATTTTTTAAGTAAAAGTAACAGCCTTTATACGTTCCATTGCTGGGGACAGTCCTTCCCTCTTTTCTTCTTTACAGCACCAATGGTCACGGAGGAGACTAAGGTGTTCGACGTCCCAATATCATATTTAATCACGGCTACCTGCAGATTAAAATTATTAATTTTTGTTCCGATCTACGTTATATGAAAATATAGTATCTTGAAGTCTTGCAGTTTTGAACTTGAGTTGGGATTAAATTCTGCTAACTATATGATCCCAAGCAAATGGTAGCACCAAGCCATCTTCTCTATTGAAATAAAGATGTTTTTTTTATTTCAATATCCTCACGATCATCATTGGAAGGAATCGGTGTTCCTTAGCGAAGATATGTAGTTTATCAAATCTAATGTAGTGACGGGGGCGTACTGTACGTGTTCATAGATTGCAAACCTCTCAGAGCGTCGATTCTTCACATCAGCTATGTGTTATTTGACGGTTTTTTATAAAAACTAGTTTTATTCAAGTGTAAGTAGTATTTGCGTAAATATAAGAAATCATTGTATTTAGTTTAATTCATTGTAAAGCAGAAATGGAAGCGGAGTTACAAAATAGGTACATTACTTTATTATATCCCGTAGGTGTCGTAAGAGGCGACTAGCGAAAATGTCAGTAAGATCTAATGACTAATTACTTTAAGCCAGGCATGAGCTATTCAGCTTATTGATGCGGAGCATTGAAGTGTATTTCCCTTTACTCCAGCGGCTTCTAGCTTTTTCAACAGGAAGCCAACAGAGACTGTGTCAAAAGCTCGCGACAGGTCGAGAAAAACACCTATGCAACATTGACCATTCTCCACGTGTTGTGATATCTGATCAGCTAGTGCTGCTACAGCATCCTCGGTCGATTTTCCCTGACGAAACCCATATTGCTTATCTGTAGTCTTACGATACTCGGATATGTTTACACACAAGGGGTGGTATTGGTAATCGCACTTACTGCATTTCATTAGTTGATTTCCTCCTAAAATTTTATTACAAGCCGCGCAATTTACAATATTCACAAAGTTTGTGATATTCTACTTTGTGAGTCAGTTGTAAAAAGTTAATATTATTCAGAAGCGCACCCGCCGTCGCTCAAAACCGAATCGTTGAAAAAGGATGAATTATTTTGCTTGCGTGGTCCGTCTATTTTACCCGGAATAAAATGGGGCGTTTCTTAGCGACGTGTACGTCGAAATTACACATTTCGATTAATTAGATATTTATCACAATGCACACCAAACTAGCAATAATTACTGTAAACTTATGGATTTTTTTTACGCATAAAACTAGCAATTGAAAGCGCCCAGCGACACGTTCGCGCTGTTGGCTATCTAAATCCGCACTGATCTGCAAAATATTTATATTTCCTCGAAAGCACCAGCTTGCTGGCATTAGAAAGCGAGATGAATATACAGGCTAATTTATTGAAACTAATTCTACGAACATTACATCATCATCATCACCATTACAGCCCTTCACAAGTCCACTGCTGAACATAGGCCTCCCCCAAGCAATGCCACAAAGCACGGTCCTGAGCCACCTGCATCCATCGACTTCCTGCATGTCTTACCAGGTCATCACTCCATCTAGTGGGGGGTCGCCCTACACTACGCCTACCGGTACGAGGCTGCCACTCGAGAACCTTTCTTCCCCGTCGGTTATCGGTTCTTCGAGCTATATGGCCGGCCCATTGCCACTTCAGCTTACTAATCCGTTGGGCTATGTCGGTCACTCTGGTTTTACTGCGGATATCCTCATTTCTGAGTCTATAACGCAGAGAAACTCTCCATAGCTCGCTGAGCGACCTTGAGCGTCCTCATACGGCCAGCAGTGAAGGACCACGTCTCTGATCCGTAAGTCATCACTGGCAACACGCACTGGTTGTACACTTTAGTTTTCAGAGATTGAGGTATACCTGACGAGAAGATGTGTCGTAATTTTCCGAACGCTGCCCAGCCGAGTTGAATCCGTCGATAGACCTCTCGGTCGAAGTTGGACTTACCTAGTCGTACTATTTGTCCCAGGTAAACGTACGCGTCAACAACTTCGAGCATAGTGCCCCCAACAGCTACCGGCATAGGTGTGACATGGAAATTAAACATGATCTTTGTTTTGTCCATGTTCATCTTAAGACCTATCCGTTGTACGTATACGTACGTTGTATTATGATGTGTACAGCTGCCCATAGAACCTCTCAATCTCACTCAAAATCTCAGGTGTCTCGGAAACGATGCTGCCACACTCAGTTTTCAGCTTTGACAGTTGGCTCTTTCTGGCAGACAGATCTCTGGCAACGACTTTGGAGCCCTGGTTCCGCTCGATCGCTTCTTTAATACGAGCAGTATTAAAGTTGCGTAAGTCTCGCCGCATGCATTTAGAGATCTGTCTGTTCAGTTGCCTGTATCCTGTCAAATCTGTTGACGATTGCAGCCTCATCTCCCGTCTAACAGCCATGAGATTAAGAGTGTGATCGGAGAGTTTTTGTGTTCTTCTGCGGCGGGTCTTGCAGAACTTAGCTCCAACCCGTGCACATGTCGTTTCCCTTTAAAAAAAATGGACAGTTTCCACGAGCTTATCATTCATATCGTCCACTGCGTTGCAATCTTCTAGGCACTGAAAGCGGTTACGTAATTCGAGCTGAAAAGTCTCGGGATTCTGGATCAGAGCACGAGGGGGGACGGAGCGTTGACTTCATTAGACGAGACCTCTCCAACTTAACGTTAAGGTTCAGTGTGCCTGTAACCATACGGTGATCGCTGCCGGTTTTAACCCTTGCAATCACTGAGACATCACTGAATAGTTGGCTTCTGGTCGTCATAATGAAGTCAATCGCAATATTATAATATTATTATTATAATATAATATTAAACGTACATTACATAGTTCAAATTATTTCATATTTAGTATTTTTATGAAACAAAGTTCAGTATAAAAAGTAACAAATCCTAAAAAAAAGTGTTTATGTTATATTAGCGTGTTATTACCCAGGCGAGTTGCAGCCGCAGAATAGAAATATCGATTTTAATTTGGAGGAGTTATATTGTTTACTTAGAATTGGTAATACTTTCATTGAAGTTGAATAATATATGTCTTTCAAATAAATTTTTCGATACCATACGCACGTCACCCACCGTCAGTTAATTGTATATTGCTTATAACTTTCGCGCAAGTGCATTTTCAGTGAGAGCGTGGTCCTGTCACTATTCGTGCTACAACTATAATATAGTTGCAGCGTGGCTCCACTACGTAAGGAGCATTAGTTTTTATGTATTATATTTGTTATTTTTTCGTGCTAAATAACAAAAACAAAAACATTCTTTAGTTGATTACACAATGAGTTTGATTTTCTGTAAAATAATTGAGAAATCCACATTATTTGAATTCCGTATAAAAGAGAATCATTATAAAATTGTTTGAGTTCAAATTAAAATCATCGTTTAAAACAAAATAAATTGAAATTGAGAATTTGTTTGAATTCAAACAATCATAGATTTATGTACACGCAAATATTATCTTGCCGAATAAACACTGAAAAATATGCTTAATAATATTTTGTTCAAATATACACATATGCAAAGATTACACAAAGATTTTTGGTTAAAATTATTTTAATTTTATGGATACATTCATTAACATCATCATCATTACAGTTGCTTTAAAGTTCGAAGCTGAACATACGCCTCCCGAAAACATCGCACTAGCATAAGGTTGCATTGACGTAATAATATGGCCTATGATTGGTTTTAGTGCAAATTTATTACTAGTTATGTCACGCAGTACAGCTCTCCATAGCCTGAAATGGTTGGTCTTAAGTTTTTCGTAATGCAACGAGTGTGAGGCACAACGACACGTTTCCGAGATGTTATATAGTTATCAACACTGGTTACACGCACTGGTTGCACACTTTTGTGTTTGTATAAAAGAACACTGAATCGATAATGATGAACGAATTTCGCAAATTGTATTTATACAATGAAACAAAGTTATGAAATTAAACCCTTTTAAGCACTAAGCTGATCATCCCAATAGATCCTTTCACAAAATATAATTACGCCAAGATACCCAATTTAATTAACAGCTCATGAATCAATTAAAACTTAAACCACTTTGCTCAAACTACTTAAACCTGTTAGTATTTAGGTAACAAATATTCCAACTTTTGAAAGTTTTGTTAGAAACTTAAGCCTCAAGTAATGGCTGCGTAAGAGAATCTTCTATCTTATATCATCACGTATCAGCCGCAATAGGCGACAGAGGCATACTTAAATAAGAGTTGGGCTGTAGCATCTTTCTGATAACAACTCAAAATACAATAATGGCGGTTGCTAACAAACCTGCAATGCGTGGCACCCATGTAGGTGAATACCGTGAGTGTAAGAGTTAAATTGTTTTAATTTATTAGCCAGTTCTTTATCCTACAGAGGATATACCAAAATCTCCTCACTTAGCAAAAGTGTTGGCAATGCTAATACTCCCAGCAGTGGTATACAAGTACAATGCTATGGAAATTAAACTTCTTTGCCAGCCGCAGTTTACAGTTAAATATGTTGCCAGTTGACTAATTGATATATTAACGTAGCTTTTCTTAGATGAACGGCATGTTGTAATAAAATTAAACAAATGTCGAAAGTTTTGGCTGGCAATCGCATTTTAGCAGCCCCTTACCGGACGAGGCTGTCCCTCGAGAAATTTTATTCTGTATTTAATCTATTATTAATTCGGTCTACGTAGTTTCTTTCCGTTTCGCTGTGTTAGCTACTCTAGATTTGCTTATTCTTATTACAAAATCTATCGCGAAAAAACTTCCGAGCATAGTCCTCTCGAAAACTCGTAAGTTTTAATTTACAAAGTCTTTAACTTCAACAATATGGATACTGTCACTGTGGTTTATTAATTACTAGGTACGGTTATTAAAGTACCATGTAGCTATGAAAATTTTATAACTATATAAATAAATGACTCACAGATGACATAATATGAGTAGCATTAAATATACGTATTCGGGTACTGCTGTAATCGATTGCCATAATAATATTTATAGAATTTTATTTTATTTATAGTTTATTTTAAAATTAAACTAAGCCAAATAATACATAGTTTTGCCATGTAGTGACAAACTGAAAATTTCCTATACCCTATAAGACCCCGTGGGTGATTAAAAGGCGACAGAGGAAAACTAAACCAAGAGATGGGCAAACATCTTCCTATATATATAAAAAAAAAAACTAATAAAATTTTAACCTTATCAAAAATAACCTTTTACAACATATCACTATCCATTCACCTATCCATTATAGCCTATACAAATCTACTGCTGAACATTGGTCTCATCCATAGATTGACTTGCAAGGCATACCTTGGCATAGCACACCCTGGGCAGGCGAACCGTCAGGCGAGTCTGCAACTGAAGTTTTTTTTACAATTTTGAGTTGCTGTAGCACTAGCTACAGCTTCTTTAAATGTAATTTTTTAGTAAAACTAAAGTAAGACCGCCCTCGCAAAGTATACCTGCGTTAAATAGCAGCTTAATGCTTCTGTGTTTCGTATGGTAAGTTACGAAAACTGGAGATATTTTATTGGTAACGAGAAATGTCTTAGTTCTAAACAATTTTTATACATAATATGAGTGGCATATGAGCGCACAGTCCACCTGGTCGTATGTGGATGCTGAGGTCCATAGACATCTATTTTTATCTTTGATTAAGAATCAAAATGCAGATGCTTTGTCGCCCGTGAGGACTACGATGAAATGCCTCATTCGCAGTAAAAAGAGGCTCCGGTTCTCTACACTCACCATACGAAAAACAACAGCATTTACTTGATGTTATTTTACGCTGGTAATCTGTGAGAGCGTAGTCCTACTCCGGTCTAGCCGACCCATTCATGCTACTACCATAATAAAGCTGCAACGTGGCTCCATTACGTATAACAATGTACCATGATAACGATACTAGATATTTAATTCTCAATCAAAGACAGGTGTATGAGTCTATGGGCCGCACCGTACACTTTCTATCAGGAGGACATATTTCCTTTGATTTTATTGCCATTTCGAACGAATTTTACTTATGAAGCTGTTCCCCGCGACTTTGTCCGCGAATTTATTACGGTTGGACTTCAGGGCTTTGATTATTTTGCGTGGAACCCTAATTGTCTTTTAAAATAAAGGTAGCTCAAGTTAAATCAGATATATGCCAGCAAAATCGGTCCTGCGATTTCGAAATTTTAGCCGAAAAAAACAGACAGATAGACCGACAGACCGACAAAATTTTAAAAATTCTTCTTTATAAGTATCTTTTATAAGTATCGTATATACTTTCACATGCATTAAGTAAAATACTGTTATTTTGACATTACAAACAGACATTCTAATTTGTATACATATCGTATTAATTACATAATTTATTTACTTCGACTTATAAATTACGTGCTAAGGCCTTAGCAGACGTGCAGTATTTGCAAAACCGCCGCCGCCATACGAGGGGTTATTGGTAATTTTGCTAAATACTATAAAAATATCTTTAAAAAAGTGTTATTTATGCAGTCATACAGTGATGTTTTACGCTTTGTAATATGCAAGGCAGAATGAAATGTGTCATTGTGACAAATTTTTGGTAATCTTTTGTGTAAGAACATACTGGAATCATATAATAGACAGGAATATTATTTGTTTATTCATTTATACTGCAGCATCAAAACTGTTATATGTTTATTAGTCATTTCAAATATCATGAATCAGTTGAAATTCATTTCATCTGCTGGACGTTTTCAATCATACCTTAATTAAATTTAGCGCCGTAATTAGTTTTATGTTATCTATTTACTCAATGTGAAAATTAAAATATAATAAAAATAAAGAATATTTACTTTATTTCTTGTTTGATCTGACATAAACGTTTGAATTTTATTATATATTTACTAGCTTTTTCTCGTGGGTTCGCTTGCATGGGATTCAATTTACAAACATCATCAAAATAAGCTAAATTACCCAGACACGTTGGAATATGTATCTATATTGGAATTAAATGATTAAAATTGTGCTACAATAACACACTTGTGAGTTCATCAGGATTACATTAATATCATACGTCTAGCAACAACTTTTAAACCGAGATTGTATTCCGAAGAGTCTTTATGAGAGCTAAATTGTCCTGGTACATTTTTTTTGTTGGTACAAAACAATGTCGAATTTCATGGTCTCTTATTAATACACTACATAGTGTTTATTTGCGATATTCAATTCAAATCATTGACCGAATCGAATATTGTTTGGCACCATAAAAAAAGTGTAAGTATTTTTAGTTAGACTGAAATTTTATAAATGTAGTTAGTGAGAAGAACTATATTCATGAAAGGTAGTGGAAATATATATATATATATATATATATATATATATATATATATATATATATAGGTAGGTATGGAATATATATATATATATATATATATATATATAAGATGGGCAGCAGCGTCTTCTTGACTACAGCTCAAAATAATAAAAAAATGCAGTTGGCTCCCACTTGCCAAACGTTAAATTGTTGAACGGGAGTAGAAATATATTAGCCATGTAGAGGTGGGGAAAAATAAACAAGTACCCCATTTCGCCGCTTACATACATTTCACTACTGGGTATAGGCTGAAAGTGAGATCTAAGACAAAAAAGAATTGATTGAGTTTACTCCAACGCGGAATAAACGACTTAAATATCACATGTACATAAGTTCCAAAATATTTTTTTTAACTTCTCAGATATGCAGGTTTCCTCACGATGTTTTCCTTCTACACCGAGAACGTGGTAAATAGACACTTTAAATTGCAATTACAATATTAGAGATGTTATTGCGGATCAAGTGTGGGTTGCTTACATACTATGAAATTTACGTTTGGATTGGTTCAATTACCGCCTCTGGCAGATGATTGTCAAGATTATTTCAGAGTACTTACATTCATAGTTCAAATAAAAGTAATCCTGTGTTTAAAATGAACTGTTTTTAATATTAACAGTACATTTTGGCTAGAACCTGTTCATTTACTCATGTGAGTTATGAAACCGGGACTGTAACAAGCATATTATTAATTAAGAAACAACGAATGATGTGGAGGTTGTTGTTCATAAGCCAGCTATTCTCAGTGCTACCGTACCTAAACAGGAAGGCTGCCTTTCCCAAACTCTGTTACCCTTAAGTTATATTTGACATCCTTACACTATGTAATTACATAAATGTGTGCCCTATTTTAATAATTTTATTAAGTATGAATAATTACTTAATAGAGTCTTCTTTATTGCCCACAAAGCTATTATATTCTTGTTGATTGCTCATAAAGGCTATAATATCGTCGATCGTCCATCGTCGTTTCCTTATTCATGTTTGACATGTGTTGTAATAATTCAGTCTTACTTTAGTCATAGAAGTTAAAAAAATATATTTTTCGCATGATTATGACCGTGTACACGTGACATAAGTACGTGACATTTTTTAAAATAAGGGTGAAAAACGAGCATACAGTGCACCTGATGGTATGTGAAGGCTGTGGCCCACAGGTGTCTAAAAATATGAAATGCTTCTTTTCCAGTAAAAAGATCTTCGGTTCTCTACGCTCACTATATGAAACACGGCAACATTAAGTTGCTATTTTATGATGGTATTGCGAAAGCATGGACCTATCCCGATCGAGCCGACCCATTCATGCTACAACCATAATACATCTGCAGCTTGGCTTTATTACGTACTAAATACAGCACTTGCTAATGCTGTATTTATTACTTTATAAAATAGTATACGTTCAAGCTAAAGCAGAGCTACAGCTTGAATATATCTCGAGCACAAGACTTCACCCATTTCTGAGAGAACAAAGTGAGCAAGGAATTGTTCACTTCACTGCATCATTGCGTGTTTGCGGTTTGTTTTCAAAATATTTTTTTTAGATTTTCAGACATTAATAGTTTTTGGTGATGGCTCCCTTTACTACCATGCACGTTTTAAACCAGCAGTTAAAATTGCAATTAACAATTACATTGTTACCGGCGGGTAACAAAACCGAGTTGATTGCGTATTATGAAATTTACAACGAGCGCTTAGCATCTGAGCTACCACGGCTCTTTTAATATGGTAATATTGAAACACTTTTTAAGAAGAAGTACTACTATATAACATAATATTTTGTGCATAACTACTGCTACGCTACTAGACCTTTAAAAAACCTGCAGCATATATGAGAAATGATATCGTAAATTCATCTATCTACATATACCCATAGAATGGCTGTGTCATATTTGGAATTATACTAATTGTAGTTGCTTTATGTACAGAAGTTTTATTTTCTGTTTCACTCCATAAAATTTACATTGTTATTTTCAAGTTTAATAGTTTTTGCGGGTGTAGGAAATTCCATATAAGTGATATCTAAGTTGGGAAGTATTTTAGCTATAAGTCACATACAGTAACTATAATATAAATTCTATGTTTGGTTTCTCTAGTTTATTAAGTACCCTTCATAAAAAGCAAGTGAAGTATAGAAAAATCGCCAGTTTAATAGAGTGATAAGCTTTATCGCCCATTACAATTAAATTATGTATGTCATAAAGCGACAGTAGCCTAATGGCAGGGCGCGGACCGCGAACTCAAAAAGGTAGTGGGTTCGAATCCGCCATTCGACTACTGGCGTGAATCACTCGTAACACAAGCAATTAAAGCTTACCACGAGTGGTTAAGAGGAATATTAGCAATGTTTATAGCATTGTTAATATTTTTTTTATTAAAAAAATTAATGAATATTAAAACAATTATATTTTATTAATTTATTATATTAACCATACTGAATTAGTTCTATTGATATTTACGTCCTTATTGTATAAATTTTATCACAATACATACACTTACCAGAAAACTACTAAAGGCGAAGATTTTCTGCGTTATGAAGCCTTTAGCGCTCTTTATCTACGCATGCATACTTATATAGCAGCAGAAGTAAATGTGCGACATTTAATGGACTAACAGTTACTGTATTTGAAACACTTTTGCTTATTATAATGAAATAAAGAATATTAATAAATATGTAGCTGATCAAGAATCTAATTAAATAACATGACTATTATATTATCTACACAATATTATCAGGAACACCAAGTTTAGAGCCGAACTGAGTAAGTGGCGCAAATATGAGTCTCGGAGAGATAACTGCATATTTGTGGCATTTGTCCATGGAATTTACGTGCGGTGATGTTCCTGAATGAACTGTATCCGCGTCTTTTCGTCGCCACTGATGTTAGTAGGAAATGCAGCCACGAAAACTGCATCAAAGTGATGAATATTTATTTTTATTATTTTTCAATCTTCAGTTCCATTACACTAGTAAATGTTCACTGGGAAACATGGAAACACCAAATAAGACCGCAAAATAGAAGTATTTTTGTACTTGTAAAATTGTATAAAATACATAATAGCGATAGGATTGCCAAGCAAACAAAAATGTTTATCGTAACGAGATTATTCATGGAGAGCAAATAATTGGTTTTCGGACTAATAACTCGTTTGCGAGGAGAATTAATTCTATATAAACTCAAATTGATGTAAATAAATTTTATTACAATTTCAACGCGTCTGGATGTAAGTAATTTGGATATAAAAGATATTAAATAGATGTAAGTTTAAGAAGTAAATAAAGTTATTGCTAGTGTATTGTCCAAAATCCGTAACGTGCCACGTCCACCATTTTATTTGGTCGCCATACAGTCCACTTTCATTATTCTAGCACCCAATAATTTTGAGGCCATTGTTCCCGGGAATCGAACCCGAGACCCCTGTGGTCATTTTGTGGTTCCTTCGCTCCGGATTCGAAGGGCAACCTAGTTGTGCACATTGCGCCCATTTTATGGTAGACTTGGTGGCCCTACACAGTCGACTCTTCAACGCTTGGTGGCCAAATTTGAAATGACTGGTTTGGTAATCTATCAGCCGACACCCATACGTTCAAAAAACGCAATATCGGCAGAGAGCATCATCGCTTTTCGTGAAGGTGTACAACAAAACCCGAGACATATCATTCCTCACCGTGAACAAGAACTCGGTTTTTCGCAAACTTCAACCGAGCCGTAC
>CAJQZP010000088.1:600000-915000 GCA_907164705.1 Parnassius apollo | reverse complement strand
AAAAGTTGTTTTCCCGATGAATACCGCATTCGCTCTGTGAAGAGCAAAAAGCGGCTCGCCTTACTTGGTGCGTCAGAACTCTTGAAAGATTCCACGCAGGATCCTCAAATGTTGTATACAACATCGTATCAGGTGTCGAATCCTGGATATACGCGTACGAACCCGAAACAAAAAACAAGTCACTAGTTTGGATGTTCGAAAATGAGTTAAAGCCAACAAAAATTGTTCGTACACGGAGTGTTGCAAAAAAAATGGTGGCCAAGTTTGTCTCCAAAACCGGCCATGTTACGACTATTCGTCTTGAGCGACAAAGAAAGTTTAATGCAGAATGGTATGCTAGCATTTGTTTGCCACAGGTCGTTTCTGAACTCCGTAAAGAGAAATGTAACCGCCGCATCATCCTCCATCACGACAACGCGAGTTCTCACACCGCACACAGAACAAAAGAGTTTTTAGAGCAATAAAACATAGAATTATTAGACCATCCGCCGTACAGCCCCGACCTAAGCCCTAATAATTACTATACTTTCCCTAAAATAAAGAATAAAATGTGTGAACAGAGATTTTCATCACCTGAACAAGCTGTGGACGCCTACAAAACGGCCATTTTGGAGACCCCAAATTCCGAATGGATTGGTTGCTTCAATGATTGGTTCCATCGTATGGAAAAATGTGTCAAATTTCGCGGAGAATACTTCGAAAAGCAATTAATACATTTTTAAATAATAATGTTGTGTCACTTCCTTGTTTCCCGAAATTTTCAGTGCCGTAGACGCTCAACACTACTACTTTTCGACATAACGCAATGCAACTTCGTGTCGCATTCGTGCATACATAATTTCATTAAACGAATTGAGTGTGCAATGCGCATGTATAGTTTCAGACTTATTAAATAAGTTTATTGCATTGTAAAGATCTTCAGCACAATGAAAATCTTCAATGTATTGTCACTTTTGGGGACTAAGATGGTATTTCCCACAGCTTGTAATAATGTTCTTTATACGTTTCAGACAGCAATCAGCAGTACAGTTTGCAACTTGGTATCAGAAATAGGTAAGAGTGTGGTACTTACCCAGACAGAGTACAGAACCCAGAAAAAGCTATTTTAAATATGTAGATATTATTTTCTTTAATATTGTTTCGTGCCTAAGTTGACGTCAGGTGCCTGGCACTAGCGCCATCTAGTGTCGGGGAAAAGAGCGAGGAGGGCTTCCTAGAAAATGTCAATCTTGACTTTCGACCAACACCGCCATCTAGTATCGCATAGAAGAATTAAGCTTTCTAGAAACCCTACTCTCGAACATTCTGCGCCTGGTCGGTTGGCGCCCGTATTTACTTGAATATTCTGGATTTTTCGGTGAAAAATGTGTATTTAAAGGCGCTGCAAGATGCGATCGAGGCAGTATTGAATTGGGTATACGAGCGAAGCTTCGGAGCGAAATAAAGTGAACTACAAGTGATAAGTGTGATTAATTATTAGTGTGATTTAAGTTTTAATTGGTGTTCTCACCCTAGGCCTGCGCCACCAAGCCATAACGGTGTTGGAAGCTCTCGGTAAGAAAGTGACCTACGAGCAGCTCCTTGAGGCATTGGAGGCGAGATATGGCGACGCTCACCTCGAACTTTTTTTTTTTTTAAATCTTTATTCATATAAAATACACAGATTTAAAATAATAATAAACATCGCCAAACTGTGCAACAGTTTGTTGGCGATAATGGCGCTCTTTTGTTATATATTAATATGTATTTTTTGTTACATACATACTTATCTTAGGTATATTTATTACAATAAATATCTCTATCTTTAATTAATACTTATTATAGGTAGTACATTATACTTTTCATAGGAATGTATTTTTCAGTCTTTTCTTTAACTCGAACACGTCTTTCGCGCGCAGCTTAAAGATCCTGCAGTAGTGGGCCCTTGAGGTGGAGAAGATGGTTCGAAAAACATTCCAGTCTGTACCTGCACTCATTGAAGGGAACCTGGTGCAGACATTCATCGACGGCATCCGCGACCTTGAAGTCAGAGCTGCTGTGAGACTCGGGCACCACGACACGCTTAAGAACGCCTTGGCCCATGCACTGGAGGTGGAAGCCGTGCGGCAGGATCATCGTTCCCATCGCATCAGGGAGGTTGCAGCAGCTACAGTTCGCGAACGCAATAAAGGATACAGCCCTAGATGCTATGGTTTTGGGGAAAGAGGCCACCTACGATCCAGCTGCCCTAAGCGAACTGTAGAAAGGGAAGGTGAACGATATCAGGAGGGTGGTGTGGCTAACAGCCCTGCCCAGCAGCAGCAGGGAAACGAGTAGAAGCCAGAACTGCGGTGTGGGTGCTGGCTGATGTTAAAAGAGCCCCAAAGATCTCGATCTCACAAACCCATGATGGGAATAGTCTAATCATCAAGGGCGAGGTCAACGGAATGCCGTGTAAACTGACCATAGACACTGGAGCCTCACGCACGGTTGTTAGTTTCCAACTTATAAGACAGTTCCAGCCGCCACCGGTCAGCGTATACCCATCCGTTGAGAGAAGGAGATGGAGTTGAAGCTAGACAACATGATCTACCTGCCTAATGTCATCGTGGCTGATATAATGGACAACTGCATCTTGGGCCTAGACTTCATGATGAAGAATTGTTGTGAGATTGACGTTAAGCAAGGTGTTTTGAAATGTGGACAAGAGGAACTTTTCGTGGAAGGGGCGTTACCAGGGAACGTGTACAGCCTTAACAAGATTGTTCTTCGGCCGAGATCTGAAACGATTGTGCCGGTTAGTCTTCCTCGGAATCCTAGGCAACCTCATTGTTGTGTACTCGTGGAAAGGTTAGACAATGACCTTCCATGGAAAGTGGCTCGAACCTTTGTCAGAACCACTTACATCTCAGGAGTACGTGTGCTGAACCTTTGTGACCAGGAACAGATTATAGAAAAAGGCACACTGGTTGGTACTTGTGAGGAAGTGGATTGGTTGCGTCAGCGCCAATATCTATCGACGGGGACCCCCATCAAGGATTCACAAACAAGAGTAACCACACTTTTGGAAGACTGTCGCAGCGTTCTCTCACCGAACGAAATGTTTAAGGCGAAGAAGTTGTTACTCAAGTACGCTGATGTATTCTTATCGAACGATGCTGACATAGGAAAGACTGGCTTAGTTCAACACAAAATAAACACAGGAGAAGAATTGCCTACCCGTCAGCGGCCAAGAAGATTGCCGGTCGCTCGTGAAAAGGAAGTGGAAACCATGATTGAGGGAATGGTGAAGGATGGTGTTATTGAACCTTCATCTAGTCCATGGTGTTCACCCGTGTTGCTGGTAAAGAAGAAGGATGGCAGCATGCGGTTCTGTGTTGACTACCGCCTTCTGAATGACGTTACAAGGAAGGACAGCTATCCCTTGCCAAGAATTGATGACACGCTGGACATGATTACAGGATTAAAGTGGTTTAGCACGCTGGATCTAAAAAGTGGCTACGGGCAAGTTGAAATTGACCCTAAGGACAAGAAGTAAACTGCGTTCTCGACGGGAAAGGATCTGTGGCAATTTAAAGTAATGCCGTTTGGATTGTGCAATGCTCCAGCAACGTTTGAAAGGGCTAATTGGCGATGCCTGTCTGGTCTACTTGGATGACATCATTGTCGTGAGCCGTACGTTTGAGGAAACCGTTCAAAACCTAGAACGCGTGCTCAAAAAGATTCAGAGTGCCAACCTCAAGTAGAGTCCGAAGAAATGTTAACTATACAAACTGAAAATCAACTTTTTGGGGTATGTAGTGTAGGAAGAAGGTATGCGCATGGATCCGGAGAAAATCGCTGCTATCAAAGATTGGCCGGTTCCAATAGACAAGACGCAGGTCAGAGCATTTTTGGGTTTGTGCTCCTATTACCGGCGATTAGTGAAGAACTTTGAAGACACTAAGAAAACCTCTGCACAAGCTAACCGAGGAGAAGCGACATTTCTGCTGGTATGAAAGTTGCAATATCGCATTTTTTTTTTTTTTTATAGGATAGGTGAAAAGAGACACAGTCCACCTGATGGTAGTGGTTTGTGGAAGACATTCGGAGGGAGATTTCAGTAAAAGGGTCTGTGGAGAGTTTTTCGTGGTAGGGATGGTCTTCCGGGGTTAGTTAGATCCAGGAGCTCAAGGACATCTGTGCAAAACACCTATTTTAGGATATCCTGATGCAAGCAAAGAATTTATAGTTGATACAGACGCAAGTGATATAGGACTTGGCGGTGTGTTGTCTTAACGGAATGGTGACCAAGAGGTCGTGATAGCGTACTTCAGCAAGTCACTGTCAAAACCGGAAAGGAACTACTGTGTCACAAGATGCGAATTGCTAGCTGTGGTAAAGTCGTTGCAGCATTTTAGCAAATATCATCTGGGTCGGAAATTTCACATACGAACTGACCATGCTGCACTAAAATGGCTATTGCAGTTTAAAAATCCAGAAGGACAAGTTGCGAGGTGAATTGAACTACTGCGTGACTACGACTTTGAGATCGAACATCGCAGCGGGAAATCTCATGGCAACGCAGATGCATTATCAATAATAATAATAATAATAACCCTTTCCGAGACTGAAACATACTGGTACCTGGGTATGTCACAGAATATCGATGAGGCTGATATGAAACAGTTTGCGACGTGTTTTATGCACGCTTGACCAAAGTGCTTAACAGCCTTTTGTCAATAAGACACATGCATATAACGGCTGAGTCATGCCTGTCCTCATGTATACCTTTAGTATACTCAGGTGGAGTCAGACTGAACTTAACACCCTGGATAGAAAAGTCCGCACTACTATGACGTCCCATAGGATGCATCATCCGAGATCGTCGGTAATGAGGCTGTACTTACCGCGAAAGCATGGTGGGCGTGGCTTCCTGAGCGCGCTCACCATGCACAATCGCGAAGTGTGCAGCCTCCGTCATTACTTCCTGGCGAGATCGGATGATCCATTCTATAATTACATCATTTCTAGTGATAATGAATTTACCCCTCTATCCTTAACCAACGAGCAATGGCAGGACCCGGCAGTACAGAGCATTTCTCACCGGGAGACCATATGGAAGGAGAAGGAGCTCCACGGGAGGTACTACAGGGCTCTACATGAGACCCACGTAAATACAGCTGCCTCCCGCAACTGGCTACGTTTCAGTGACCTCTTCGGGGAAACCGAGGGTTTTGTCTGTGCAATACAGGATCAGGTTATTAAGACCAACAACTATCGGAGATAGATCCTAAAGGATGGCACTGTCGACGTCTGTCGAATTGTCGCCATCCCGGTGAGTCACTTAGGTATATCATCTCCGGTTGTTCGGCGCTTTCTAACTCTGAGTACTTGCAGCAGACACAACCTAGTAGCCAGAATTCTTCACCAGGAGCTCGCTCTGAAATACAGTCTCGTGGATCGGAAATTGCCGTATTACAAGTACTTACCGGAAGCCGTGCTCGAAAATGATCGCGCCAGGCTCTATTGGGACCGGGCCATCATCACAGACAGGACTATTCTTGCGAATAAACCTGATATTGTGCTGATGGACCGGGCACAGTCAAGGATATTTTTAGTCGATATTACCATTCCGTATGACGAGAACCTCGTGAAAGTCGAAACAAATAAGCAAACAAAATACCTGGACCTGGCTCACGAGGTGACCGACATGTGGGGTGGTCTGCCGACCGAAATTATTCCTGTAGTCGTCTCTGCAAACGGGCTAATCCCAGTCAGCCTCTCGGGTCATCTAAGGCGGCTGGGACTACGTGGCGGACCGCTCCAGGCTCAAATGCATAAGGTGAAGCTAGATGCCGCCCGCATCGTCCGCCGGTTTCTTTTCCTTTCCCCCTAACCCTCGGCCGTTTGGTCTCCCCTGCCGAGGGCCTCCATCTGGTTGGGCTTTTATTTATTTATGTATTTTATATTTATTTTATGTTATTGATATTTATGTATATTTGTCTTTTCATTTTCATTTATAATATTTATAGAACCCAACCAGATGAGAAAACTATATTGATACCCCCAAAATAACGTTTATTTCTCACCACAAACAAAGTTTCATTTAGAATTATAATTAGCATATAAGTAGTACAATACAACTTTGCCAGTGGATCGATGGTGCGTATGGTGGGTAAGATACCCGTATTACAGGTCACCAGGTCTCCACCTCTACGGGGAATGATATTTATATCTAAAACATTAACACATAAAAATTAACTATATTTCCTTATTTGTCATACCTAATTGAAATAATTGGAAGAAGACCTTATCCTGAAGATTGCAAACATTGTACTAGGCAAGAGAGTAAGGAAGTGGTATCTGTGAGGATGCTCAGGACAGACCACCTCAATAACGAGTGGAAGGACAGCTCACGACATGCACAGCAGGAAGATCCGGACATCAAGCAGATTCTGCAATGGATGATGGCCAGTGCTCCCAAGACCGAGTGGAGCGACGTCTCAGCGATGAGTTCGACCACTAAAAGCTAATGGGCCCAGTAGGACAGCTTGCTGCTTCAGTATCGAGTTCTGTGCCGTAAATGGGAAAATGTTCGGGGAGACAGCTGTCAATTGCAAATGGTTGTCCCTAAAGCTAAAGTACCGAATGTACTATAGCTGTACCATAATGATTATTCAAGAGGCCATCTGGGAGTTAAACAAACTCTACTGAAGATCCGAGAACGGTTTTACTGTGTCCACTGTCGAAAAGATGTTGAGGACTGGTGTCGCAAATGTATAAGTTGTGCGGCTGTAAAAGGAACTCAGACTCGTAATAGAGGTGCATTGAAGTTGTACAATGTTGGTACACCATGGGAGAGAATAGCCATTGACGTGGCGGGGCCGTTTCCGGAGAGTGAAAGCGGTAACAAGTATTTCATGGTTGTGATGGATTACTTCACTAAATGGCCAGAAGTCTTCGCCATTCCAAATCAAGAAGCTTCAACAATGCAGATAAACTAGTTCATGAAGTCTTCTGTCGTTTTGATAAAACTGAACAATTTGGTATTTTTGAAGGACGTCAATTCAGTCACGCAAATAAATTTAGTCTAGTGAGCAGTGCGCTATCAACTAGTTATATCGTACACGTAAGACAGCTGTGTCATATTTGGAGTTATACTTTGGCACAGGAAAACGCATCCGTATGGCTTCTCCCATCCAGAACGTCAGCGACTCGTGTTGCTTTATGTACAGAAATCATATTTTCCGTTTCATTCGTTAAAAGTTACATTGTCATTTTCAAGTTAAATCGATGTTTCCGTTGTAGAAAACTCCACATACGTGTTAGCACTTATATAAAAAGTTGCGAAATAATTTAGTTATAAGTCACACACAGAAACGGATTCATAATAAAGCAAGCGCGGATATTATAAGAAAATAAAAAAAAATTATAAAAATTTAGCCAATCAAGAATGTAAATCAATAACGTGACTTTCATATTGTCTACACAATTTTATCAGGGATTCCACGTTTAGAGCTGAACTGAGTAAGTGGATTAAGTATGAGTCTCGAAGAGAAATATTTGTACTATTTGCTATATAGAAAATCGGTCCGTGGGATCCACGTGCGCAGTGATGCTCCTGAAGGAACATTGCACGACTTGTCGTCGCCGCTGATATAATGTTAAAGTATTTTCTCGCTCATAGGCTCTGTATAGCTATATAACTAGGAAACGTAACCGCAAACGCAAACAGCAGAACTGTATATATTAAATAAAGTTTTTGGCTTGCTAAAAATAAAAATGCAATCTTAATTTTTTATGATTTTACAAAATGGCGCCCTTCCACTCATAAAATTATATTATGTCAAATGTCATGTCTGGCAAGTGACTTAAGTCTTGAAAAAAAGAACTACTAAAATAATAATTAAAATTATAATATTTACGATTAAAACTAATTATATACAAAATAAAAGAAGAAACTATAATATAGAAAATCTAAAACTACAAATTTAAATCTTCAAAAAAGACCTGCTCCCCGTGGTATAGTGCCAAGAACGCTGGCTGCGTTTCCTCGTTGAATAGCTATACTTAGCCTTTGAGCGAGGAAAGAACCAGCCCTCTTATCACCAGCAACGACGACCAGTCGTGGATACAGTTCCTTTAGAAACTTCATTGCACGTGGACCCCACGGACCGATAGTCTCTACAGCAAATGGCACACATATGTAGTCATTTGTCAAAGACTCATATTTGCGCCATTTACTAAATTTGGCTACCACAGATGCCGCCCGGCTCTAAAAGAGGTACCCTTGAGATGAGAGGCCGCCAAAGTGTCAACGCAAGTAGCATCCCACACTAGGGTTTTACTTCTCTCCCAAGGGACCAAAGTCATACCGTCGGGTCTCTTGCCATCGACTCAAATATCCCGCAAGCTCTAAAACCGAGGGGATATTTATAGAGACAAGAGCCCTTCGGATGATTTCGTTCAAAGAACCGTGACGGGAAAACCTACCTGCACTTTTCTTGCATGAAAGTCCGTGGAGCCCAAACTCATCGACGCTGCTACCACAGGGGCACTGGTGAGGTTGACAAATTGCCACTCCTAGCCGGATTCTTACGGCGATGCGCAAGCTTTCCGCATCAATCAATGTGCCGAGATTACTTGATGGTAGAGCATGTAACCAGTGGCTAGATTCCTTAGTAAAAACAGCTAGAAGTCGAGCCTGATCTTGTTGAATATGGAAATTTTGAAATAAATTTTTCTGGACACTCCGTGTCATCCGTGGGGTCATTGTAGAAGCGTGCTCGTCGCTCCCCCCTGCCAGCCCTTTTCAGGGCTGCAATTCTACACAGCTGCGCACCCATGCAAACGAGGGTTAGGGCGTCCCCCCAAGGCGACGCACACCAGATCGTCCCCGTTGGTGTGGAATGCAGCGCGCAAAGCGGCGATGGGGACCGCCACACGTCACGCACAGCCAGACACGGCGGAAGGTGGAGGACGGAGTGCAGAGTTGGCACGTGGAATGTTAGAGGGGGCATGAGAGATAAGACGAATGAGTTGATCGAAATAATGAAAGAAAGAGAATTAGATGTCGTGTGTATGTCGGAGACCAAACGGAAAGGCAGTGGTACTGAAGAGCTCCCTGGCGGGACGTTAGCTATATGGTCCGGAGTCCCGGAAAGCGAGAACGCCTGCCAGGGAGTGGGGGTGCTGTTGTTGCCCCGGTTGGTCGATCTTATGACTGAATACAAGGTTGTGAACTCAAGACTTCTCTGGGTTCGCTTTAAACTAGGACTGACGAAGTTATTCCTTTTGGCTGTTTATGCGCCGGTAGCTTCGTCGTCCAGAGCTGAGCTGGAGGAGTTTTGGGAGAATGTAAGAGAAGTTCTAGATTTGGTTAAGGGAAACGAAAGAACTGTTTTATGTGGTGATTTGAATGGATGGGTAGGTATCGCTCGACCAGGATACGAGTCGGTGCTTGGAAAGTTTGGCGATAAAAGGGTTAACGATGCTGGCAAGCTTATACTGGCTGTATGCAAGGAAAAGGGTCTTCTTGTGACAAACACTATGTTTAATCACAGGAAAATCCGTATGTACACTAGAGAAAGAAAGAATGAGAGAAGTATGATTGATTAGTTCCTGGTGGATGATCGACTGCGAAAATAGGTGATGGATACACGAGTGTTCAGGGGTGCTGACCTGGGAACGGATCATTATCTAGTAATTACTAGATTTAGGGGTTTGTTCGCGGGTTGGCGCTACCGGACGGCAGTAACAGAACCACAGTCGGTCTGTCGATCCGAAGTTGGAAGCTTCAGGAAGCGGATACTAGGGACAAATATCACACGAGGGTAGCCAAAAAGCTTGACACCATCGATGCCAGGAAAGAATTTGTGGAGAGAACATGGCAGAACCTTAAGGATGGAATGGTAAGTGCAGTGGAAGAAGTATGTGGAACGACAAAAAGAGGTAGTAGTAAAAGAAGAGATGCATGGTGGAATGATGAAGTGAGAGAAGCTGTAAAAAGAAGAAAAAAGCATGGTTAGACTACTTGGCCTCTAGTAACGATAAGCATATGAGAGAGAAGATAAAAGAAAGATATAAGCTGCAGAAAGTTCATGCGAAAACATTGATTGAGGAAGTACGTGAAAGGTGTAGAATAGAAGCGGACGAGAGGTTGTCGCACAACTTTAAGGAAAACTCCAATATCTTTTGGAAAGAGGTTGGAAGGTCCCGGTGTGGTGCGACATCCTTAAGAATGAATAAAGTGCTTTCGAAAACCAATGACGTCCTCTCAGAAAAATCGGACGTCATGCAGCGATGGAGTGAATTTTATAGAGAAATGTATGCGTGTCATGATCTTAGTGAAGGATTCGGGGGTGACGCCGTGACTGGCATGCCAGACACGGACCTCGATGACACTGAGGTCATCAGCATGAAAGAGATTGAACGTGCGATTCGAAGTTTGAAATGTGGTAAGGCTGCGGACTAGACAGAGTTACTGCTTAAATGGTCGAGTACGGTGGGCCTCGCGTCTGGGACAGCTTTCATCTGCTGTGCAATTTGTGCTGGCGGACTGGAGATGTCCCGGATGATTGGCGATCCGCGGTCATTGTGCCTTTATATAAAGGTAAAGGTTCACATTTTGACTGCGGGTGCTATCGGGCGATCAGCTTGACCAGTTTAGCAAGTAAAGTTTACTCGAAGGTTTTGACACGTAGGATGCAAGAGAAATCGGAAAGATTCTTATGGGAGGCACAATGCGGATTTAGACCTGGTGTTGAAGATAAATAAATATTGTCTACGGCCTTTTTAGGTTTTTTTATATCTTGTGACTTGTTGTCATAGTTACGAAAATAACAAGAAAAATGTAAGACTAGTTTTTCGTAATAAGTATATTTTTGTTAGAAGATTAAATGTTTCAAGTCCAAGAAATCTTCTAATTTCAATGTGAGGAGTTACATACAACGGTCATACAGAAGCTCCCCACATAATGGCGACCGTGAAAGCGGATAGACCTGGACAAACCGAACTCGACGCTATGAGGCGTAAAAGGGCATACACACGTCGAGTATTCATCAGGTCAGTGCGAGTGATAGAGGAGTCGAATGATATTGAGCAGATGACTGTCGAATTTCAGTATCTTGTAGAGAAATTGGAAGAGTTAAAATCTTTTGACAGTCAAATAAAAAAACGACGATCGATTCTTGCACGGATGAACAATTTGATGAAGAATATGACGAATGCGAATCGTATTTAAGGAAGTATTATGCAGTAAAAGTTAAGATTGAAAATTTACGAAAGGAATGTGATAGAGCAAATACATCTTCAGCGGCTACTGACGGATCTCACCAGAAGAGAAACATAAAGCTACCGAATATCGAGCTCATAAAATTCGATGACAATCCGAAGACGTGGTTATCTTTCTGGGGACAGTTCAAAAAGATACACGAGGACGAGACTCTTGAACCAGAAGATAAGTTCCAGTATCTCATACAGGCTATGAAGGAGGGGTCTAAAAGCAGAGAGCTCGTAACTAGCTACCCTCCGTCTGGCAAGAATTACCCAAGAGCGCTGGAGCAGCTACAGGGACGATTTGCTCGAGAAGGTATCCTCATCGAGATGTATGTGAGAGAGCTGCTAGGTATCGTATTATGTCAGGCTAGGGGACAACATATGCATATAAGATCGCTTTACGACCAGTTGATGACCCATTTGCACGCTTTAGAGTCACTCAAAGTAACAACGGAAAAGTACGGAGCGATGTTGTATCCATTAGTCGAATCAGCTTTACCTGAAAATATTTTAATTGTTTGGAATCGAACTAGAATTGTAAACGATGTTGGTCAAGTAACGCAACTTTTAGAGTTCTTAAAACGAGAAGCCGAGGCTGAGGAACACATTAAATTGACGCGCACTAACTTTAATACTTATAGTTCTTCCAGCAGTGTTGATGTGCGGCCGACAGCAGCTTGCATCGTTTCGAAAGAGGAGACAATTTCCAGTAAATCAGGTAATGACTTTTGCTATTTTTGTGATAATACGTTTCATTCGATTCTTCAATGTAATAAAGGGCTCAAAATGTCTTTAGATGAAAAGAGAGCCGCTGTCAAAGATAAGAGGGGTTATTTAATTTGTTTACGTAAAGGTCACGTAGCTAAGCACTGCAAGACGTTTTTAAACTGTATGGCCTGCGGTAAACGTCATGTAGTGATATTTTGTCCGGACCTTCATAGGGATAAACAAAAGGAACCCAAAGAAGCGACAGCACTTTTCTCTAGGAAAGGCGGAAATATTTTATTACAGACTTTAATTTTAGAGGTTTCACATGAGGGTAAAAAAGAAGAAAATACGTGCTCTGTGTGATACTGGATCGCAAAGGTAGTATATTAGGAAAAACGTAGTAAAAGAGTTAGGCCTTAAGGTAGTAGGTATAGAGAATTTAGGTTATTCACTATTTAGTGGTGTTACTAAGCCAGCAGAAAACCACAGTCTTGTCGAAGTGAATGTAAGTAGTCTAGATTCTTCTTTCTCTACAAAATTCATTGCTCTTGAACTCGACGACATTTGTGGCTATCTTCCCAAAACAGACGATCCCAAGCTAAGGTCAAAGTTAAAGTCACTGAATATAAGTATTGACGACAGTGACTGTGACCTTAGCGATGTAAATATGTTAATAGGAGCTGATTATTTAGGAGTAATTTGTACGGGCACTATTGTACAATTAGATGGGCCTTTAGTAGCTATTAAGACGAGGTTAGAATGGACATTATAGGGCCCTAACTTTTATAGTGCTGCACAATGCTCAATGATTTTCAATTGTCACGCTCAGAGTAAACTTTCAGATTTGTGGGATTTAGAGATATTAGGGATTTCAGAGCCACATGAGCTGATGTGCAAAGATAGGAAAAAAGAAGAGGTAATGAGTCAATTTGAGCAGAATATTAGTTTTAAAGACAATCGTTACCAAGTAGGGTTTTTGTGGAAAGATGGTTACCCCGAAATAGGCAGTAATTACAATGTAGCTTACAAAAGACTTAACGACGACTAGGAAGTTAGAGAGGACTGGTCATTTGCTAAGTTATAACGATGTTTTTCAGAATTGGTTAGACGAAGATATTATAGAACATACTGAAAACAATATAGCAGAAGGACATTTTATTCCTCATCACGCAGTCATTAAGATGTCTAGGACTACAACGAAGATACGTCCAGTATTCGACGCATCGTGTAAAGATGCACAAGGATTGTCTTTGAATAACTGCATCGAATCGGGTACCAATCTTATAGAACTAATCCCTAAATTTTTGATGAACTTTAGGAAAGGTACGTACGGCTTCACGTCGGATATAAAGCAAGCCTTTCTGCAAATTTTAGTTTCAGAGAAAGATAGAGAGTATTTAAAGTTTCTGTGGTGGGTCCTCCGTTCCGTTTCGTCCGAATCCGTTGACCAAAGAGAAGATAGTCACTTTCAGACATAAGAGAGTAGTATTTGGGGTGACTTGTAGTCCGTTTCTCTTGGCGGCTACGATTAATTATCACTTAGGCAATTTTGAAGGAATTTACGGTCAGACAGTTGAAATTTTGAAACACTCCTTTTATGTTGATAATTATGTAGCTAGTTTTGATACAAAAGAGGCTTTATTTACTTTTATAGACGAAGCTAAGGAAGTTATGCTAAAGGGGGGTTTTGATTTACGATGTTGGGTTACCGCTCCTATTAGAGTAGATAACACTGTCCAGACTCAATCTGTATTAAGAGTGCTATGGAATGCTCTTACGGACAAATTACAGTGTAGTTTCCGTCTTAGTAACACTATACCAGATCGGGTCACGAAGAGAGTCTTTTTTTAACTCAGCAGATATTTGACCCTATTGGATTTCTTGCACCTGTTACCCTAGTGCCTAAACTAATAGTACAAAAGGCTTGGATAGATAGTACAGGTTGGGATCAAGCTATCAGCAACGAGTTATCGAAGGAATTTAAGAGTTGGCTAAATCATGTTCATCTGATAAATGATAGCAAGTTGCCGAGACGCTTATCAGAGGAGAGGTTGACGAACTGTAACAAAAGTTTACATTTGTTTTGTGACGCATCTATTAATGCTTATGCAGGTTGTGTCTTTCTTCGGACTGAATGCAAAAGTAAAGTTACGATTAGGATGGTTATGGCCAAAAGTAGAGTAGCGCCAATTAAAAGATCTTTACTAGAAGAACTTTACCTAGATTGGAGCTAATGGGAGCGCTTATTGCATCGCGGCTTGCAAATGAGATAAGTAGAGCATTGTTTACCGACGACACCTGCCCGTTATATTGTTGGACGGACTCCGCGGTTGTGTTAGCCTGGATCCAAAGACAGTGTTCTTGGAAGCCGTTTGTGAGCAATAGGTTAAGTGAAATTTGTGCTCACACTAAGAAGGAACATTCGCGGCACGTACCGGGTCACTGCAATCCGGCAGACCTACTGTCACGTGGTTGTAATATGAAGTCATTAATGGACAGTCACTGGTGGGATGGCACTGCTTGGCTATTATCTGACCAAGAATTGTGGCCTCAGTCTAATCATATCGCAGTATATGAGAACGCTGTTTCCATAGAAGCAAAGAAGGAGGTACTTGTAAATACTAATGTAGATACTGAATATTTTAGCGAGAAGCTTTTATACTTTTCTAAGTATTCAAGGATTGTACGTATAGTAGCCTGGATATTCCGGTGGAGAAGGCGACGAATGTTTAGTACAGCTTATATAAGCAATGATGAATTCGAAGAAGCTGAGAATATACTTATAAGACTTATTCAGGGTGAACATTATGTAAATAGAACTAAATTGAATAAGAAACTGTGCATACATTTAGATAGTAATAGTATTATGAGAGTAAAGACTAGATTAGGTTTAGGAAATTATGATAAAGATTTTTCGAATCCCATATTATTACCAGGGAAAAATGTGATTGTGAGGCGACTCGTTGAAGAGAAACATATATACTTAAAGCACATTGGATCACATACTTTAATGTCAGAGCTGAGAAACAGATTCTGGATTACAAGTGTGAGATGGCTATGTGAGGATATAGTTAAGAAATGCATAATTTGTCGTAGGCAAAAGGGCATACATTATGATACACCGGAGGCACCACTCCCTCTTGAACGGATTCAAGGCACGGCAGCGTTTCAAATGACAGGTATAGATCTGGCCGGGCCGTTGTATTTACGTAATCAAGAGAAATGTTGGGTGGTTTTATTTACTTGCGCGACATTTGGGGCTGTGCATTTTGAGATGGTAGACTCATTGTCCACAAATAGTTTTATTATGAGTCTTCGTAGATTTATTGCTCGAAGAGGTCGTATAGACGTCATTTTCACAGACAACGGAACAAATTTTCGAGGGACTGCCAATTTACTGAAGGATATTAATTGGCAGGAGGTTGAAAGTGTGACGGCAGTCCATGCTATAAAGTGGCGTTTTATTCCACCTAGAACTCCTTGGTGGGGAGGTTGGTGGGAGAGGCTCATTAGAGTATTAAAGGAGATGTTGCAAAGAATATTGGGGCGTCAGCAATTGACTTGGGTAGAGTTGGACACAGTCTTGTGCGATTGTGAAGCTGTCATTAATAGTCGGCCACTAACATATGTCTCGACTTGTACCGACGATTTGCGGCCACTTACACCTATGTTATTTCTACATGGCTTACCTTCTAATGATACTTCTGATTTTAGATTATGCAGATAATATGAATTTAAATGTAAGATACAAATATTTACAAAAGTTGAGAGAAGATTTCAGAGTTCGATTTCGTAAGGAGTATTTGGCTTTACTTACAGCTAGATGGAAGGAGAAGACTATAGAAATGAAGAAAGGAGATATAGTTCTAGTAGAGACAGACGCGAAAAGGCTATTTTGGCCCTTGGGGTTAATCATGGAAGTAGTTACCGGGGCTGATGGTGTTACTCGTATGGCTAGAGTCAAGACTCAAAAAGGTGAAACTTTAAGACCATGTCAGAGATTGTATCCGCTTGAGATTTCAAATGATTCTGACCTCTTGCAACGAGCTGAAGTAACGATAGAGGATGAGAAGTTATCAGTAAGTTCAGATAGTCCCGACTTATACTCCTCGGTTACAGGTGGCGCGAAGGTGACGAAAACAACGCGGTGCGGTCGAAATGTGAAATTGCCTGCTCGGTACTTATGAATTACATTTGGTTTTATGGTTTTCCTTAGTATGTTGAGTTGCGTTAATTGGTTACCATTTTCTTTCGGGTCTGGAGTGTGTTGAAGATAAATAAATATTGTCTACGGCCTTTTTAGGTTTTTTTTATATCTTGTGACTTGTTGTCATGGTTACGAAAATAACAAGAAAAATGTAAGACTAGTTTTTCGTAATAAGTATATTTTTGTTAGAAGATTAAATGTTTCAAGTCTAAGAAATCTTCTTATTTCAATGTGAGGAGTTACATACAACGGTCATACAGAAGCCCCCCACACCTGGAAGAGGATGCACGGATCAAATGTTTTCTCTCCGCATGATCACGGAGAAGCTTCTAAGTGTTAACCAGAGGATTTTCTGTGCTTTTGTGGATCTGGAGAAAGCATTTGATAAGGTTATAAGGAAGAAAATGTGGGAACTGTTGCCGGGATATGGTGTGGATGGTCGATTGTTAAGGGCTGTGCAGTCACTTTACTATGACTTTAAAGCCTGTGTGAGGGTAGGGCATGACCTGTCACCCATGTTTAGCGTCCAAGTGGGCGTAAAACAGGGTTGTGTCATGTCTTCCTGGCTGTTCATACTGTATCTCGACAGCTGTTTACAGAAGCTGAAAAATAGCTGTTTGGGTGTGAAATTGGGTGACATTAAAGTTAATTTTCTGCTGTATGCTGATGATGCAGTGCTTATTGCACCATCAGAAGCAGAACTGCAGGCATTAGTCACGTGTATGAAAGAGGAATGTGAAATTAAAGGTCTCCGTTTGAATGCTAATAAAACTAAGGTTCTGGTATTTGAAAAGGACGAAGAGAGAACGAAATGTGAAATATGGGTAAATCAGGAATGTCTAGAACAGGTAAATGAATTTGTATACTGGGGGAGTGCTTTCAGGCGGGATGGAAGATGTGATTTAGATGTGGATAGGCGTGTCGCTGCCGGAAACAAAGTCAATGGTGCCCTGAATGCATTAGTCAAAAGGCAAGGTGTGGTGAAGAGTGCACGCCTTGCAATACATAACGCAGTGTTGGTACCGACTTTGTTATATGGCAGCGAAACCTGGGTATGCCAGAAGAAGCATAAAAGCAAGTTGAATGCAGTGGAGATGCGATCTCTTCGTAAAATGTGCGGCGTTACCATAGCCGACCGAAAGCGAAACGAAGAGATTCGCAATATGGCAGGATTGAAAGATGACCTTATCACAAAAATTGATAGGGGCGTACTCCAATGGTTTGGGCACGTTGAACGAATGAGTGAAGACCGAATGGTGAAGAAAATGTATAGAGCGAAAGTAAATATTAAAAGGTGTCGAGGTAGACCGAGACTAACTTTCGAAGACCATGTGAGCAAATTGCTCGAAGAGGGGAGGGTCAAGAGTACTCGGACACCTAGACGTACATGTATGAAGAAGTTAATGAACCTGAAAGAAGCGAAAGAGGTATGTAAGGATCGTAACACTTGGCGATCTGTTCTCTCTGGCTACCCCGTTAGGGAATGTGCGTGAAGATAAGTAAGTAAGTGGACACTCCGTACCAACGGAATACCCCACTGTTTTTGTTGGTTAACTTCCAGTGGGACATTTTTGCCGGGACAGAGCGTTAACCATGTTTGCTTTGCCTCCGCAGCAAAGCACAGGTCTACTTTATTATTTGAAATTGTGTTACATAGGTCATTGACACTATGCACGGAAGCAAGGAAAGCAGATAATGCGACGCTATAAATATTTCTTACACCAATTCCACCAAATTTGATAGGTAAAGTGGCTTGATTCCAGGATATTGTATTTAATCTCAAATTTAGAATGTTTTCTAAAGCAATTTTAAGATTACTATCAATATCTTTTAAAATATCTGAACATTTCCAGACTGGACTTGAGCGTAACAAGTATGTAAATTTAGGTACAAGGAGACAATATTTTAAAATGGTAACGGCAATGTGGGGGTTTAAAATATATAATTTATCATTGTGATTTAAAAATTGATCAAATTTTGTTTTTAAAACAGGTTTGATACTATCGAAAAACAACGGAGCACTAAGCAGGTGTTGTTTCAAAGTTTTTAGTTAAGTTTAGTTTTATTAAATGCATAACTTTAATATGTAGTACGCGTGCAAACTAAATACAAGTAAATTTTAATTATTTAACATGTTCTTTCAAAATAACTTTCTTATTCGTTTTCCAATGTAAACATTTTATATACTGTTTCTAAGATATTCGTACATAGAAATGATTTCATTGCATATAAAGTTATAGTGTATCCTACATATATTAAACCCCTGTTGCTTTTTTAAGAAATTTACTGTGACCTCGTTTACTTAATTAAGTGTCGGAGATCTTAAAATTGTGTAATTACATTCCTTATGTCACATAGACATAAGTTTCGATTTTTTAAGAAACTATATTACTACTACATTTCAGACTAGCACAAATTTAGTATGTAAATAAAAAGTACACGGTACAAACATAAACTGAAGCTATTAAACGGGTGTAGACAAAACTTTTACGATTGGAACGCGGCCAACTTTATTTATTTGATTTGACAGTTCCAGTACGCAAGTTAAAGAATAAATAATATACGTAACATAATACATACAGACTCACGCCTGTCACCTAGAGGGGTAGGCAGAAATTACAGACTTCCATTTGGCACGATCCTGACACACCTCTCTCGCCTCCTCCATCCACATCCATATAACTACGCATACATGCTTGTGGATTAAGAGTACTCTTAATTTGGACCATTTTCTATATATCGCCCATTACGTCGAAAAGATTTCGCCTAAGACGTCCCTTTCTGCCTCTGTCGTTCACTTCTGCAACATAAATTTGCTTTGTTACACTTTCCTCATTAATTCTTTCTACAAGACCAAACCACCGAAGCATTCCTTTCTTTATCCTGGTCACACCACACCACACTCATTTCACAGCCTTATCACGCTATTTCTCACCCTGTCACTGAGATTCAGCTCTAACGCACTACTTAACCACCACATTTTTACTGCGTTTATTATACTCTCGTGCTCATTCTGAAAAACCCAACTTTCATTATCCTGCATTAACCCGACGAGCATGAGGTTAAAAAAGTTACATCGAGAATGTGGCAGGGTGGGACATACCCATAATTTAATGTACCATATTTAAGTTCTTATTATTATTATTTTTACTTTGATGATTTTATTATATAAAATAATGAATGATTTAATAGAATTAAATGAAACAAGTTCTTAATTGTGAAATTATTATTATATAATCATGTTTTTCATAAACTTTGTAATTAAAGAAACAAAAGTTTAAGGACTTACAAAAATGTATAATTTAACAAAAACATTATTCTTTGGAGTGTAAATCAACTTAAAATTAAAACATAGTGAGATCCTCCTTGTAGAATTGTTAGAATTAAAAAAAACTATTAATCACGAAAAAAATAAAATTACGAATGAATTCCGTTCTCTTAATTGGGAAGTTTTTGTTTGCTCGATATAAATATAACGCAAGCATTGATAGCTGCCATGTTCAAGACACCATAGAATAAAGTCTTAGCCCATCGTTTACTGTTGCGACTAACATAACACAGTATAAATGAATGAACAACAAATTTATATACTAAAATCATCAAAGAAAAAACTAATAAAACAATCATAATTCATGATGAAATCATTACGTAAAAAATACGTCAAAAATGAGGCAGGGTATAACATACCCGAGACAGGTTTGCCCACGAATAATACGGCCGGTGTCCCACGCCACACTGCGATCACGCTACTAACCCGCCCCACGCGCCCAGCACTCCAGCTACAGAGGGAGTTAGAGTTTCCAGGCTAGGATTTTAAAAAATACACCACCTTGAAATTTTATCAGGGTGTGTGGTTGAAGTTGTTGAAGTTTTATCAGGTGGTGATACCCTGGCTCATGCTCGCCGGGTTAAAATTATATATTCTGCCTTTCCACAATAGATTGTAAAGCTTCATTTACTTTATTTCCAGCGTTCACTTGTCGTTTTTTATCCTTTTCATATCTCCCATCCCTACCAAATACACATCCCAAATTTACAAATTGATCTACTTGCTCGACCAACTCCCCTTCAAATTTCTGTTTCATATATCGTTTTACTTTCTTCTCTTTCCAAACCCAAAGCTTTCGTCTTATTTGCGTTCACTTTTATTCCCCTTTCTTTTAATGACCTGTTCATTTATATATCATTTGAGCTGACGCCTATGACGTAAATTTGACTTGATCACCGGCGTTCAATAGGCATTTGACGGTTAACTAACCCATCTTTAACCCGCATTCTTTAAATTTAAAATTTTTCTAAACAAGTGTCCATAAATACGTTGAACAGCTACAGGGAAGCCACACAGCCCAGTTTGACATCTTTATGAATGGCAAACTAGTCCGAGTAGACTCCGTTGATCCTCAAATAACTGCTAGAGTCCCAATAATAAATAAATAAATTGTCTGTATCAACCCAGTGCCCAACCTAAAAGAGTTCAGTGTTTGCCATAGTACATCCCTGTCAACTCTGTCATAAGTCTTTTGTAAGTCCATGAACGCACAAAAAACCTTTTTTTGGTTTTTGGCCAAAAACTTCTCCGCGATCATAATCATGTGTGGAAAAGATTTGATCTGCACAACCCATTCCCTTTTTATATACCCGGCTTGGAACATTCCCAATTTTTCCATCAGTTTCTTTTGTAACTCTTTCAAGAAGTACTTAAGCATAAGGTTTTCCCACACTTTTGCTAAGAAGACCGATACCACGGTAGTTTTTACAGTCTTGCTGCGCCCCATTTCCTTTACATATTGGGACTATCACGGCTTTGCACCAGTCTCCCGATACCCGCTTCAGTTCCCAAAATAAATTAAACAAGGTGTACAGCAGGTCTGCCAGCACTTTCTCTCCAGCCCTTAGCATCATTTCATCTAAACTTATCTCCAAATGTCTTTCTTCTTCTTTTGGAATTTCTATTTCATTTATTTCACACGTCTCCTCACTCAGAAACACACTTTCCAAATATTCCTTCCATCTATTTAAACTCAAAACTTCATGATTCAGAATATATAATTCTCGTCTCTTATATCATTCATTATAGGCTGTTTATATTGTAAGGCCCCTGGCAGTTCTTGCAAGTTTTGGAACATTTTAATATTTTACTGGAAGTTATCCGATATTCTTCTGTAATTATTATCCGTTCTTTCTTGTTCTTTCCTTTCAAGTACTTTTAACACCGTCTAAAAACTGCTTTTTTCTTTCAATATCATCATTCGTACCACCAGAATTACCAGCCTTGGTAGATAGTAAATCAAGCCATGCTCTCTGCTTCGCTACAACTTCCATACGTCCCCATTATCTCACCATAACGTATTTTTTCCTTTCATTCGATCTCTTACTAACACCACATACTTTGGTACATCATATTATTCAGTATATATATATTCGATATATCCTACATATAGTTCGGCACTAAACATTGCTTATCATTATGCCACATATCATCTAAGTCTAACTCATTTATATTCCATTCATCCAAACCACTTACATTTTCTGTCAGTCTACATTTGTACCTACTTGTCTTTCACACCGTGGTCTTTTAACCTCTCTGTTCTTATACGCTGTAATGCAGTGGTAGACATAGACGTACGATGCTACCAACGTTTGCAAAGATCATTAATTCGGCATAAGGTCAAGTAATGATCCGTCCCTACGTTGAACCTCCGGTAAACCCTTGTATTTACCACTGCGCTCCTCATACTTTTATCGACAATTATAATATATATCATGCTTTATCATCACCTCTTTCCCATATATACATTTGTATCTTCCTATTACGAAAGAAAGTATTCGTAACAAAATCATTCTTTTCCACACACTCTGTGAGGAGGCAATATATGATATAATATGTGAGGCTTTATATTTTTGGTTATTTACATTATATTAAGACATAAATAATCGTTTTAATTTTTTTCTATCTCTCTGTTCGGGCTAATCTTCGGAATGGCTGAACCAATTGTAATTAAATTTTACGAACAGATAGAAAACAAAGTCAGGAGAGATCAAGACTAATATATCATCCGGAAATTTCAAAATATAAAAAATATCAAATTTTACCTACCGTGAGCTTGATGGAAGCCAGTTATTTCAACACTACAGACAGACACTTCAATTTGACTTTTTTGACTTTGACTTTCGACTGTAACAGTAAAAATCGTGAGGAAACTTACATTTTTGAGGAATAAAAATATTATTTCGAAGACATGCTTTTTTCATTCCTCAGAAATGAAAACTCACATTTCTGAGGAATGAAAATATTATTCTGAAGAAATGCCTTTTTCATTCATCCGAAATGTAATTTGTCTTATTTATTATATTATCTTATTCATAATATTATTATTTATGCCTCAAAACTCGTACAAAATTAGTGGAAACCTGAGTGCAGGATTAGTAACGGTAACCTGAGTGCAGAACTAGGATGTACATATGCTGATACTTTTTTAACTTTTAAAGATATGGTTATAACACAATCTATCAAAGTACATTAGATTTTTCTGGCATTTCCTATTAAGATATGGAGTGATGAATTTTATACATAGAGAAAAAGCAGCTGATGGTATTGTTATTACATTTACAATTGCGTTTTTAATATAAAACTTATTAAGTTGGGTATTGCAGCCCATCGACACTTGTAGCAAACTTCAAACAAAGAAGGCAGATTAGACTAAGATGAAATTCTTCACAGACAGGAACTATAATTGCCTTCTGTACACTTTAGATGAGAAAAGAGCAGTGAAAACACTGCTATTTAGTGGCAGAAATAGGTAAGCGGGTGATCCTACCCAGACGCACTCCTCGACAGGAGTACTTTTGCTACGTCCAAACTACGAATCAAACCCAAGATCTGGGGTGATGCAGCCAGTATCTCTGACCATTAGTTCATATTAAAGCCCATATAGAGCCCTAAATTCAATTAGAACGATTAGTTACGGTGGTAATTCTTTCGCAGGTTGCGTTGTTCAAACGTTGGACTAGGCACAAATCATTACATGTTTTGATTGTAAAGTTGACATGATTAAAAAAAATATGCAGTTTGAGACCGATACATTTTTTATTTTATCGGTAGGTATTATCAACCGTTAAAAGCCTGATATTTCATTTACATTGGACAACTCTCAGTAAAAATTATTTTATTTTGATGTTGCACATGCTCATTACAGAATTAAATTGTGAATGAACTAGCATGACTAAAACATTAAAAAATAAATTCTAGGACACGCAAACCCCATAAACACGCACTGCAGCAGCGTGGTATACTGATACCTGCAATAATGCTCTATTAGAAATAAATGGAGGCATATTCACAAGACGAAAAATAGTTTTGTTGTAAAATATAATGAAGTTGGAAAAATCTAGCAGAAATATAATTAATGTTGAACTTGGAATTCGTTTCCCCTTTTCGATAATCGATGGAACAGGAACAAGGTAATGTAGAATGTTTGCTAAGCTTTCACTCGCCATGTGTACTTAGTAAGCGCTTTCGATTATAAACATAAAATGATCTAGAACTTATTAATGATAAGTGAACAAAGGGAATCATACGTCTCACAAGTTTCAACAAATATATTTCTCACAATGCTGTTATGATGATATTAATGATAATAAGATTATTATTATTATTATTATCTAATGATATAGAACAAGTATAATAAATTATTACCATAACAGCCCATAACAATTCCACTGCTAGGCCTCATCTAATGCAGCAAACCTACTAACCTAGTCCTAGCCTCCATCTATCGACTTCGCGCAACCTTTCGAATGCTGCCTTCTACTTCGATTACCTGTACGAGGCTGACACTCGAAACGTGCTGTAATCACAGATAAACTTTTATCACCCTGATTAGTATTTTATAATATATTGAAAAAAAGTGAGTGAAAACAGTAATGGAATAGCAGTAGTAGAGAACAAAATGCGTTAAGTGTCCATAGTTCCAAACAGTGAAGATAATTTGTTTGCTATGGGAAATGTTGTGACTACCATATCTGTTTGAAGTTTGATTTATGTATAAAAAATAAGTTCACGAGCTATCATATAATATAACATAGTCAGAACTTAATTAAGTTCATTTCTGATGATAAAAAGGAAACTTAAAACTTAAAGCGAGGAAAATATTAAAGACATGTAGTTTGTACGTTACCAGAATAAAAAACTTAAGAGGTGTCAAAGGACATCCGGATGGAACGAAGTTCCTATATATATCGACTTCGTAAACACGTAAACGTATAATTCGTAAACACAACAGCGTGTAGGTTAGAACACGCACACGGCTTGCTAAATACATATGCATTGATACTGTAACATTAATATATAATTTGCTTTTAAATTTATTAAAGTTATGAAGCGTACACTTGCTAAACACACAATAATGGAGAGGTTATAATGCGTACTTGCTAAAAATAATCAATGCGAAATAGAAAGACGAAACGAAAATAACTGGCTTGCTTTCTATGAGAGAGAGAGGGAGGGAGAGACAGATAGACAGACAGAGAAACACGCGTACGCCGCACGGCTTACAACTATAACAAAAAGTGTCGTTACAACTTTTGGTCTTAATTTTTTCCGTCTAGCCCCCTTTCGCAACGCGCAATAAGGAACTTCGTTCCAATAGTTTTCAAGATATGGGGAAGATCTATATACCAGTGCTTCCTTTGATTATTTTTACTTATATTCATTTTGTTTAGTATGTAACATTATATATTTAAAAGGTAAAATTAAATCCTTTAGAGAAAAAATGTCAGGTTGTTAAAGTAAATTAAAGCAACTTGCGTAAATTTCAAATAAGCAAACTCGGGTTAGATTCTCGCCAGTACGATTTGTGAAAATGTTAATTGCAATTTTAAACACTGATTTATTGCGTGCTCTTCGGTGAAGGTAAACATCGTAAGAATCCTGCCTGAGGTACAAAATATTTAAAAGATATGTGATATCATTGAGCAATTGAGCACCTGACGACTCCGTGGCGCTGTGGCTTAGAAACGAGTGGCTACGCTGGGGGTCGCGGGTTCGAATCCCGCACGGAAAAAGTATTTGTATGGCCTACAAATAGTTGTTCCGGGTCTGGATATTTATCCTTGTGCAATTTGTGTTTGTAAACTGCCCCCAAGATACAGGAGAAAATCCTAGTGTAGGGTTAACGTTTTTACTAACAGATATAACTTACTCACAGATATAACTTGAACAACGCGGTGGACTTATTGCTTCAGGAGACTCTCAGAAATTTGAGGAAGACTAGGCCTCCTCTAATTTCTAAGACATCAATTCTAGATGAAAGGTTATGGCATTATTTCACTTTTATATTAAAGAGATATGTATATAATGCCAGTAAAGTAAACACTTGTAATATTGACGGCTAAGCACTTGCCGTAAATTTGACAGTACGCGAGCAACTCCGACAATTTATGTCAACTAGAATATAACGTAAAATATATTTTCTAATGAAAGCCGTAACATGTCAGGGGTTGTGCGCACATTAAAATATATATGTGCACATAATATATACAAGTGCACATGTTAATTCAAATTAAGTGACTACATTAGAACCAGGTTAATAAAGAAAATATCTTAAAATGTTCTATCTTAAAATATTTCTTTGTTGGTCTGAGACTGACTCTTGGAGTTCATTTCCCACACACAGCATGTGAAGAAAGTATTTGATCAGAATGGGTCAGGCATGCTCCTATTTAAACATAATAATATAGTTATTTCATGATACTTATGAAGAATACCTATAAGAATTTTAATCTTTCTTATTATTTTAATAAGAAATATTTTAATTTTAATATTTCCGAGCATAATAGAAAATAAAGTACTGTTCAGATGTACATTATGCAGGCACGTACCCCATGCAGATTCTATTTAATTTTTATTCTAAATCAAACTTAACAATTTGATTGATTAACAAATAAATTGGTTATACTTCCGAGTGTATTCATATTTATTGATTTATTATATTAGATTTATATATATATATATATATATTATATATATATATATATATATATATATATATATATATATTATATTATTATATTAGATTATATTATTAAAAACGTCATGAAGACGTCCAAAATGTGCAGGTTAGAGTGTCACAACTGCAAAATGAGCTAAAAATACAATTTCAGCAGAATATGAGAAAGGAAGTAGAAATTTTAGGAGTTCCTAAAAACTATGGTGAAAATCAGAATCATACCATACTCGTAGCAGAAATGAAAGTGGGAGTTGATCTTAAAGATAAAGATTTAGATTGGGTAACTCGTGTGGGCCCACGCCGACCACCGAAAACTGTTGCTCTACCAGAAGATAGCGGCAATATGCCGCGGCCAGTGGTCGTTAAATTTCTGCGTCAATCTAAACGGGATCAAATCCCTAAAGTTGCAAAGTTAGTAGAAAAGGTAGTAGTAAAAGAAACATAATCAGTTCTAACCTGGAGGTAGCAGGTCATACCCGGAAAGTTTATTTTAATGAAAGGCTTACCAAAGAAAACAGAGTGTTATTTCGAGACACTAGACATAGGTCCAAGCAACATGGATACACATTCTGCTGGTGTAATCAACGCTTTAATTATATCAGGCAACGTGAAGGTAAATCTGCTCAGCTTACTTAATCGCACAAGGATCTTGAACGTTTGCTTGCACCCACTTCTACAGCCCAGAGTACATAATGATAAACGTAATGATCTACATAATTATTAAAGACCAAGGATGGATGAAGTTCAGTTAAGGCCATGTATTCCTGCAAAAGTAGGCATTTAGCGCTGTCCCGGCCGCGCACGAATTATTTCTCGCGGACTCCAAGGCAGTGAACTTGCATGACCCAACCAGCAATAGTTTAGAAATAAGCAGTAGGATGACTTTTTTATTGGACTTTACAAATGCATTTTTATGATCAAAATTTTTTTTATTATAGCGATAAATTAGAGTTTTATAATAAATTGAAAATTAACAACCAGTTCGCTTTTGATAGGTATTTTGATAGGTAGGTGGTACTGTATGAGTAGAGAACTGTTTTTAAGTTTCGTGTGAACACATGCAACGCTAGGGGAGAAAGTCAAACTTACAGTGAAATTCATAGGACGCGTTTGCAAATCAACCAAAATTAGGGTGTTTTTCGGTAGATTTTGTGACAAAACTACAAGTGGAACTCCTAGACTAGTAGAACTAGGTGTGCCGAGTTTGGGTTCGTTTTGTTAGTTACAATGAGACCTCACCACCGGTCTTGATGGAGTGACCTGAAGGTGTAATTCAGTGATTACAACTGGAACTCCTAGACTAATAGAACTAGGTGTGCCGAGTTTGGGTTCGTTTTGTTAGTTATGATGAGACCTTACCACCAGACTTGATGGAGTGACCTGAAGGGATAATTCAGTAACTACTGCTGGAATTTCTGAACGAGTAGAACTAGGTGTGCCGAATTTGGGCTCCGTTTGGTTAGTTATGACGAGTCTATACCTCCGGACTTGATGGAGTGACCTGAAGGTGTAAATCGGTGATTGCAACTGGAACTCCTAGACTGGTAGAACTAGGTGTGCCGAGTTTGGGTTCGTTTTGTTAGTTACGATGAGACTTTACCACCGGTCTTGATGGAGTGACCTGAAGGTGTAATTCAGTGATTACAACTGGAACTCCTAGACTAGTAGAACTAGGTGTGACGAGTTTGGGTTCGTTTTGTTAGTTACGATAAGACCTTACCATCGGACTTGATGGAGTGACCTGAAGGTGTAGGTCGACTAGTCTAGGAGTTCCAGTTGTAACCACCTGATTACACCTTCAGGTCACCTGATTATACACACAGTCAACCGTGCGTACACTTGTGTGTGCGACTTTTGTCAATGTAGTAGTGCGATTCTATACCTATCAATTTTGTAAACGCGTCCTTAAAACCACAGGATTTATATTTATAGCACGCAATATTTAGTCTGTGACAACAATTATATGAACTCGTCAAGAACTGATTTATTGGTGCACGGAGAAAACTGACACGGGTCCGTCGTCCATAAGCGCCAGCGCGCGACTGGTCAGGCTTTTAGGAGGTATCTAAATATAGTAATTAAGAGCGGTGAATAGACTTGTACTAGAGGGGGTGAAGCAGCGCGCGACTGGTCAGGCTTGCCGAGCCGCCGCGCTCGCGCTTTTAGGAGGTATCTAAATATAGTAATTAAGACGCGGTGAATAGACAATTTTTATGTACTAGAGGGGGTGAAGCAGATGAGTGGGGGACGAGTAGTCTCCACAGATTACCTCCTAATAGATACCGCATCATGGAATATTTGTTCTGTTTCGATTTCACCAGATTTCGCGGCACGCATAAGTTGCGGGGGACATGTCAAATGCGCTGTGATTGGATAATTCAAGATTGAACCTTGAATGCTCCGAACCATAGTGATGGGACAGGGTTGGGACGTTGATCGATAATTTTGGGATTTATTAATTATTAATAAATAAATAAATTGATCAACTTGTATTTGAAATTTATTAAAAAACTATTGTAAATAAAATACTATTATATATATATATATATATATATATATATATATATATATATATATATATATATATGTGTGTACATGTAATCTAATGATTTCTTAAATTTACGCGAACACTACACATTAAATAAAACAATATATTCGGATTTTATCGTGTTTAATTAACTTATGGTCACGGGAAGGGGGGCTACTGAGATGATTGACATCTCAATGTCACTGTTAGCCTGGCTACCTTCAGTTTTTAAATATTGAATTTTGGTCCAAGCTACATAGAGCGAGCTTACAGTGTCTTAAAGTCTTGCAGTGGTATGCTGGGGTTTGGGTAGATTTTGTTAATTATACGATCCTAAGCAGATGGCAGCATCCATCCATCGACTGTGGCCGGTGTGACGTAGGTATGCGAGCCAAAGCTTGTTGTCTTGCAATACTTGCTTGACGTGCTGAAGCACGGTGGCCAGATGTTTTCTGTCACAGATCCCTTGTGCTCTCTGAAACAGAGATTTACCCACGGTAGCTAACTGTGAAGAATGATGGTGATATTCATCTTTTAAATATCGGCTAGTATAGGTCTTTTTCCTATACATAATATGACTAAAACATCTAGGAAAGCTAAAGAATTATTTGCCTCTAACTCCATTGTGAGTTGTATTTTAGAGTTTATGGAGTTAAGGTGGTCTGAAAATGCAGTTGCTTTGTCAGACGGTAAAATTGTGAAAGTGTCGTCTACGTACCGCCTGTAGAATCTTGGATTTACAGGAGCAGTAAGAAGGGCTTTCTCCTCAAAGTCCTCCATGCATATGTTGGCGACTATAGGAGATACAGGTAAGCCCATCACCACAGCATCAACTTGCTTGTAGAAATCTTCCTTCCACAATAGATAGCCAGATATGAAGCAGTGTTTGAGTAATACTGCATATTCTGTAGGCATGTTGTTATCTTCTAGCTTCCTAGTTACAATTGAGATGCAGTCTTCAATAGGTAGGCATGTGAATAGTGACTGAACACCAAAAGTGACCATAGTTTCATTGTCAGCGAGATGTGGGTCTTTTATTTCACTAACAAAATGGTGTGAATCCTTTGCGTGTGCTCTGGTGTGTCCTCTCGGTGGTGACAGTATTTCTGCCAAGTGTTGTACCTAAAAGTAGTATTATTAATTATTAAACCATACGGTACGTGTTTCAAATTTAGATGTACTTAATAGTAATAATAATAAGATATTATTGAAGTTTATGTAATACTAGAATAACAATAATAACCTTATAACTTTCACTTGTTTAATAATTTATAAATCCGTTAAAAATAGTTAAATTTCGACGTGTAACATTCGCTTAAATATTAGAATATCACGTTTTAATCAACCATTTAATGCTATTACCTATTGTGTAAACTACATTGTTACTATACTTCTATACTTGTAGTCTATACTAAAACTGGCAAGTATAACGGAACCCAACAGCCATTTACGGTTTTTCTTAATATGAAGATTGTCTTCTGTGAAGTGTCTTGAGCATAGTACACTATTTTTGGTGGGAAACCATTGGTCCCCTCGACAAGTAGCATCGATTCATATTTTTATCCTTTCAGGGCATTTAGGAAACCTGTAACATATAAGTACCACAGTGACACACCACTATTATTATAAAATAATGACCTTAAAAATGTAAATGATGACCAAACAAACATCTACTTATAAATCACAACACTATCAATACCCGTACTGTCGTTAGACAAAGATAACTACTATAAATTATGTAATGAATGAAAGGGACATTTCAAAAAGACATCAACGAGTGCTTAATTGTTGTCACTTTGCACCATTGCATTACCAGTATAAATTGAACTCCGGTGCATTCGAAATAGGTTAACGTGATAAGAATAGAATTTACTTACCGATGAAATGCGGTGCTATCTTTTTGATAACTGGATGTCTTGGATAACTTGCCACACTAGTTTAGTGCACAGGAAACCATTTGTAATGTATTTTGGTTACAAAAGTATTTTTAAATTGTCAAAAACTCGGACGGGCCTACGGGTCACAAACTTGGTCGACACTGATATCGTGATTCTTAGCGTTACTTCGTATGCTAGCTACAGCAAGCATGTGATTAGGGGGTAATCTATAATAGTCTCGCTCACTGTGGGGTGCATACCACACGAATTTCGGCGATGTGCGACGTCCATTACATATAAATGCGTAATTTCGCACCTTTGTGCAATGTACGTTTGGCCCAAGGCGCAGTTCAACGGTTGCGTGGTACTCCGGTGGCTTACGGTTCGTATCCCGTCGCACGCTTATATTTATGTATTCGTATTTTTAAAATGTTCTTATTAATAAAATATCTCTATATATTTATTTTCTTATTTTGAAAATATTATGTACCAATATATTTTCGTATTTTTATTTTAAAAATAAGTAAATATTTTTTTTTCTTAATTTAAAAATAAATATTCAATTTTCTACAAAAATTACCGAGAAATTATGTAACAGATTCTTTAGACGAACAAATAAAATGGCAGGTGCAGAATGGTCAATTCTAAAAATGGTCTATTCTCGAAACGACTAATTGTCAAAAAATTTTGAATTTATAAAAACATATATTTTTTACTGTAGATATAATATACTTCTTCAGAATCAAGATAAAAATAATACAAATAAAATAAAAATATCCACCGAGCTTGATGGTTGATTATGGAGAAAAATATTTATATACAGTATGTTACAAAAGAGTGTAGTAATACCAAAGGCAGACATTGTAAACATCGTTATGAAAAACTTTTATTATGGTGTCAGCCCTAAAATCGAATGGAATGATTTTTTATTCAATATTGATCACATGTATTTGTTATTGAAAGTCATTTTTACGAAGTTGAAGGAGCAGATGATTTTGCTGAAAATCATACGAACATGTTGGTTCCAATAGTCTCTCTTGAGTCCGCGCATGATTCTCCATGGGCTGAATTAGAGTAGATATCCTACTTTTAATAACAGTAGTCACGATTTAAATATTTATTTAATCAATATTTTTAGTCTTAACTAGTCGTAAATAAAAGCACGAAGCAATTTTTTTCCTTTTACAATAACAATCCAACACGTTTAACGTATGAAAACCCACATTTTGAAAAATCTCACGTCTCTCTCTCTTGGGGGATGGGGGAGGGACGACATCTCACCAGGGGGGAGGGAGGGACAGAAAATTTAAAAAAAAACACCTCACGTAATTTATGGACGCCCACTAATGCAATTTAAAGTGATGTCCCAGGGTTTTCGTGCTCAGAGTCTTTTTGTAATCTAAAATTGAAACAAGTTTTTAAATTGAAATACATAGTTATTTTTATATCATGTGTTTATTTTTTGAGAAAATGAATTCTAACAATTTGCATTTTGAGTAATTTGCATTTGGCATTTAGAAAATTTTGTATGCGGATTTATTCAATTTATATTGTGGGCATTTTGGTAATTTATAGCGCCTAAGCCCACTTATTCATTTTTGAGAAGTAATTCTGAGTTGATAAATTAGAATTATTCTGTAACACCATGTATGTAAAAGCGTACTCATGAAAAGTTTTCTCCGATCATTCATCTGCTGACGGATTGCATGCCAACCGTTTCTTTTTACTAAAAAAAACAATAAAATTGGATTATGATTATATTAAAATTAAGAAAATAAAAAAATATTTGTGAAAAATTATTACAAACAAGAAAATCGAGGAAATCAGCAATAATCGTGACCCATAATAGTATGCGGGATTAGAACCAACACACATCGACGCAAGACTGACTCAACGCACGGCTCCGCTAGACCAATCGAACTACTGACGGGGTGATTGAAATTTCACATGTATAGATAATCTATATAATCATAATAAGGTGTGCACAAAAATGTAGATACTTTACAACTTCCATCGTGTGTTTTTGTTTAATCGAATAAGATCTCTTTATTGCCCTGCGTTTATTTTTTTTGTTGCCCATTTTTAATGTATGCATACATTGATTATTTATTTTACAAATCTTATGACTAAAACCTAAATCGCAAAAAAGTTTAGACCAATTTATAAAAAACTAATTGTATATTTACAAAATGTATCACTAGAACCGAAACCGAATAAATATTTACACTAACAATACAACTTATAAAAAACTAATAACAAAATAAAATATACACGGCTTTCAACAACAAAACATACGTAAATGATTTTTGAGCGGCGAGCGAAACAGGTCTATCTAGCAGCGCGCCTCAGCGGTCAGTGTCGCTCCGCGTAGAAATGAAAGAGAAGCAACTTACAAATATATTATTTTAATCGATAAATAAAAACAAAAGTTCCCTTTATTATTATATATTACATCACTGTTATTAACTTAATCAAGAATTGTTTATAAATAATCCAGTTACAATCGCTATAATTTCATTTTTAATGGATTTTTATGGTTTTTTTTCTATCGAGAAAATTTACCAAAAACGTGTTTTGAACACAATGGTCCCCCAACATATATGATCAAGATTAACATTTTTTTTGCAGCTCTAAAATGTATACATTTTCCTAAAAAAATGTTTTCCGAAGCCTACTTTGACTATATATAGCGCCTTAACACAATATTTTTATCAAGTCAAACTCTGCGAATTTGTCTGTAAAAATTAAGTGGTTTTATTTGAGTACAAAATTTAAATGTAAAATGTTAGTAGTTTAGTCATAATATTGAAAAAAAAAATACAAAAACGGGTCACTTCGGGATTTTTTTTATCGAGTGAAGTTCTTTGGTTTTATAACTTTAGATCCTTAACTAATAGTATATATTTTTATCAGAATTTAAAACTCTAATTTCTATGCCTCAGATGGTTTAAGAAAACTCAAAAGCGCGGTCTCTGCGAAATACCTAGCCTTAAGGGGGAAATATAACCTCAAATGGCTTAGCAAGATCCTCCGTTATGCCGAAGTATTGCAGCATTAATTTTGAAATAAATATATGGCAAAGTTGAGGATTAATGTTAAGGTTTATGTTAGACGAAAACACGATTCCGTAAATTTTTCTCGATAGAAAAAAAATCCAAAGTTACCTCCAAACTGAACAATAAACCGCTGTTATTCATAAAATACTTTAAATAAGATCATGAAACTTTGCATACTAACTGAACTAACCATAAAGCAGTGCTTATGTTATTTACTTTTTTTAAAATATCATTATTTTCACTGTAAAAAGAAATTACCTAAACTATCGGCGCGTAAGCTTGGTTCCTGCGGAGCGACAGGAACCAAGCTTAGATAAGATAAGCTTAAATCAATGCTGCAATACTTTCGGCATAACGGAGGATCCTGCTAAGCCATTTGAGGTTATATTTCCCCTTAATGCAATCTACCTTACATGACTTTATTATTGCTAAAAATGTATGTATATATAACTGTAAAATCTTTTGTTACTTTGATAGTATTTTAAATTTCACTTATTTTACATAAGTCCTTATTTTTGTTTTGTAAAGTAAAAAAAAACAAGTTTTTTATGTGTAAAAATGTTTTGTCTCATATTAACCATCTTATACCGGTTTTCGGGTGAAATACGACTACGAAAATGATTGTGACTGAAAATCTAAGTCTTGAAGACTCAATGCGAGTTAAGTGTGAAATTATAAAAGATATATGTAATTGTAAACATGTAATTACCCCCGTAAGTTACCTTCAAGCTATTTTGTCTCAATATCAGAAGCCTAAGAAAGAACTTTGATTCTTTAATGGTAGCCATACAACGTTTAGAAATATCCGTGGATATTATAATTTTAACCGAATGTTGGATCTTTAGTGGTATAATAATTCCGCAAATACCTGGATATAACGCATTTAAAACGCCTGAGTACCTGAGTGATATATGGCATACCACAGTTTCGGAACTATGCCTTGATAAAGCCGATTGCCTATTTCTTCAATTACCCGAAAAGTTAAATATTCTTGTAATATATCTTTCACCATCTTTTTAGAATCTAGAAAAATTTCTAGCATCCCTTGAAATGCACATCAATAAAATTAATAGTCTCCCCTACATTGTTGCTGGCGGCATAAACATAAATATAATTGAAAATATAAGTACTCCACAAGGCTAAGAGCTTTATGACCAAACACGGATTCACTCCAGCCATAATACATCCAACTTCTTATATATATATATAATACATCCAACTACTTATATATATAGAAACTTGCATAGTTGCCAAACACTACATGGCATTGTATGCCAATATGACATTACATACCATTTCCCAGTTACGCTTGGTTTGAAATCCAAAACTTTAAAACTCCAAGAACTACTCGTTTCACAATTATAAGAGATTTCAATGTCATAAAAGATAAACTTAAAAACATGGACTGGTCTATTCTAAGCAAAATATCCGAAGTAAATATAGCTAATGAAATATTCACAAAAACACAATACAGATATTCTAAACAAGCATACCAAAGAAGTTAAAATTAGAAGAGCCAAGTATAACATAAAACCTTGGATAACTCCAGGTTTAATTGGTTGTATGCGTGTCCGTGATCGTCTGCATCTTCAATCTCGGAGTGATCCGGAAAATAAAACTTTAAAAAATATATACACGTTTTAACCCTTCAAGCGCCATAAAAATCCCATGCAGTCGCATGCGCCTGGCAAATCCCGAGCGGTCGCATGCGACCGCACCTACCCACAGCATTTAAAACCATTAAAACCCATATTTAGAGACTACTTTTCTATGAAGAAGTTTAGCATCATAAAATCTATACAAAGTTCTCTATCTTGTAGTCTAAACAAAAGTCAAATTTTACTCCATTATAAAAAGATTTTATTGTATTTTAATAACAAAAAAAACGTACTTAGCGAATGTCGGCAGCCTGAAAATCACAATTATTTCAATATATATTACTCGAAATTATTTACGTCAAAAGATAAATTATATTCACTCAAAAACTTTCATTACAACTGTACAATAAAACACTATACTAAAACACTTATAAAAACTGGAAAATTTTAAAAATCAACACAATAACATTTACGCAAAAATGGCATACGAAATGAACGTAGATTCATACTAATATTTTAAATGCGAAAGTGTGTTTGTTTGTTTGTTTGTTTGTCTTTGTGCTTTTTCCGACCTCGGAGAAAATAAGTTTGTCCTTCTTTCACGTCGCAACAGAGCATCGGTATGGCATGAATTTTGGTATGGGGATAGTTCGGTGGCTGCAGAGTGACATAAGCTTACATATACTTTTTTAGCGGAAAAACATATCATTCTCGTGAGAAAATCGAATATGTTGCAAAATTAAATTCAGCTAGGTGGCGCCACCATGATTCAACAAGACGGACGACGGTACGATGGACGAACACAGAAGGTCAGAACATCTGGATTATTATGTCTTTTTAACAAAATTAAGATAAAAAATGTATAGATCTGTATTTTTCCACGCAGGACCGAGAAGAAAGTGATAAAAACATAGAATTCACCAGCTGATTTTCTTCAAACGTTTTGGTGCATTGCAATTCACAGAATAGGCGATAACCTTGCAGACGATATTAAGTAATCCGTTGATGCTCTGCCTACCCCGCAAGGGTTGCAGGGGTGATTATAAGTATACATCAGAAATACTATCACCACCTGTCACGCTTTCACCCTTAACTGTTACTTAACTGTGGTAGAAACAATTCTTAGTAAGCCTTATTAATAAGCCTTAGTAATATTTATTGAACGGAAATGAATACAGTTCTTACATGTGGTTATGAATGAATCGGTGTTACAATAAGAAAAATTGTGCAAAATTATAAGAAAATATCTTTTGAGAGTTATTATTAACTAACGTATACATAGTTTAAATTGATTCCGCTAGATGTCGTTACTAGGTTTTTGAAACGCGGTAACGAAATGTTTCCTGACATGTACTTAACTTCAGCCGTTGAGCCGCGCGTCAACTTATAGTGCATACGGTACCTATACGCTTAAATTGTTTCTATTTCCTAGCCTATTCGACTACTTGCTTTCTATTTCGGTTGTTTGTTATTTGCTTTATGATTTGGTTAAGGTTGAATGGATTAATATTGGCTTTCATTTTAGGATTTGTGTATTTTCTTGGATCGGTTTTGTTGATTTGGTTGGTATTCCTTTATACATATTTAGTCTCTGGCTTTTAATTTTGGATTTTGTTTATTCAGAATCGTGAAATGGTTTTCGTTGTTTTAGGTTGTTTAACAATATTTCAAAGTAATATTAATAGTATAGATAGTGTATATGGTACCTATACTCTTACTTCTTTTTTCGTTGGTTTGATATTTTGGATTTGCTTTTAAAATAAATATTTAAAAGGAAATTTAATTCATTTTAGGTATTTTAACGTTTTTTATACTTCTTTATGCCTTGCAAACGTAAGTCCAGCCTTTCAAGAGTATCTTCTCAAAGACAAGCGAAAAGATTAGAAAGATAGCTCGATCGCTAGAATCTTTAGAAGATGCTGAACTGAGAAGGCAACAACAAGCAGAGCTTCAGGCTGCTTTTAGAGCTTTGAGACACCTCAACGTCAGAAAAGGCGTCTTGAACAGGCAGAGCGTCAGGCTGCTTTTAGAGCTTCTGAAACACCTTCTCAAAGTCAGGAAAGGCGTCTTGAACAGGCAGAGCGTCAAGCTAATTTAAGAGCTTCTGAAACATCTTCTAAAAGTCAACGAAGGCGTCTTGAACAGGCAGAGCGTCAAGCTACTTTAAGAGCTACTGAAACACCTGCTCAAAGTCAGCAAAGGCGTGTTGAACAGGCAGAGCGTCAAGCTACGTTAAGAGGTACTGAAACACCTGATCAAAGTCACCAAAGGCGTCTTGAACAGGAAGAGCGTCAAGCTACTTTAAGAGCTACTGAAACACCTGCGCAAAGTCAGCAAAGGCTATTTGAACAAGCGGAACATCAGGTTGCCTTAAGAGCCGCGGAATCACCTGATGAAACTCATCACAGACTCATTGAGCAAGCTGAACGTCAATCTACTTTAAGGGCATCTGAAACACCAGAACAGACACAGGCGCAAAGAGATGCAAATGCACAGCTCAAAGCTGAACGTTGACAAAATTTTCAAAGAAACAATTGGTCGGTTTTTAATGACGCAGCATTCAATTATGATCCGTTGATTGATTATAAAAATTATAGGTTAGTTGTTATCAGACTGATGAACAAGGCGTGTCGATTTTGCAGCGCTTTAAAATGGAAAGATGAGACCGCAGGCATGTGCTGTTCCAATGGCATAGTGTCTCTTTTGTTACTTGGGAAACCAGAAGAACCTTTGAAAACTCTCTTTTTATTTGATGCTAATGAGTCATGGCGCTTTTTAAACATGATCCGGAAATATAACTCATGCTTTCAAATAATGTCCTCCAGAGTTGACCGGGAACTAATAATGCAGGGATTTTCGCCTACATTTACGGTGCAAGGGTAAATTTATCATAGAATAGGTTCACTTTTTCCAGCTGAAAACGAACAGCATAAATTTTTACAAGTATATTTTATGAGTGACGAAGAAATTGAGGTAGACCGCCGCTGACAATTTATCCAGGGAGTTGAGAGAGACACAGTGTTCAAAATTCGAAAATTCTTGCATGAACGTAACATTTTAGTCAAAACATTTAAAATTGATATAGAAAACCTACCTGAAGAGGATTATAAAGTCGTCATTCACGCAGATCGGACCCCTCGAGGAGAGCATGGAAGGCGCTACAATACACCTTTGATAAACGAAATAGCAGCCGTAATTAGTGGTGATCAATTTTCTTCACGAGACATTGTCTTGCGAGCACATGATGATACGTTGCAACGGGTAGCCGATACACACACGTTTTACGACGCTCTGCAATACCCATTGAGTTATTGCAAAGGACAAGAGGGTTATCATTTTCAAATTCCACTCATTAACCCGGTTACAAAGGAGCCTACTCCGAACAAAAAAGTATCATTAGTATATGGATTTTTATGCGTATCATATGATGTTGCGAGAAAATGATTTTAACCTCTTAGCCCGATGTAGACAATTATTTCATCAATTTTTGGTAGACATGTATGTGAAGGTAGAAATTGAACGTGACCATTATATATCTTTAAATCAAAAAAGCTGCACGTTAAGAATTATATACATTTACAAGATGCAGTTTCTAGCGACGCCAATGTAAATCCCAGAGATTTAGGTAAAATAGTAATTCTGCCCTCATCATTCATTCAGCAGTCCCCGCTACCTACATGAGTACACACAAGACGCATTCGCCTATGTACGAACTTACGGAAGACCTGATCTTTTTGTTACTTTTACTTACAATCCCACATGGAAAGAAATAACCGAGGAGCTAATGCCGGTCCAAAAAAGTACTGACAGACACGATTTAGTTGCTAGAGTATTTAGATTAAAAGTACATAAATTAATGTATGTAATTAACAAAGGGAAAATTTTCGGAAAGGTGCAGTGCTTCATGTATCCAATTGAATGGCAAAAAAGAGGATTACCGCATGCCCACATTCTAATATGGCTTAAAGAGAAGTTGCGGCCCAGCCAAATAGACGACATAATAAGCGCCGAGATTCCGGATCCTGAGCAAGATAAAGAATTGTATGATACTATTATACGGGACCGTGGATAGAGCTTTTTAAAAAAAACTATTTAGTACACGACACAATATAATTCTATTAAATTCACAATAAGAAATTAATACACTTATAATAACTAGGACTTAGAAAGATTTTGTAAGGATATAGTAACGACTTAGTAACGATGACTGAGATTGGAATGAGACTTGAAGATTGATTGAGACGGAATGTAGGCTTCTTGTAGACCGACTTAAGACTCACTGTGTACTGACTGGCGTTCGTCGGGAAATCGGTTATATAGGCTTTATGTCGCTGACGCAGCAGCGTGAAGGAGATGTGTTAACCGATCTCCTAACATTGATGGGGTATAACAGCCCCCCGCGGAAAACTGAAGATCGGGGAAATAACCGAGCTTCAGAAATATAATTTATGCAATTTCCCGCAATCGAGGTGCTGGGATGTGTGAATTTTCGTGTTGGGAAGTTGAAAGATTTTCGTCATCGTTACGAGCCGCAGTTGTCACATTAATATTAAATCTATTCTTAAATTTAGTCATTACAGTTTTAAAAGGGTTAGGTTATTGATTATGTTATTAAGTTTGGAAAATGTTTCTTTTGTTGTCACTGGTAAAATAGTCTAGGTCTAAATTCTGCAGTAAAATAGGGGATGTATATTCCTTAATACTACGAGTATAAGATACATTAAGTTTACAACAAGAGTCGTTGATTATATTGAAATCTAAACTAGGCGTAGGGATATTAATATTTAAAATGTTTTCAGATGACACGAGCCTTGCACTCTTTGTATACACTGTGCATTGTGCGGGAATATTTAAAATACCCGTGCCGAGTACTGGTTCTCTTAACCCCGAGATACCACAGTCGATGGTTATCTTATTCGGGCGAGATTGCACAAAAATCCACCGATTATTCACTAGTGGTTTCCAAATGTCCATTTCACTGAATAGTGTTTTAGTTTTACACTGAATGGGTATATCACTGAATGTCTTGGTGAGTAGTTCGCTTTCACATATAGGGTTGCCACTTGTTAATGATATGGACTGGATTTTACACAGGAGGAACTCAGAGCGTATGGACTTACAATTATTTAAACTATCAAAATTACAGTAACTTAATTTATCATTAGATATACCGATGTAGGGAGTCGAAGGTAGGATTAGGCTATAGATGTTTGGGTTAGTTGAATTATGAGGAATAGGCAGGGCTATGATATGGTATAGGTTGAATTCTTCGTCTGTTGTGAGAGGGATTTGTAGGACGAAAACGATTTTATTATTAAGGAAATAGCAGGAAACATCGGAAATACTTAAAATTACATGTATATTGTTTATACTTAAAGCTATAGGTATCCCTGCGTCTCTAGGTAGGTCTTATCGTTATCAATAAGTTCTTTATACAACTGTGACGGGGACAAAACGCTGGGGTGCAGGATGTTTTGCTTGCTTAGAACAATGGCATTGGTTACATCCTCTAATCGGAATGATAAGGCGAGTAGCGAAGCTTCGAGGTTACTAAATATTAAATGGACCTTTGATTCGATTAATAAATTGTTTGTATTATTAAGTATTCCGTTTAATGCATTATTTAATATTTCTTCACTGTATTTTATTTTATTTATGGTTTTATTAAATGCGTCAAAGGAAGTAGTCGTTATTAAGAAGTTCTCCTTCATGAGCCGAGCTAATTCCTTTTCGTCATTTTGGACTAAAGTTATGGCGGAGTCGTATTTTATGGCATTTTCTTCGTCCATAGTGCCAAAGATGTGTTTGAATACGGTACCCACTGCGCTGAACCATGCAGAACATTTATTACGTTTAGATATTAGATGGGAAATCGAGTTATATTCCCGTTTGATATCATTAAAACGTGTTGTTATTGGGGACAAAGTGTTATCGCAATAGAGATTATTTGATTGTTGATATAAAAGTTTTACTGTATTTAAGACATCATTAAGGTTAGTCATGTGGGAATCGATATAAGAAATGTCTATGTGGCTAACAACATCTAGTTTACCTCTTATTATTTTTAATTTCCCTATTTTATCAAAGTAGATGCCGGAACTAGAAGGTAGCGGCTGAACCATTTCCGGTTGCGCTTGTGTTGAGACACTGAAACGATATATAAATAAGGTGTAAATAAAAGTTATTTCGTAATAGTAAAAAAAATATTTGTTTATAAATTAATATAGATTATCTTATAATTTAAATGACTAATGTATGTATATTTACGTATTAATTTGTCCCAGACACTTCGGCGGGTTTGAATTCGTCGAAGTGATGAGTTACGTGACGTCTGTTGATTAAAAGTGAGGCCGTATGGTTGTTATGGACATGAATTATTTTGAAGGGCCCCTTCCAGACAGGTGAAAGTGCTTTTCCCTGTCTTAAATGGTTTTTTAGGTAGACATAGTCACCAGGTTTATATTGAGGAGGAGTCCCGGTGTGAGAGTCATAATATGACTTAGAAGACTCTTTAGATTTCAAGATGTTTTCTATAGCTTTCTCACGTGTATATTTAAATTTGTGTCGTAACGTTTTAATGTAAATGTAAATGAATATAGGGTTTTTTGTCCAAAGATTAACTCATAAGGGGTGAATTTTGTAGTGGTGTGTGGAGTGGTGTTGTAGGTAAATATACCGGTGTAGACGTAAATGGGCCAATTATTTTGATTTTTAATGACGAATGATTTTAGGTACTCTTTAAGAGTGGAATGGCTACGTTCTAAAGCTCCTTGAGTCTGTGGATGATAAGGGGAGGACCATAGATGTTTAATTTTTAGGAATTGACATGTAGTTTTGAAAAGATCGGCAGTGAAATTTGTCCCTTGGTCCGTGAGGATTGATTTCGGTATTCCAAATAAGGAGATGAAATGAATGAGGCAGTCACTGGTTTCTTCGGCTGTCGTGCTGCGAATAGGGTATGCTACGTAGTATTTCGTTAAATCGTCTTGTAAGGTGAGTACGAATTGGAGCTTAGCGGGTCCGGATTCGGGTAGAGGTCCTACGATATCTAGAGCTACACGTTGGAAGGGAGCAGTGGATGTGGTAGTAATTTCCATAGGAGATTTGTTTATTTTCCTGAGGGCTTTATTTTCTTGGCAGGCTTTACACTTCTTGACATAGTCTTCTATGTCACTTCTCATTCCCTTCCAGTAGTACTGGTCTTGGATTCAGTTATATATGCGGGTTGAGCCTAAGTGTCCCGCTATTGGAATATCGTGGTTATCTCGGAGGATTTTGGGTCTCTCACTTAAGGTGGGGTATATTATTTTGTATTGGTAAATATGAATGCAGATGTTAGAGTCATGGAATAGGTGGGTGAGTATATTATATATTTTAGAATGGGAAAGTCTGTCGAATGGATTTCGAAAATCGGAGATTGCAATGTCTGTTATTTCTTTTGCTTGAAGAATTTCGTTTTTAATTTGTTTTAGTGTTTCATATATCGCAGGATATGGTGTTTCATCAAAGTAATGGACCTTCGTGAACATGAAGTATATTGTTTTATCTGATTGTGTTAGTTTTTAAACGAAAATAATTCTCTTTCAGCTTTTAAGATTTCGTCTTTATTGTCTAGATTTGAAAGGATTTCGGAGATGTAAGGATTTGATTCATCGAGATCGATAGATGTAGGGATTATAATTGTTTTGTATGGTGATTTTAGCAAGTTCTCGTTGTGTTCTATCAGGCTGGTGTTCGGTGTAAATTCTTTATTAGAGATGTATTTTAAAAATTGGGAGTAATTATCGTTTTGTGTCCTGTTTGTTTTTTCGATTTCTGTTTCAGGTGTGGGAGCATTTGGAGATATTAAATTGGGTTGGTCTGGTGAGACAGGTGGTATTTCTGGTATAGGCGAGTGAAGGAAAGGAGTGGAGAGTTGATTCGGAGGGATTGGTAGGTTTTTAGATGGGGGTGAAGGCAAATTAAGCGAATCGGTGTTAATATTGAGGTAATTATCATAGGGGCCTAAGTCTTGGAGACCAAAATCGTCGAAATCAAATATTTGATCGATTGTAGAAGGTTGAGGATCTAGTGAGTTAGAAGGATTAGCGTTATTCGTTGGCTGTAGGTTGGGATTATTGGATAATGGGAATTCAAGATCGTCGAGGAGGTCAGTTAAGGGTATTTCGTTGCTATTGGGATTAGGAATGGAGGGAAGCTGTCCTTCTAACTATTCGGGTGTTATATGATCAAATGAAGGAGGTGAACAATTGTCTGTTTGTGTGTTAGGGACTTAAGACTCTTTATATTGAATGGGATTTACAGGAAATCTGGAGAGGGCGTCAGCGTTGGTGTTGATTTTCCCTTTTTTATGAACGATAGTGTAGTCAAATTCTTCAAGTTTGAGTCTCCATCTAATTAATCTGGACCCTGGGTCTTTGCAACTGAATAGCCATTGTAGAGGCTTATGGTCCGTGACTATGGTAAAAGTGCGTCCACAGAGATAAAGGCGAAAGGCTTTTGTGCCGAATACGATGGCGAGACACTCTTTCTCAGTCACACTATAGTTGCACTCCGCTTTATTCAAGGTGCGGGAAGCAAAAGCTATGCGGCGGTCTCTTCCTATTTGCCCCTGGGATAGTATTGCTGAAATAGCGAAAATGGAAGCGTCACAAGTTAATATAAAAGGTTTAGAGAAGTCGGGATATGCTAAAACCGGTGAAGTGATAAGTTTTTGTTTGAGTACTTCGAACGCCAATTGCTGTTCGTTCTTCCAGCTAAAGGGAGTATCCTTTTTAAGAAGTAAGGTAAGGGGTTTGGCTAATTTGGAAAAGTCAGGGATGAATCGTCTGTAATAGGAGACCAGTCCGAGGAAGGATTTTATGTCTTTGGCGCTTTTGGGAATAGGAAATTCAGATATGGCCTTTATTTTTCTGGATTTGGTTTTACGCCGTCGTTATTGATGAGGTGTCCCAGGTAAGCCACTTCTTTACATAGGAATTCGCACTTGTCGGGTTGAAGCTTGAAGTTATAGGTTCTTAACCTGTAAGCTCTGACAGCGCGCGACATGTTATAATCCCGTTCGCTCGGGACCGTAATGGCGGCAAAATTTGAAAATTAGCAAATTTTTTATATTGCAATTTTGCTATATTTTCACTTTGAGACAATATTTATGGATAAAACTTACAGGAATTCTTGTTGAATGTATAAACTATCGAATAAAATTATTTTTGGTTGCTAGAAATTGTAATAAAATACGTAAATTACCCTGTATAGCTGTATAGTGGTATATACTTCAATTTTAGTGACAAAATTACTACTAATTTGAATTCAACACTTTTGTTGTTAGAGAAATTTATATGAAAATGTTTGGAATAATGTATATGTTTATGTTTTATGTGTTTCCATTCGTTACTCATACCAAAATATTAAAATATAAAGAAATTAAAAAAATTAAATTATAATATTTTATCTGTGTGACATTTAAAACAATATTTCTAAAATAGTTTTGTGTGAATTCGAAATAAATACAACGTCAAGTTATTTGAAATATGTAAGAAAACTATTTTTACTTACATTTTACACTAAAAATAAATGAGAATGTGAAAAATACCACATTTATGACCCAGCCGCCATAATGGGCCTTCCAGATTTTGAAGCACTTTTGGCAATTTACTTTTCACTTTTTATACCACAAATTATATATATATGTGTTCACTATATTACAAGGAATATAAAAAAGTATAATACTTTCGTTTTTAGTCCAGACACAAATATAAAATTCTATAAAAAAGACGGAGCACCTTCATCAAAACGGCACGTGGAACGCCGAAAGTTCAGAGTGATTTCTTTTTTTTTTTTCTAAGAAACATTGCCAGGTTATGGTTTAAAATAAAAGAGCATATCTTTGTCTTTGATACTATTATCTATTGCGTAGTGTCTTTGGTTTTGTTTAAAACGAAAAAATAGTTTTTTCATAGGTACACATGTTTACATAATTCTGATCAAATTAGATCACTGCTTGGCGGACGTACGGTAGGTATTGTACGATCGAAAGTGCGCATGGCTTGGCTTACAGGTTAATCTATCGAATACAGAGGCGAGATTTTGTATATGTGAATTAAGATCGTGAGAGTATACAACTATGTCATCGAGGTAAACGAAACAGCGAGAGCCTTGGAGACCAGACAGGCATGTATTCATGAGTTTTTGGAAAGTAGCTGGGGCATTTTTAAGCCCAAATGGCATCCTGGTGAACTGGAAGTGACCTAGGGGGTACTGAAAACGCTGTCTTAGGTGCATCTTCGGATGAGACTGGGATTTGATGTAATCCTGATGCAAGATCCAGAGTAGTGAAGTATTGACTTTTCCCCAATTGGTCAAGGATTTCAGTTATTTGAGGAATGGGATATGTTTCTCCGATAGTGACGTCATTAAGCTTTCGATAGTCTATTACGACACGCCATTTTCGTTCTCTAGACGCGTCTAGTTTTTTGGGAATGACCCAAATAGGAGAGGACCATGGTGAATTTGAAGGAGTTATGATGTTTTGGTCTAGCATTTTATTTATTTGGTTTTCGACCGCTTGCTTGTGGCATTCGGGGAATCTATATGATTTCGTTTGGATAGGGACATCTGTGTTAGTTTTGATTTTGTGTTCAATTGCCGTAGTACATGTGAGTTGGTCATCTGGGAGGTGGAATATGTCTGAGTAGTTGGAGTATATATTCAAGAGAGCGTTTTTACCTCTTCGCTGTTGAGATGGGATGTTCTTAATTGGTTAAGGACTTCATTGGTTCTTTCGGTCACGTTGGAGAGTGACGGTTTGGAAAAGGCTATGATATTTTGAGGCTGTATTGGTTCTAATTTTAAATTAAGGTTTGGATGGATTATTGCAGGTTTTTCGGAAGTGTTTGCTACTGTAATATTGACGCGCTTGTTTTCTTTTATTTTAACTAAACAGTTTGCAATTAATAGTGAATCATAGATGTGTTGATCTAGGATCATTCCTTCGCGAGCCTCCGGATTACTGACTGTACATTCGATTACAGTTTCAATCTTCTTTTTCGAGGAGGAAAGAAAAAATTGAACTTTTTCGAACCAGTATATACAATTCCTCCTCCAATTCATTTGAATTGGGACCGATTTGTAGTATTCCTTGAGAGTAATTAATTTGACATTGGAAGTCTTTAAGAAGGTCGTTACCGATAATACCGTCATGATTTAAGTAAAAATTTTGAACAACATGAAATTCATGTGTAAAATATTTATTAGAATTTGTATATATTTTCATTAAAAAGCTGCCTAATGTAGGAGTCGTTTCGTCTCCGGGATCAATTCCTTTGAGGGCTATTATTTTATCACTTAATACAGGAACGTTCGATATAGATTGAGATTTTAGTAAGATTACAGACGAGCCCGTGTCTACTAAGAAGGATAATGGCTTGGTTGTAACAGAGGTTTGGATCATAACGTGAGGTAAGTATCTTTTTTTCTGTGTTACTGTTTATTTCATAAACTTTAATTTGTCCTTTTTCTGTTTTCAGGTTATGTTTTGGACTATGCTGATTCTGGACGTTAGTGGGTTTAGAGTATTGGATCGGAGGAATTGAATTAACGAGTTGCAAGGATGTTTGATGTGATTTGGGAGTACATGATGCCGCGACGGATGCGTAGGATACCTTGGGATTTATGAGTTTTACAGATTTTTGTGTGTGTAAATTAGATTCAGTGGAGTTAGTGTAAGTTGATAGAGTCTTTGGTTTTTGTACAAAGGATACAGTGATGTCCGACTTGTCGGTTTGGGGCTGGTTACCCTGTCGGTTAAGTCGGCTGGATACAGTGGAACGAGATGGAGTCTTTGGTTTTTGTACAAAAGATACAGTGATGTCCGACTTGTCAGTTTGGGGCTGGTTACCCTGTCGGTTAAGTCGGTTGGATACAGTGGAACGAGATAGAGTCTTTGGATTTTGTACAAAAGATACAGTGATATCCGACTTGTCAGTTTAGGGCTGGTTACCCTGTCGGTTAAGTCGGTTGGATACAGTGGAAAGACATAGAGTCTTTGGATTTTGTACAAAAGATACAGTGATATCCGACTTGTCAGTTTGGGGCTGGTTACCCTGTCGGTTAAGTCGGTTGGATACAGTGGAGGTGTCATTTGTAATTGATTTAGAATATATACAAGGCTTTGGGTTCGCGGGACACCGCCGAGAGCCCTATATTTGTTTAAATTACGGTCAACCTCATCGTATCCTTGGTCACCGCGACCACCTGTTCGACGGTATGAACTTTACGTGGCGTGTTTTCGCCACGCTGTGGGAATATGTGAGGTGGACTTTGTGAGGTTGACGCACCAAACTGTTGCCTGCTGTTATTATACTGTCGTTTGCGACAGTTTTCTATACTGTGACCGATGCTTTTACAATATCGACAAAAGACGTTTGTGTTAGTCCTGAAATTATCGGGGCGGTAATTGGGTTGAAATGGTGGATTACTACGGCGAGGCGGCGGTCTTCTATCATTGTATATATGTTGGGATTGTGATGGTTGAGGTCTTTTCCCTATGCTAGAAAGGATTTTCTCTTCGGCTACCGCAAAGTTAACGGCTGAATTTAAAGAGTCAGGGTCACGACACCTGACTATTTGGGATAATCGCGGGTGGAGTCCTATGACGAATGTGTGGAGGGCTAGATCCTCCATAGCGGCTACACGACCTGATAGTTCCGTTTTCCTTTTGGTTGAGATAGAAATATTTATTTCGGTCAACAATTTAGCCAGGCACGTTTCTATCCTTAAGGAAAATTCATTAACCGATTCTGTTAAACCCTGCTTACAGTCCTGTAGGTCTTTCTTTCGCCGAATTGTTGTTTTAAAAATTCCAAAAATTGTTCGAAAGATTCGAATTCCTTAATACTGCACGTTGTTTCAGCCCTACCTTCTAGTAGGCTTAGTATATATTTAAATATTATCGATTTTTGGGATTTAGAGGTAAGACTATATGCATTTTGGCAATTAGATATAAATGGGTTTAATTTTTCCCGTGATCCATCGAAAGGTTTAATGAATTTCAGAAATACACCTATTTCCACCGTTTTTTCTTCCATTTCGCCACGCATTGGTAGGTTCCTAGAGGCACAGGGAGTCTCTTCACACTTACTCATTGTAATTTAGTTATATAAAAAGGATTATTGAAAAAATAAATGCTTATCGGCTAAGGTATACAACAATGAACAAAGGGTCAAAGGGTAATGTTAACGTAAACACATTTAACAATGTAGCACAGTGACTTATTCAATGACCGGAACAATGGGTCGAATTATATTAGAAATATTATAATGTTACATAAAATATGCTTTAAAATTATTTAAGGAATGTCTTTGCTCTGAGTTCAATTGGAATATTTATTTTTAAGAATGTCACTTACAGAAACAATGATAGAGTGATGATAAGTCTTGCGTTCATGTTTCTTATGCGTCGGAGGCAGAGACCCTTGTATGCCAACAATGATGGTGATGATGAGCAGGGGTCACCTGATGATGAGTAGGCCGTTGGATGATGCAGAGGGCCTGTTACTATGACAGGCTGGGTGTTGGTTTTGCTTAATGCACTTTCACTTTCTTTACACTTTTATTTCACTTTTGATTCACTTTATTCACTTTCACTTTTCTTCGGAAACGTATTCGGGTAGGATTATCGTATCCCACCGCTGCCACCAATATTATACGGGACCGTGGATAGAGCTTTTAAAAAAAAACTATTTAATACACGACACAATATAATTCAATTAAATTCACAATAAGAAATTAATACACTTATAATAACTAGGACTTAGAAAGATTTTGTAAGGATATAGTAACGACTTAGTAACGATGACTGAGATTGGAATGAGACTTGAAGATTGATTGAGACGGAATGTAGGCTTCTTGTAGACCGACTGAAGACTCACTGTGTACTGACTGGCGTTCGTCGGGAAATCGGTTATATAGGCTTTATGTCGCTGACGCAGCAGCGTGAAAGAGATGTGTTAACCGATCTCCTAACATTGATGGGGTATAACAATACCATCGTCCGAAATTTGATTCACGGTCCATGTGGAGCACGAAATTCAATATCGCCATGTATGAAAGAAGGAAAATGTACAAAGAAATTCTCTAAACAGCTATTAAAAGAAACAGTGCACAATGACAATGTACCCCTTACACAGACGCAGAGCTCCCGAAGATGGTGGTAGGAAAATTACAATCAAATCTCGCTCTGGAGCGTTCGAAACCTTAGATAACAAATGACCCATATTTGCTCATTATATGTAAAATGTTTAATGCCCACATTAATGTAGAAGCATGTAGCTCTGTCCGAGCAATAAAGTATATCAGTAAGTACATGAATAAAGGAAGCGACCAAGCAATATTTAATCTCAGGACTGAAGGTGAGGCAAATCCCGTTAATGAAGTACAGACCTTTTAAGCAGGGCGTTATGGCAGCAGTAACGAGGCAGCGTGGCGTCTCCTTGGCTTCTTTTTAAACGAAAGGCACCCAACAGTTACTCCACCTTGCTGTGCACTTAGAAAACGGAGAGCATGTATATTGCACCGAAAGAAATTTCCAAGAAAGAATTGCATCACTGCCAAAAACTACAATAATACCCTTCTTTCAACTTTGTCAAACCGACCACTTTTCAAAAATGTTGTTATATTCTGAAGTCCCCCGCTATTATACTTAGAACACATCTAGGAAGGAGTGGAAACCCCATATTCAAGGCGCGCTTGTTGCAAATTGGCCCGGTTTAAAGTCATCAGATGCCCTTGGTCATGTGTATACCTTCCATGTAACTAATTTTGAATGTTTCTATTTACGATTGCTGTTGCACCATGTTCGGAGTCCTACAGGATATAAAGACCTTAAAACTGTCAACGGTCAGGAATGCGCAACTTATAGAGAAGCATGTGAAGCTCTGCATCTTTTAGAATACGATAATCACTGGGATGAAACCATGGAGGCAGCTGTGCAGTGCTAGTCACCATCCAAAATTAGGGATCTTTATGCAACTCTCATATCATCTTGCGGGCTATCTAATGCACATGAATTGTGGGACAAATATAAAGGAGTAGATAGCGGAAGATATTTTGCGAAGGTTACAGCAGACACACGCGAACATGACATACAATGAACACATTCATAATGAAGCACTTGGAAAAATTGAAGATAAAGTAATGGCAATGGTAGGCAAAAAATTAAGCAATTTTGGAATGATAAGCCCTCAGCGAACAACCGAAAATGAGCTAAGTGATGAAATTATACGTGAAATAAACTATGATGTACCAGCTTTGCAGCAGCAAGTAGCCGAATTTCTACCCCGCTTGCTTCCCGAACAAAAACGAGTTTTTGACAAAGTATTAGGACAAATTGAATCTGGAAATGGTGCACTTTTCTTTTTAGATGCCCCTGGAGGAACTGAGAAGACATTTTTGTTAAATTTATTATTAGCGCAAGTACGGAAAGATAAAAACATTGCTGTGGCCGTAGCTTCTTCCGGTGTAGCCGCCACGCAGCTAAGTGGAGACCGCACTGCACATTCTGTTTTAAAACTCCCTCTAAATCTAGCCCAGGAAGAATCGCCGATCTGCAGCTTTAGCAAAAATAGTGCACGAGGTATAATGCTACGACAATGCAAACCTTTAGTGTGGAACGAAAGTACAATGTCGCATAAAAAGCTGTAGAAGCACTAAATCGAACGCTCCAGGATTTGCGCAGCAATACCGATGTAATGGGAGGAATGGTGGTTTTACTGGCTGGTGACGTTCGCCAAACTTATATATATATATATATATATATATATATATATATATATATATATATATATGAGAGAGAGAGAGAGAGAGAGATTTTTGTAATTTAGTACAGAGTCATTCCGAATTAATTGCGAGCGTTTATTCAGATTTAACGAACAACATGCATGAAGACAAATGGTTATGTGAAAAAGCGATTCTTGCACCAAAAAAGCGTAGAGCGTTAACATAATAAATTCAGATATATTAAGCGAAGTAGCAGGAGAAATAACAGAGTATTTGTCAGTAGACACAGTTATGGACACAGAACAGAGTACTTTATATCCCGTAGAGTTTTTAAATTCTCTAGAGTTGTCAGGTGTGCCCTCAGATAAGCTTCAATTCAAATTAGGCATCCCAGTCATGCTAATACGAAATTTAGATGCTTCTCGGTTATGTAACGGGACAAGGCTGCGTGTGACACATCTTGGACGGAACATAATCGGTGCTACAATTTTGATAGACGTAGGAAAAGGTGAAAATGTTATTATAACACGGATCGTTATTATTCCCACGGATCTTCCTTTTCAATTCAAAAGGTTGCAGTTCCCTCTTAAGCTCAGTTTTGCAATGACAATTAATAAAGCGCAAGGGCAAACGTTACAGGTAGCGGGGGTCAACTTAGAAAATCCGTGCTTCTCTCATGGTCAGCTGTATGTAGCATGTTTGCATTTGTCAAATGCTCAGAATCTCCACATTATTTCCCCGAATGGAAAAACATATAACATTGTGAACAGTAGCGTCTTAAAATAGTGTTCAGTTAGGTTTTTTTTTCCAAAATTCCCACAATCAATTAATCAGAATTCCCACAGATCTTCCCTTTTAATTCAAAATTTCCTATTTAGCTCAGTTTCTTTTCAATTCCAAATGCTGCACCTCTGACGGACCTATTAAGCTCAGTTTCCTTTCAACTCAAAAGGTTGCATCTCTGACGGATCTTTTATTTGGCTCAGTTTCCTTTCAATTCAGAAAACTGCATTTCTGACGAATCAATTTAGCTCAGATTCCTTTCAAAAGTCTGCATCCCTGACGGATGATTATACTCAGTTTCTTTTAATTAAAAAAATATCCCATTTCCATTTGGAATAAAACGGTTATTTTCATGCTTTCCTATACGCTGAGTTTCAAAACATTCAAATAGGCTGACGAAACAATTTTGCTCAGTTTCCTTTTAATGGCTGCATCTCTGACAAATCTTTAAAACTCAGTTTTCTTTCAATTCAAAAGCAATGGATAGTTCATTTCCCAGTGACCATTCGGGCGAAGCCGCGGGTAACAGCTAGTTTTAAATAAAATTAAAATATTTTAATTGTGCACTAAAAAGTATGACAAATTTAATTAATATACACCTCATTACAAAAAAGTAGTTATTACTCAGTTTTAAGTTTAAACAAGAATCTGTTTCATGAAATAGGTCCCGCGGAAATATGCGAACTCAAATGTAAACAATTGAATTTGAGAGCAACTGTCAAATTTCGAGCATAGTGCTCCCAACAACTACCGGCATAGGTGTGACATGGACATTAAACATGATCTTTGTTTAGCCCAACGTATTAGTAAGCTGAAGTGGCAATAGGCCGGCCATATAGCTCGAAGAACCGATAACCGATGGGGAAGAAAGGTTCTCGAGTGGCAGCCTCGTACCGGTAGATGTAGTGCAGGGCGACACCCCACTAGATGGAGTGACGACCAGGTGGCTCAGGACCGTGCTTTGTGGCATTACTTGGGGGAGGCCTATGTTCAGCAGTGGACTTGTGAATGGCTGTAATGATGATGCTAGTGATGATGTCAAATTTCGGGAGTACTGTGGCACCGCGAAACTCTTCTTTCTTCAATAAATCTAAAACAGTTATCACACTGCAATAATACCTTATTTTATTAGATAAAGTTCACGAAATCTTCAACTTGAAAGCTTACCAGCCTCCCCATAAATTATATATTACAAATCCAGCTATTTCTATTAGCTGATTGATTATTTAAATTTTAATAAAATCGTAAATTCTTATTGCTAATTGCAATGGTTTTAATATTGCAGAAATGTATCAGGGGCATTAAAAGATAATTTTATGTAACTTGCAATGTAGTATGTAACTTTGAAGCAATTAAGCCGAAATTTTGTATACACGTTTATGGTTAGCTGTTTGACGTCATTCTAAAACATGCATTGTGGAACACCCAAGATGGCAGACCAGTTATTTTTACTACACTCCTACAAAATAAGTATTAAATATAATAGCGTAGTGAGAATAACTTGAAAATAAAGTGAAGTCTCTCTTATTCCAATAGTGCGAACTTCCAAAAGATGGTATACTAAGTTTTTATGATTTCTTACAATATGGGTATCGAATAAAAGGACTGACTAGTTAACTGACTGACTAGACTGTTCGAAAGTAATCGGCAAACGAATTTGCAACACTAATGCGTTGAATCAGATGAACTGACTGAAAAAACCTACCTGTCCAGCGATAACTAAGAAGTAAAAATTATAAATATTACCAAAACTTTTCAAAACAAGTTTTTATTTAAATTCGCTAAAAAAATATAGTAAACTTTTCCTCTAAAACTTTTACTATCATTTTATAACGTCATTACACAATTTATATGATATAAATGCTTGTCGCGAGATTTACGTGTGTAGATTTTATACGTGGTAGAGCCATGCTGCAGGTATATTAGTAGTATAGTTGTAGCACGAATGGGTCGACTCGACCGTGGAAGGACCACGATCTCACAGAATACCAGCGTGAAATAGTAGCTTAATGCTGCTGTGTTTCGTATGGTAAGTGTAGAGAACCGGAGACCTTTTTACTGGAAACGAGACATTCCATCTTGGTCCTTACGGTTGACAACGGATTTGCATTTTGATTTGTAATCGAGGATAGATGTTGATGTCTACGGGCCGCAGCAACCACTTATCATCAGGTGGACTGTGTCCTCTTTTGTCACCCTATCCTATAAAAAAAAGATAAACAACTATATTAAATCACTTGATCTAATTAATTTTAATATTTAAAATTTTCAAACTTAGTAAATACGGGTACTTACATCTTGCGACAAGGTTTTGTATCATATAAACTATTTAATGATGTAATAAATTGATAGTTTAAGTTTTAAAGTTTATTTTATTCTTTTTAGCACATTTCAATAAAAGATGATTTGGTGACCAGGATTAAGAAAGGAATGCTTCGTTAGTTTGGTCACGTGGAAACAATGAATGAGGAAAGAGTGACAAAGAAAATTTATGTTGCAGAAGTGAATGGCAGAGTCGGAAAGGGACGTCCTAGGCGAAAATTTATCGGCCAATTTAGCAATTTATTGAAAACGGGCCAAATTAGGAGTAACCTTAACCGACGAGCATGTATGCGTAGGGATATGGATGTGAAGGAGACGAGAGAGGTGTGTCAGGATTGTGCCAAATAGAAGTCTGTAGTCTCTGCCTACCCCTCTGGGTGACAGGCGTGAGTGTTTATGTGTTTATGTATGTATATATGTGTTTATGAAAAGTTTTTTTTTCTTTTAATTTTTTTACTTTTATGTAATTTATTCAAGAGACCACGCTTCAATTATCACATCTAAGAGGCTTTCTTCATTCTTTGTAACGTTTTATTATATGTGAAGTGCATGTACATTCGTTTTTATTATTTTCTCTTCGTTCGGAAACATATGGGTATGAAATTATAAAGACTTTGGGCTTCACAACTTTTGGGCCATCGTAAGTAATGAAGCAGTTTTGATTTTTGAAGATAAAATTCATTCGCTTTTCGCTCTTGTTTTAAAGTGGTTTAAAAGCCATAAAGGAAAACGTTTTTAAATATCACTGGAAAATTCATATAACTCAGATAGATAATGGATATATAATGACAGATAGATATGGTGCACCAACATTGTATAACTTCAATGCACCTCTACTACGAGTCTGAGGTCCCTTCACAGCCGCACAACTTGTATATTTGCGACACCAGTCCTCGACATCGTCTTGACAGTGGACCCAGTAAAACCGTTCTCGGATCTTCAGTAGAGTTCGTTTAACTCCCAGACGGCCTCCTGTACAACCATTATGGTACAGCTGTAGAACATCCGGTACATTAGCTTTAGGGACAACCATTTGCAAATGACAGTTGTCTCCCCGAACATTTTCCCATTTACAGCACAGGACTTCTTACTAAACCAGCAAGCTGTCCCATTGGGCCCAATAGTTTTTCGTGGTCGAACTCTACGCTGAGAAATCACTCCACCTGGGACTTCACTCCACTTTGGAGCACTGGTCTTCGTCCATTCCAGAATCGGCTTGTTATCCGAATCTTCCTGCTATGCTTGTTGTAGGCTGTCCTTCCACTTGTTGCTGAGGTGGTCTGTCCTTAGCATCCTCACAGGTACCACTTTCTTAACCTCCTCAGTACAAGATCTTCTTGAAAATGCATCTTCGTAGCTATGAGTTTTCCCGCTGTGATGTTCGATTACAAAGTCGTATTCCTGCTGCTGCTGGGTGGTGCTGTTAGCCGCACAACCCATTCGAGACGATCACCTTCTCCTTTTACAGTTCGTTTAGGGTAGCTGGATCGAAGATGACCCCATTTCCCGCAGCCGTAGCACCTTGGGTTGTAACTTTTATTGCGGTCGTGAACTGTAGCTGCTGCAACCTCCCTAAAGTGATTATTCACTAAGATTAATCACCTTCCCTTTTTTAAAGTTCGCTTAGGGCAGCCGGATTGAAGATGGCCCCTTTTCGCATCCACAGCACCTGGGGTTGTATCCTTTATTGCGGTCGTGAACTGTAGCTGCTGCAATCACCCTGATGCGATGGGAACGATGATGCTGCCACACGGCTTCCGACACCATTGCATGGGCCAAGGCTCCTTAAGCGTCAAGTGGTTACCGAGCCTCACAGCAGCTCTTTCTTCCAGGTCGCAGAGGCCGTTGATGAATGTCTGCACAAGGTTCCCATCAATGAGCGCAGGTACAGACCGGTATGCTTTTCCAACCAGCTTCTCCACCTCAAGGGCCCATTGCTGCAGGTTTCCATTGCTGCGTTGCACGCGATCTTTAACCCGCGCACGAAAAACGTGTTCCAGGTGAGCGTTGCCATATCTCGCCTCCAATACCTTAAGGACCTGCTCGTAAGTTACTTTCTTACCAAGAGCTTCCAGAACAGTTTAGGCTTGTTCGCGGAAGTTTAAGGTGAGTGTAGTCATGGCCTGACTTTTATTCCAATCGTTCGCCTCCATGACAGCCTCAAATTGGATTTAAATTTTGAATTAAATAAATAAATTAATTAAAAATAATTAAAATTAAAATAATACGCACCCAATTAGTAGCATTTATTGATACGCAGTCACGTCTTTCTTATAACAACCATAAAATAAAAACTATGTTTGCCAAATCGTTTAATTTTTTTCCAAATTAACGGACCTTTCAATTTCTAAACAAAATCAATAAGATATGGTTTTAACGGCTGCAAATTTTTTTTAATTTTTTTGCTGATTTTGAAATACGATTTATTATATAAAATTAGGGTACTATTTTCAGATACGTTACATGACATACTCTGTTTCCAAAATACAAAAATTACATTTTTGTATATATAAAAACTAATTAATAATAGTTTTTGTATTTAAACTTAATAAAATCTTAGCTTTAAAAAGCTAACTTTTAATGAAAATCAAATTAAAGATATAAATCAAAGCCAAAGTCGTAACGAAATACTAATGTTGGATAAAGCTTTTATAAATCGCAAATCTTCGAGTGTTATCACGTTAATCCAATTTCAAGTAAATCGCTTGAAAAGTCGTTAATAATTATAGCTAATAGTAAAAACAGTCATAAAAATAACGAGTCTTGCATAATGACATGTTTAAAGTATTGGAAAAGATATGAACATAAAGTGGGTTTAGAAAAAGCGCGACTTTTACGTGTACGAGTATATATTTCTATCTTCTTTTTTCCCGTTGCATTTTAATAGTCGTCTCGCTTGGCAGGCGGACTGATCACCACAACATCAGGTGTCACTGACGTTGGTCATAGTCGTGGGAATGAATACTTTTCGTTAAGAAATAATTAGGATTTGGCAGAATACAATTTGTTTTACCATTGACTTCAGAATCTGAATGAACGAATCAATGAAATATACTTTTTTATACAAGGGAGAAACATAAGAATTTTTTCTAAAGTTAAACAAAAAATACCAAAAGTACCATAAAAAAATTAAATTTATCCTCACGCATTTGAGGAAGGGCAGGTGGTTCTCTTCAAATTAGGTAAGGTACATCATTTTATTTTATTGAGCGAATGTGGGCAAAGTAATAATTACCAACTTTATTTTTTTATATTAGCTAAAATATAATATGGTAATATCAACATGAGACATTTCTGACACTGACAAATCCCACAACCACCTTTCGAGACAACTATAGGACAACATTGAGTTATATATTCCCTTTTTACTTTATTTTTATTTGAAAAAAAAAACCCCTACGATGCAGAAGTTCTTAGTGTGGTCTATGGAATGCACAATGTAGGCTGTATTTATTTGTAACAGTAGCTCTTTTTAATATAGTCTTCACTAAGTTGGATAGGCAACTGAGTGTGCTCAGCCGAGCCAACAATGTCACACTGGTGGCTGCCCTTGATCTCTACCTGGTCTATAAAATTTTAATTCAGCAATTTAAAAAGTAATTTGTGTTATCACATTTATAGATGTTGCCATACTGCCGTTAAAATTACATAATTGTGATTACGACAAAGTAATATTTGGGTTTAATTTACCAAGTATATTGCGATTGTGTTGAAATCGTTTATCATTTTTAAGTGCCTTGTGATTTTACCATAACTATTTTTTTAATTAGTATATAATTTTTTGGCACGTGGTCGTTTACCGCTGACTGTATTATGATAATCCTTGAAGTAAATCGTAGGGCTATGAAGAATGCGGGTTCCCCTAATTTGTAAAATCGTTGTGTTCTATTACAAATTTTGATTATTTACAATATAATAGTACAAAAATGAATGACATAACGTACCGTATTCAGAAATATCCACTGGCTGGCCATAGCTTAACCGAAAGTAGAAGAAAGTTTCCTGCGGCTCAATGAAAGGTAAACTCCTTTAAATTAAGTGAAAAATTTATAAGAAATGCAAGGAATGCATTTCAGGGACGTCTATTAACCATGTGTTTTTAAAATTTATGTAGGAGGCCCATGTTCAACAATAGACTTCATGTAATGGGCTGTAATGATAGTGACGTTACGTAAAAGTTTTGAATTATCGATATACTTGTTAAGAAAAACCAGTAGCGCTAGTAGATGAATTTTTACTTACCTAATTGCACACGTTCCAACCGTGTGTCCCTAATAAAATGCCAAGGAAACAGTTTGCAAAAACTTGCAACACCAATGCGCAAATCTGTAGCCTTAATAGATGAAGCAATACAAGCCACGTCGTTTACTAACTCACATTTATCTCCTTTGGGTTTGGATATGGGGGAGTTGCTGGAATTTCATACCTCTACGGAGATTTTATTAAGGGCTTAATTAGACAAAAGCCCGATTTTTCAATACACATTTAAACTTAATTCATAGGATGAATAACAACATAAACAAATTTAAAATCAGATACAGTTGTGCGAATAAAATAATTCAATTGTTTCACTTTTATATACAGTCAGTTTATAATGCTGCCGTGTAGTGGCGGTTGAGAATATCCACTACCCCATATCTTCCCGTGGGTGTCGTAAGAGGCGACAGAGGGAGACAGGCAGGAGATGGACAGCAGCATCTTTCTGATAACAACTGTGTTATAATAAAAAAACTGCGGTTGCCAACCCGCTCGCCAAGCGTGGCAACTATGGCAAATATCCCCCCATGAATAACGACGCAAAAAAACGGCCCCCAGTCCCCGGCGGCCCCGCTATTCCTGGCTACGGTGGCGACCATGGTAACGGCGGGGCAGGGGGTGCTAAGAATCTCCGGTGGAGGTTCGGTTGCCACCTACGACGACTCGACCTGGCAACATATAACGCACGCACTATGAGGACTGACGAGAAGATACTGGAGCTGGAAGAAGAGGTAGACAAGTTGCGCTGGCATATTATTCGATTATTCGAGATCCGAAGAGAGGGGGAGGATACGGCAATCCTCGAGTCCGGCAACTTGTTCTACCACCGGGAGGGCGACCATCTGTCCCAAGGAGGTGTCGGAATTATCGTCCACAAGTCTCTCGTCAAAAACGTTGTAAATATTGGGAGTGTGTCGACGAGGGTCGCGTACCTGATACTCAGAATCACCAAACGGTATTCGCTGAAGGTCATACAGGTTTACGCACCAACCTCGGCACATCCCGATGAGGAGGTGGAGGAAATGTATGAGGATATTTCCAGAGCCATGCATTCCTCCAAAACCCACTACACGGTGTTGATAGGAGACTTCAACGCAAAACTAGGCACAAGAGAAAGCGGTGAGCTGAAGGTAGGGAAATTTGGAGTAGGGCAACGGAACCGAAGGGGCCAGCAGCTGGCCGACTTTATGGAAAAAGAGGGACTCTTTATGATGAACTCTTTCTTCCAGAAGCGGCCCCACAGGAAGTGGACCTGGTCGAGCCCCGACGGTTCGACAAAAAATGAGATTAACTTCATTATGACTACCAGACGCCAACTGTTCAGTAATGTCTCAGTGATCGCAAGGGTGAAAACTGGGAGCGATCACTGAATGGTTAGAGGCACACTGAACCTAAATGTTAAGTTGGAGAGGTCTCGTCTAATGAAGTCAACGCTCCATCCCCCTCGTGCTCTAATCCAGAATCCCGAAACCTTTCAGCTCGAGTTACAAAACCGCTTTCAGTGCCTACAAGATTGCAATGCAGTGGACGATATGAATGACAAGCTCGTGGAAACTGTCCATGCGGTCGGAGCTAAGTTCTGCAAGACCCGCCGCAGAAGAACACAAAAAATCTCCGATCACACTCTTAATCTCATGGCTGTTAGACGGGAGATGAGGCTGCAGTCGTCAACAGATTTGACAGCATACAGGCAACTGAACAGACAGATCTCCAAATGCAAGCGGCGAGACTTACGCAACTTTAATACTGCTCGTATTAAAGAAACGATCGAGCGGAACCAGGGCTCCAAAGTCTTTGCCAGAGATCTGTCTGCCAGAAAGAGCCAACTGTCAAGGCTGAAGACTGAGTGTGGCGACATCGTTTCCGGGACACCTGAGATTCTGAGTGAGATTGAGAGGTTCTATGGGCAGCTGTACACATCATCGTTGGAGCCACACGCAAGTGTGAGTAACGATCCAAGAGCAAGTCTTATCCGACACTATTCCGATGATATCCCGGACGTCAGTCTGAGCGAGATTAGAATGGCTCTCCACCACCTTAAAAACGGCAAGACCTCGGGCGAGGATGGAATTACAGCGAAGCTTCTGAAAGCGGGTGGATCACCGGTACTTGAAGTCCTTCAGAAGCTCTTCAATTCCGTCCTCCGTGGTGGCACTACTCCGGAGGCGTGGAGCAGAAGTGCGGTGGTCTTGTTCTTTAAGAAAGGCGACAACGCTCTCTTGAAGAACTACAGACCGATTTTCCTTCTGAGACGCGTCTACGTGCTGTTTTCGAGAGTCATTACGAATCGTCTCTCACGCAGACTCGACGACTTCCAGCCTCCCGAACAAGCCGGTTTCCGAAAAGACTTCAGTACCATAGACCACATACATACCCTGCGGCAGATTGTACAGAAGAGTGAAGAGTACAATCTGCCACTTAGCCTGGCGTATGTGGACTATGAGAAAGCCTTTGATTCCGTCGAAATTTGGGCGGTGCTACAGTCTCTTCAGCGGTGCCTAGTTGACTATCGGTATATTGAAGTGCTGAAGTGTTTGTACAGTAGGGCTACGATGGCTATCCGAGTACAGAACCAGAGTACGAAACCTATCCAACTGCAGAGAGGTGTAAGACAGGGGTGATGTTATATCCCCGAAACTCTTCACCGCTGCGTTGGAAGATGTTTTCAAGCTACTGGACTGGAAAGGATACGGTATTAACATCAATGGCGAGTACATCACTCACCTTCAATTTGCCGACGATATAGTCCTTATGGCAGAATCGCTGGAGGACCTTAACACTATGCTCAATGACCTCAATGGTGTCTCCCAACGGATAGGTCTTGAGATGAACATGGACAAAACAAAGATCATGTTTAATGTCCATGTCACACCTATGCCGGTAGTTGTTGGGAGCACTATGCTCGAAGTTGTTAACGAGTACGTTTACCTGGGACAAATAGTCCGACTAGGTAATTCAACTCGGCTGGGCAGCGTTCGTGAAATTACGAACACATCTTCTCGTCAGGTATACCTCAATCTCTGAAAACTAAAGTGTATAACCAGTGCGTGTTGCCAGTGATGACTTACGGATCTGAGACGTGGTCCTTCACCGCTGGCCGTATGAGGATGCTCAAGGTCGCTCAGCGAGCTATGGAGAGGGCTATGCTCGGAGTTTCACTGCGTGATAGACTCAGAAATGAGGATATCCGCAGTAAAACCAGAGTGACCGACATAGCCCAACGGATTAGTAAGCTGAAGTGGCAATGGTTGGCCATATAGCTCGAAGAACCGATAACCGATGGGGAAGAAAGGTTCTCGAGTGGCAACCTCGTACCGGTAGGCGTAGTGTAGGGCGACCCCCCACTAGATGAAGTGACGACCTGGCAAGACATGTAGGAAGTCGATGGATGCAGGTGGCTCAGGACCGTGCTTTGTGGCATTACTTGGGGGAGGCCTATGTTCAGCAGTGGACTTGTGAAGGGCTGTAATGATGATGATGATGATGATGAGTTTATAATTTAATAGATGGTCTACTTTTACCCGATGATTGAAAACATACAGTAATCTATCGTTGTATATATCAATAATATTGTAAACAATTGATCTATATAAATTTGGTTTTAATATAGTTATTAATCGTTTCTATGTCTTAAAAGAAATACCAACCTAAATCTTCTTGGATCATTGGTATAAGTCATCAGTCTTATGTCGGCTTGCTATTGATTTAAGGCATCCAATTAGTAAATATTAAACTCGCTTGCTTTCTGTTCTCAGATATAACTCAATCTTGTCTTTTGATATTTTACAAAAAAAACTTTTTTCAGAAAATCATATCATTTACCTGATCATTTAACACATCATAAACTATCGAGAGTAGTTAAAACTCGGTTAAATTAGTACCTAGATTAGATTCAAATGAATGCCCTTTCATCGTCTATTGTTGCCCAAATAATATTTACGTAATTTTTTTCCAAAAGTATTAGAGTGTTACTAATTGTAATGATAACCGTACATAACATGAAGGTATTTATTGATAAATCCTACTCAAAATAAAATAATTATGGATGTTCTCAAGTATTTAGCATAAAAAATAAGAAAGATAAAGAACACATAATCATTGAAAATAATAAATTTGGCTGTAGTCACCATCAGGTGAGATGCATGCTCGTTTGCACCCTTTTCTATAAAAAAGTCATGTGATACTTGAAAGTACATACGTTTAGCATATACAGCTTTAAAAAATAAATCATATATTACTTTGGCACCTTTAAAAGAGGTAGTTTTTATGACGTTTTAAAAATATTATGTATATATTCCATTTAAGATTTCATACATGCCACTAAAATATTTAGTCTTGTGATAATGTAAATTCAACTTTTGCTTCTCTTTCATTATTTTTTTCTTTTTCCTTATTTTTTTTTTGTTTTGCCTTTCTGTTAAGTATCCTCCTTGTTCGTCTACCTTTTCTGTAACTGAACACGTTAAGTGATTGAATTAAGGGATTACGTTACAAAGCACACAAACGCCTATAGAAGAAAAATAAAAATGGTGCTAAGTCATAACGGATCGGATGACTAATGGCCCGGATTTCTTGTCACAGAAAACGATTACTTACGCACCGCGATACAGAATGGGATCAACTTAATTCATCTTTACTTAATATAGACGTATTGAAGTAATGTGGACAGCATTAATATTGTTTATGGTCTCTTTTTGTTATTCTGTAACATTCGAATGGGAATAGAGATAAAAGTGAAACTTAAAGAAAATATCTTCCAACTAAAGTTGAAACTGAAATTTAGTGATAGTAAGACATAGTGTTTCGAAGAATTAAATCCCAGATTGCAGAAGCTGTTAATATTTGGAAGTTATTTCATTATTTTTAATCCTTTAAGGTCAGATAACACTTAAAAATTTTGAGAGGGCTGAGCAATATCTCAATCTGAAGGTAACATCGAAAATGTCATCCTAATCCTACTAATATTATAAACGCGAAAGTTTGTAAGTACGGATGGAAGGATGTTTGTTACTCTTTCACGTAAAAACTACTGAACGGAATTAGATAAAATATTACAGTAATATAGTTTGTACACAAAACAATATATGGGCTACAATTTATAAAGATTTTGTGTAATTTGGTTATAAAATATAACGATAAGTATCAAGTAAGTCGGAAAAATTCCTGCCCTCTGAGAGCTATCTTGGCGTGCTCTGTCTGAACCGTTGGAGTAATACGAAGATAATATACCATAGGATTGTTTGTCTTAATTAGTTTGAAATAGAAGTCCGTGACAGCATATATCTACCTTTGATGTGGTAGCCATTATATCCAAAATAGTGAGCTATAAATACAATTAAATTTGAAACTTTTTACAATGCACATTTCAGAGTATTTATCAAATTATTATCAAAATTGATATATTTGTCGCTTTCAATATTTAGTGTAGATAAACTATGTCTTTAACACAAAGTAATTTTCACTAATAGTTTAAAAGTTATCACAATAAGATTGACATGAATGGAGCACCAGCACAAAGCGGGAGTGGAGAGGCGGTTCAAGCAATGACGCGCGATCGCCGAGTGCGCGACCCGAACGCGGGCAAACGCGGGGGCAGACGTCGTTGACGGTTATGTTCAGTTTTTGCATCATTTCTTACAGCTAATTAGATTCTTGAAGAGATTTATTATTTAGTACAGTAGGTAGGAATAATAATTATTTTAGTTAGTATAATTTAAGTAGAAATATAGATTACTTTTTATTTTAATTTCAGTTGTATTACAATTGTTTTATTTTTGTTTATTTGATTATAAGACAAGTAATACTTACATATACTTACAAATATAACGTAAATATACTACATTACATAAATATAGACATAGAGGAGATGCCAATCCTGCAGACGTGATGTAAGTGTATGGCATCACCACCAATTGCATGATCAGCACGGCTACTAGCCGCAGAGCGTGTCATGAGTCTACCGCTCACCTCAAGGGAATTGGGTCCCACGTTGTGCGGCTTTCGGCCGCAGTCCTGAGAGTCTCCTCAGATCCTCCCGCCAGCTACCACCCGCATGAGGTCGACACATAAGCTCCACTAACCAATACAACGGCAGATATAGCCAAAAGGCAGTTATAAGATAAGAGTAATAATTCGCCATCAGAAAGGGTTTGTGTCACTGACGTTGGTGTAAATGCATTTTCGATCATGTTTGTCTCGCCCACAAACAAGTTGCCTTCAATCATTCAAAGGTGGGAGAAGTTACAGAGATATATTATTATGTTGTTATATAAAACATCATGGAGGGCAGACAGTCTGCAGCCCCGTAAAGAAGGGACCCGACTTGTGTAAAGCTACTTAGGTGTGAGTCAAACCAAGACGCAGAGAGCGCCATTGAGAATAGCGTCCCACCAAACAACCATCGCAGAGACGCAATGCTGCAGACCGCAACAAGCATCAATACGACTATCGTCGGCTTACACCATCCCAAGGTCCCCCATACAACCCAGCAGATATCACCACCAGCATACCTCCATCGACCAGAACCACAAGAGTGCGTCGAATCAGGCGCAGCACACCCGCAGATCCATCACAAGACGCAATACCGCAAGTAGCAGTAAGCATCAATGCAACTATCATACGGATGGCGCCCCCTCACAACACACCCACATGACCCCTATCGATTTTGGTAACAAAGTTTTTATTGTTGTTATATAAAAAATATCACCAACGTATCATAGTAGCACGCTACTAAGACGCCAATGAACAAAACTCCATGTATCATAGCGCTGATGCACTAAGACATGAAGTTGAGTATGCCTGTTACACTTAAAAGTGCTACCAAACACACTCATCATCCCTATCCGAAAGGTAGACGACGCATTGCTATGCGCTACGACGTCGCCCAAAAACGGTATAGGTGTGCGATGTCCACGGGAAAGCCGTATTGCTGCAACAAACCCGCTTACCACCGGCACTAAGATGTTATTTGTTTACCTCCATCGACCAGAACCACAAGAATGCGTCGAATCAGGCGCAGCACACCTGCAGATCCATCACAAGACGCAATACCGCAAGTAGCAGTAAGCATAAATGCAACTATCATACGGATGGCGCACCCAAGACAGATATGTGCTTTTATATGGAAATTAGGTGAAACAGGTGTGTTAAGTTTTTTAAAATGTGAATGACATATATTTAGTTTTAGAGACATTTAGCATTAATTTATTATATGTTAGCCAGTTCATAATTACATTGAGGCCTTTTTGGGCATACAAATATGCTTCGTCCCATGTATCACATAAAAGCGCAGTATCATCGGCATAAGAAACAAGAGTTCCATTTATCAATTTTAACTGGCACGTGTTGTTTATATAGGTCAAAAACATGGTAGGACCTAAAATACTACCTTGTGGTACGCCATGAGAAACGGGAAGATCATCACTAATCCAATTTCCTATTTTAACACATTTCGATCGGTTAGTGAGATAATTTTCAAAGAATTTCAATTGCGATCCTCTGACTCCCAGCTTGTATAATTTATGAATTAATAGTGGAATAGAGACCGTGTCAAATGCCCTAGCCAGATCAAGAAATACTGCTATTACTTTTTTGTTGTCGTCCATATGTTTAAAAGTATAAACCAAAAACTAATGAACTGCATCACTTGTAGCTTTGCCATTTCTGAAACCAAATTGTGCATGTGACAGGAGATTTTTGGATTCAAGATACCTGACTAGTCTTATTTACGACTTTTTCCAAAATTTTCGAAAATGCTGGCAGTACAAAAATGGGCCGATAATTATCAACACAGTTGCTATTACTACTCTTATAAATAGGGTGAATCATTGAACGTTTGAATTCATGAGGTAATACTCCATTACTTAGAGATAGATTACAAATATATGTAAGTACAGGTGTAAGAATATTTTTGTATCGTTTTATAAGAGAACTTGAAATATTGTCCCGTCCTACGCAGTTATTTTTAAGCCTTCATATAATTGTTTCGATTTCCGAATGGTCTACTGGAAGTAATACAAACGAATTACTAGGTGATATATCTGGTGAGCCCAGGGATAAGTTTGAGGAGTGGTTTTGAATAGACTCAGCTATATTCTTTCCTATGTTTACAAAATAATCATTTATGTCATTAATCGATTTCATAGGATCATTAGAAAGAAGTACTCTAGCTGGAGCTTTGATTTTAGTTGTGTGAGTTATATTTTTTATTATTTCCCACAGTTTTTTGCTGTTACATTTAGCCTTACGAAGTTCCGTCTTTTCATATTCATGTTTTACCTTCTTGAGTATGTTATTACAAAAATTCCTATATCTTGTGTAGGTTGTTCTAAGAATTGTGTCTTTAGGATGGTTTCTTGATTTTATATGTAAATTGTCCCCATTTTTCATAAATTTTAGCAAGCCACGAGTTATCCAAGGTTTAATAGTTCGTTTACGTCTCGTAACTGTTATATTTTTAGTACATTTGTCAATAACTTGATTTAGAATATTAATTAAAAACGTAACTGCATCATTTACATTTCGCATTGAGTATATAGGTGTAAAATCTAGTTCATTAAAGTTAAGTCTAAGGCCTTGTAGTCAAGCTGATTAATTGTTTTATTATGATAACTATTTTTACACGTCCAATTTAAGCTAAGGATTACGCTGTAATAATCTGTGATGGTAGTGTGAGCAACATGACAACGTGCGGGTTGTGTTGTTTTTAAAATTATGTGATCCAAACAGGAATTGGTATGTGTGGGGACATTAAAAGCTGGTAGCATACAATGAGAGGCTAATAGATCAAGATAAATATGGGCTCTAGAGTCTTTTGATGAGGATGATATATCAATATTTATATCTCCTGTTAATATTATATTTTTATATTATGCTAACTCTAAGTACAGTATTTAACGATTCAAAGAAAGCGTTGGTATTCTTTACGCTTGGAGGGCGGTATATTGTAAGGACGACAGAATTAGCATTCAATTTTATAAGCAAACAATTAGCATCTGTTAAGTTGATTTCTGAGATATAATAATTATTATTTGATTTATAGTAAATTACAACTCCCTCGTTTTGTGTTTTGTTAATTGTAGTAGCAGCATAATTATATCCGTGTAGTATGGGAATGTAGGGACAGCTTTGCAACCAACATTCAGTAAATATAATTAGGTCCCAATCCACTTTAGCATGATCCAGAAAAATTTGGAAGTGTGGTATATTACGTTTTAGGCGTCTTATATTTTGTGTTATTAATTTTAAAGAGGATTGTTTGTTATATATTAAATTAGCACAGTCATCAATGTTGCGTGTCAAACACGAGGCCAAAGATAATTCATCTACGTCATTATTAATATTTTCATTAGTACTATCGCCTTTTAAAAAGTTTATAATTTACTAGTTTAAAATTACGGTGCAAAAAATAAATAAAAGAATTAAGTAAAAGAAAAAGAAAATATTTTATTGTTTACGACGCAAATAATGCAAATGTAGGGAAATATTACTAGGTCATTTCCTACCTAAAATATAATCAGGCAAATAATTATGTTATTACATGAGACTGTACTTCGGTATAATATTAATTGGTAGTAGTTAAATTCAACATGTGGCATCTGATTGAAAAAATAATTTTTTTGACCCACTAAACTCGAAATGTAGTAATCTATATTTGAAATATTTTTATTTGTTTACGAATAGCGTGGGTTTTATTAGTATAGTAATAACTAAAATATTTAATAGTCATAAGAGGAACAAACATATAGTAATAATTCTGTGTGCAAATAGTACTGTGTATTAAACAAATTGAATACATTACTTCAAAATATTCACAATAATTATAGTTTAACGTATTTGTAGCACATTGAAAATTTAGATTGTAATACATTATGATTATAACTATCCATTCAAAGGGTTTAATACGAGTTTGTAGTTTCTTTATAATATAAGTAATAGAATTAAATATCCTAGTAAAATTATTTGTGAATCCCATAAATATTTTGTTTGGCAAAGTTGTGGAATGAGATTTGATATGCCTATGAAATAACATGCGTTTTATCATGTAGATAAATGAGGTAAGTGAGACATTCTTCGTACAATTTATTACGCATTTGACGGTATTATGATAATTAAATGAAACATGCGAGCATTCCAAACATTTATGATCTTTATATAATATATGTTTATAGAAGTAAGAACGAGCTAGTTTAATATTATTAATGTAGGTAGGCCATTTATTTAAAGACATATTATTTTTAAAATGTGCAACCGTTGCACTTGGCAATAATGCTGGAGAAGCCAAATAATTATTTTTAGGAAAACGAAATAATAAGTAATTGTTCGTATTTATGTATTTTGTTTGTATATAATTATTGTAACTTATAATTGATTTTTGGGGAAATTCGTAATACGTATGTAATATGTAATGTGGATATGTTATGTTGCATGTGCATGGTATATATAATATGTATGTATTATCGCTGACGTGTGATGGATAACGCGAAACGGTAGTATATAATAACTGTGTATATGTTGTATTGTGTGTGCGATTATAGTTGTGGATAAATGCAATGAGTGTATTGGTAGGTGAGTTCGAGTAAATGGCCTTACTATTACAGAAAATTAAATTAAAATAAAGAAATGAATGGATTAACAATAGGAACTGTGTAAAAGTTTTGTAAAAATACACTTCATACAAATAGCTAAAATCTAGTAATTCGGTAGACAACTTATTAAGGTCTTTGTGACACTTGATCAGGATAAGCTTGGATTGCTCAGATTTCTTTAAGTATACTCTTCCAACTGAGGTCCAACAGAAGACGTAATTATTTTTCTTCGCGAAATCTCTCCCAGCTGCATACAACTGCCTCGTTTTTTGTGGTAAGTTGTCCGAGATGTAAATAGGTTTTGCCGGTCCGTCCTTTAAAATATCTTTTGTATTCAGATTATTGTTGGCATAAGTTTTGTTATATTTTGTAAGGTTTGAGATAATTTTATCCTTCGTAAGGCAGCATGTAAAGTCTGCTATTATAAGCTTATTTCCCTTGTTTTTAGTATTAATTCTATATATATTTTTCACGTCCGACCGTTGAAGTGTTGAACCCAGGACTCCACCTGTCTTTATCAGAATATTTAATAAATCATCCTTCGTTTCATGAGTTTCCTTTGGGACGTTGCGTAATTCAATTTTCGCAGCATGGGTTTCACGCCCGAATTTCTTTTCTAATTCTTGAATACGCTTATAGTAAGCACTGTTTTGCTCTTCTAGGTTGTGTACTTTTTCCAAAAGCGAATCGTATTTATCAGACATAAAATTAATTAAATGACGTATTTCCTCGTTCTGTTGTTTAATCTCCCCCCATACGTTCAAGAATTATGGAATATTTACTGTCTTGCTCTTTTTGAAAGACGTTAACAACGATAGGAATTTGTCATGAATTATACTTAATTCATTCGAAGTATCATTACTATGTTTTCTTTTCCTTGGAGCGGTGTTTATATAATACTCCTTTTCGGGGGTAGTATGAATATTTGGTTCAGAGTCGCAATGTTGTAAGTTTATTCGGCGCGCCGATGAAGACGCCTGCAACGGCGAGCGGTTAAGCGGCATTACGGAAAGTACCAGGCAAGTATAGATTAAATAGTTAGTATAGTTGTCCTCGTTCCACAAATATGGTATGAATCACTCAGTATGCGACAGCGTCGCAGGTAAGGCGTAGGTATCAACTTAATTTGGACGAATTAGACGCGGTCGGCTAGGGGTGCGTTCCGTCCAGTATATGTTGAGATTACACGCTGCGTGCGTATTGATACAAGGAAGTAATGAATGTACTCACTGTCTCTGTGTGCGTTCGCGCTGCCGTTTGTGTGCACGTTGTGACGAGTCGGTAATTAAGAACACCTCTATGCACTTATGATATCTTATTATTTTAATTTTAATTTTCACAACAGAATTAAATTTATTTTATGATTGAGACAGAAAGTAATATATATACACGTCGAAACTCTCTCGAGGTCCAAAGGCGAAGGGAAATCGATCTTTTGAATTTTTAATGATCGGTTGCATATTTTATAATCTGAACCACATTTTGAATTTATTTCGAATAAAGTGCGAATAGAACCTATAATAAAAACGATCAACTACCATTTCTTTTCGCTATTCCCTAAAAGTATAATTTAAAAAACCTACTTTACTTAATGAATGAGGTCAAATTCGAAAATAAATAGGTAGTTAGAATAGTGCTGAAGTGAACGAAACCTAATTATTTCGTCATGATCAGGTTTTCTAATGATGGTTTAGAAAAGAGTGTGACTTACTTCTAACTAAACGATCACGAGATAATGATAATTAATATTTTTAATATAAAAATTACGATGAAAAATAAATCGATAAACATTATATCGATAAAATTATTCGAGGATAGACATTTATACGACTAGTATAATTCGTCTATGTTGTCAGCACTGTTTTTCTAAAAATTAATTTCATGTCTTGATGTTGGTAGAGTGGTTTGGCGCCCTTTCATACATGCACTTTTACTAAGGGAGTTTATATTCTCTTTGTTACGCATATGCAATGGAAAGTGTATTTTGTGTAAATTGCGTCTCTGCTAGTGGTTTTATGTCATTGAAAGACGTTGCTAAAATAGTTAAATGTAACAAGATATTGTTTTTCAGTTTCTTAAAAATCACACAAAATGATAAAAACCATAACAGCGGTAGTTCTATTATAACCTCAAAATCTAATACTATTTTTTGAAATATATATTTTCTACATTTAGTCCGCTATAAAAATGAGATCATACAGGAATTCACTAATGATCGACAATACAACACACAATTTTCCGATGCTTTTGGTTCCAGGGCGAACAATGTATGGGCACAGAGCAATGTGCTATAAAGAGTAGGGTCAACGTTTTTTTAAGAGAAAACAATGCAAGTTTTTACCTTTGTATTTTCTTAAATCGGTCCATAATATTTTTTCTTACTTTACTTTCGTTTTTAAATAGATCGCTTTTATTTTATTTATCCAAATAATTCTGTTGATTTCGAGTAATAAATGCAATGCCTGAGTGAATAAATATGAAATGAGTTATCTACATCGCGCACGGAGACAAGTGGGGGCGCATGATAGCACGAGTGGCTGACAAGTGACCGCAGTGATCGTGAAGGCACAACTTCCTAAATGCATTACTGTGCTAAATAATCCCAAACGCTTACGTTATGCAAATTATAGCTAATAGGTTTTATCATATCATAAACACTCACGCCTGTCACCCAGAGGGGTAGGCAGAGACTACGGACTTCCATTTGGCACGATCCTGACATACCTCTTTCGCCTCAAAGGAGGTTTTATAAGTTGTTTGATAATAATTATCTAAATATTTATATTCTTCCCCTTATTAACAGGTTAAGTGTAAAAGTAAAAGCCTATATGACGTACATATACCACTGCTGGGCACAGGCCTCCGCTTATTTTTGAGAGGGTTTTTAGGACGAGGAAGTGTCCTCCGCGCCGCTTCCTCACGATGTTTTCCTTCACCGCCGAGCACGTGGTAAATCAACACTTAAAATTGCAATTAACAATTTCATTGGTGCCGGCGGGGATCGAACCCGGGTTACTCGCGTTCTGTTATAATTACAGCGAGCGTTAACCATCTGAGCTACCACGGCTCTAGGGGTAATATGTGTAAAAAATTGATGTAACATTTGGTGTAGTATGTAAATTAAATTGACGTCACATGAGTTATTTTATCATGTAATTTTTATGTATTTACTTTGTACTTGGCAGATATAACTTTATTTTTTTTTGACTCTGTTCTGGTAGCATGTATCGCCACGTTTATTAGTTTTACTCTTCCAGTTGATTCTGGCGGTGGGCGTATATGCTTATACCGATGTGCGTATATGGTTATTCCTACTTTGGTTGCAAGGTAAATTAAGGAATTTGACTGTGTGTTCCAGGGAACTTCGCTGGAGCTGTGAATCCATATTATTATTTTCCCAAATATTATGATGAGAGGATTTCAAATAAATAAATAAATGAAATAAATATATATTAATATAAATATTAAGTTCGAACTAGTGGAATCGGTTGAAAAAGGATACTTATCCTCAACCACTCCCGCCGGACTTGCTGCCAGACGTGCGCGGGAAGTACTTACTTTTCTTTCTGATCCTGAAAGGCTAGAAGGCTGAAAGGTTTCGAAAACCGCGATCTTCTAATTTTATTTTATTTTATTTTATTTTATTTTATTTTCCATTATATAGATTTAGTATATGTTTTTTTGAAACATATCTAAATATATATATATTTTTTTTTTTTATATATATATATATATATATATATATATTAGTCTTGTTTGTAAGTAAAATTATTAAACGTCTTTGAACAAATTTTATGTCATTATTTATTTTTTCAACAAATAATTATAACGTGCCACTTAATAATTGTCTTTGTGATCTTCAAATATATTTGGTTCATATCATATGAGATTATTAATAAACCGCGTCGTAAATATAACTTGAATACGATGCCGTAATGGTTAATTTTATGACCACATGAAAGATTTATGTGGCATATTTGAGTACAGATATATAATTTGGTATGACATACATAACAGATTATTGAATACTAACATTTAAAAAATTTTACCGATTATAATTCTACGAGGATGTCACTATCTCTCTCTCTCTCTCTCTCTCTCTCTCTCTCTCTCTCTCTCTCTCTCTCTGCGAACCGCATTAAACTCGGTTAATGCGTTGAAGAGAAATTGAGGACGAAAAATTTCGAAAAAAGTGTTTTTCTTTTCACATTATTTTTAAATTTATAATCTAATAGTTTTATTACAAAAAATTCATGATTTTTCTTAAAATACCTCGTCAATTGCCACTTATTACATCAAAATAGGTCGATACGTTTGAAAGTTTTTTATACGTGGTGTAGCACGAATGAGTCGGCTCGACCGGGGAAGGACCACACTCTCACAGAATACCAGCGTGAAATTGTACCTTAATGTTGTTGTGTTTCATATGGTGAGTGTAGAGACCGGAGACCCTTTTTACTGGAAACGAGGCATTCCATCTTAGTCCTCACGGGTGACAACGTATCTGCATTTTGATTCGTAATCGAGGATATATGTAGATGTCTATGGGCCGCAGTAACTACTTACCATCAGGTGGACTATGTGCTCGTTTGTCACCCTAACTTATAAAAAAAAGTTATCGTAGTCAAAGAATTTCAAAAAGTGTTTTTTAATAACTTAAAAATTTCTGCTCAGATTGTTTTTGATGTTATGAGTTAACAATTGTTTTGTAAAAATATTTGTCGAGCGCTTTAAGATCGAACTTAGCGGGAAGTTCCAGGGATGGCCAGCAGGATCAACCGTTTTTTAGATGTTTTAATATGTAAGCATAAAACAAACTAAGAATGAAAACTCCTTGTTAACAATTCTTAATTCCTTGTACGATATAAAAACTTTCAAGAGAGTAGTAAGAGCTCTAGTTAAGAACTTTGATTCACCAAACAAAAGGGAATATTAGAGGCCTTCTTTCCCAAATAGTGCCTATACGCTGAAGACCTCCTGTAAAACCAATCCCTACAGCTGAGAGAACAAAATATTATGCTCTTAACTCCTCGTCTGTCCAAACGCCATATTCTGGCGTCGAGTGATAGCAAACTATTTGTAACATATATATGAATTATATAATATTCATATATATATATATATATATATATATATATATATATATATATATATATATATATATATATATATATATATATATATATATTTTTTTTTTATATAATATAGCCTCTTTATTTCCATAATGAATGACTTAAAAAGAACCAATAGTATGTTAAGATTACGATTTACATAATTATGCATGCATATAACAAAATAATACAATTCATAATTATCAGAATTATTAATTTACAATCGAATAATTTTTAAATTTTATATAAATTTCAAAATATTAAATAATATAAATTTTCAGATCAGTTTACATACAAAATTCATAACATAATTCATTACGGACCCCTCAACGGGTGAAGGCCTCCTCCATTTTTTTTCCACGTCTGTCTGTCCTTTGCCTTCGTGATCCAATTTTCACCGGCTTTTCTTATTATCTCGTCAACCCATTTCTCTCTCGGTCTACCTCTGTTCCTTTTGTTTGGTGGTCCTTGCCAGTTTGTTACTCTCTGTGTCCATTTTTCTTTGTCCATACGCGCAATATGACCCACCCATTTCCTTTTTTGTTTTTGGGAATGTTCCAAAGCATCTATTATTTTTGTTGTATTTCTTACGTCTGTGTTTCTTTTTCTGTGTTTTCTTTGTATATTTAGTATACTCCTTTCCATTGCTCTCTGACATACTTGTATTTTGTTTTTAGTCTTATTATTGTATATCCATGTTTGGCAGCCATACGTAAGGCAGGGTAGTAAACATGCATCCATTATTTTTTTCTTCAGTTTTATAGGGAGTTTTGATTTTAGGGTTTCTTTATTGCTCCAGAATTTATTCCAGGTTATGTTAACTCGTCTTTTTACCTCACATTCGTGTCTTGTCTTAGAGAAAGATACTTGTTGTCCCAGGTAAACATAGCTTTGAACGTATTCTAATATATTGTTATTGACCCTTATTGGTATAATATGGTGGTTCGTCATGACTTTAGTCTTGGTAGCATTTAGTTCTAAGCCAATCGTGATGCTTACATCATTTAGTTCATTAATCATTTTCTGTAATTGAGATGCTGTTTCGGAAAAGAGTATGATGTCATCCGCAAATCGAAGATTACTGAGGAGTTTGCTATTTATATTTATATATATATATATATATATATATATATATATATATATATATATATATATATAACATAATATATATCTGTTATGCATAATCTGATAGCTTATTATATACTTAGTACTTCGGAAAGTGCTCGACAGATACGCCATATTGGCCAAAATGACTCCGACATTCGAGTGGTTAAAAGATGATAAGAAAAAGACTATGCTGGACTTTGCTTTAAGATCACAGAGCCAATTCTCTTACGATAGTGGCTCTCATCTCCAGTTTTTCAGATTTATCTAGATATTTTTGAACTGTCATCTTGAAACTTCGTGGTCACCATGTGCAGATGGTAATTGAGAAAGAAGCTAGTATATTCCCTTTACAACGCAATTAAAATTATGGGCCTTGTTACAAAATATGTTGTATTGATAGCCTCAGGTTTAATGAAAAGCCTCTTTTATGATAGAAGTCCCTTAGCGAGGGCACCACAAGTTTTACTTATAGGATTGGGTTAACAAACGACAACACATTCCACCAGATGGTAATTGGTTGCTATGACTCATAGACTTCTACATCTATCCTGGATTACGAACTAAAATGCAGAGGCGTTGTCTTTTTGCAGCGCAGTTGTTTGAATTGTTATATGCCCACGAAAATGGCCATAATTTTTGACAAACCCATCTGCAAAGAAAAATATCGTGAAGATAATTGGACTGTATCCAACTACACTCGTATTTTGAGAACGTGAAGTATATAATAGGAATATGGACACTCTTAAAGCTCCATTTTTCTATTCGTGCAACTACTCTACTAAACGTATGCCAATGCGTATTCTATTTCCCTTTCAGAATATTAAAAGATATGATGTGTTTCTTTAAAAATAAGTAGAATCGTCGGCATGTATATGCTTAGTCCACCTAGGGTTCCCTCTTTAGTACAAGGCACTGCACATCTTTATAGGTACTCTTCACCAGTAATCTGGGTATTTCAAGGCTGGCATAAATTATTATTTTTATTATATTTTAAAAGAAATGGACGAAACGTCGGGAATTAAAAATAAGTAAAAGTAAATAATTAAACGCGATAGAATCCGCAAATTTAGTTTAATTCAATGTATAGTGTTCGCGTAAATTTAAGAAATCATTATAGAAAGGGATATGATGACATTCCACTCACGAATTACGGCTAATAGTCTACTGTTAAACATAGGCCTCTTCTATAGATTGCCTCATAGGTGGGATTTTGCCATAGTTGTCACGCTTGGCAGAAGGGTTAGCAACCGCAGTTTTTTAGTTTATTTATTTATTTAGAGTTGTTATCAGGTAGATGTCGCTGTCTATCTTCTGTTTTAGTTTCCCTCTGACATTGCATGTGACAGCCATACGGCACGATATGGTGTAGTGAATGTGGAATCCTCTTAGTTCACCGCGGGTGACCAAGCCACGGCTACTACGCCCCCCCCCCTCCCCCCGCCACGTCAAGGCGTGAACACTTTCGGGGTGAGTGTGTAGGACCTATTATCTTTTAGTATATAGCACTGGATAAATTAAAGGATACTTTGTATTCGAATATAAGTGCAACAAAAAATAATAATATTTCTCCTTTCTCTAAGAGTAAATTTTTTTGTTTATTTATTCTTTAAAATAAAAGAATAAAAAGTATAAAATATATAAGAATAAGATATATATAAGAATAAAAGATGACTTAATGCCTCATAATCATAATTATGATTTGTGGAGTTCTGTGAATGTGAATGTGTATTTGCAACGCTTGGCAGGCTGGTTAGCTACCGTAGTGTCTTTTTTTTGTCTTTATTTTTAAGTTATTACCGGGTAAACTGTGTGGTGGATGTGTAAAAATATCCACCACCTCATATCGTAAAAGACGATAGAGGTAAAAAGACAGGAGATCGTCAGGAGATTTTTTCTGATTACAGATGGATAATAAAAAATTGCATCTGCATAACCGAATGCCAAGCGGAAAATCTATGACAACTAATAATAATAATGGCCAGTCTTAACGGTTACAAGCCATCTGCGCAGGACAGAATTATAGTGCTTGTAGTTATAGTGCTTGCTTGATAGAGATCAGGCGTAGGACAAACTGCTTCACGTGCTTTCCAAGGCAAGTGATGAAACACCGCCAACTTCCTGGCTCCAGGCTGCTACTGAGAACTTATTTGCAGAAAAACACAAAAAATGATTTTGGCTCAACCTAGGATTCAAACGCGGGACCTCATGATCAACAACCATGTTTACGAGCACTAGACCAAAGATTCAGAACTAGTACTATCTATGGGGAGATATCCTGATAGCAAAATTTATAAATTATAAGCTTTTAAAAGTTGTATATTATTCCTAAACATATAATGAATTTTATTCAAGCATTATGGATGAGGGCCGTAAACTAAAAACCGGCAACGAGGAGCCACATCAAAGGTCCAACACTGTGAAATCAATCTGCCAAGCGTGCGAATTATGCAAATACTCCTGTAACGGGAGGTGACAGTGTTCCAGACAGAAGAAGACCGAAAAGAGGAATACTCAAGCGAAAGTAGCCTAATGGCAAAGTGAGTAGCGCGAGCTAAAAAATATCAAGAACAATACCTAACAAAAATATTTGATGGTTATCAGGGGAGGTTAGAAGGAATAGTAGTAATGTTCATAGCATTGCTAGTATTTAAAAAAATCAATTAAGTTCTTATTGCGAATAAGCATCCGTAGTTTTTCATTTTAGTCGTTCAGATCAGGAGACGCTGCTGGCCATTTTCTGATTTGTTTTTCTCTGTCGTCAGTTACGACACCCACGGAATCATATGGGGTAGTAGATATTCTTACACCACCACTACGCGGTAATTTTTAAAGCAAATAAGAAACGAAATAGAAATAAAAAGTATCCTCCGTAACCTAATTTCCTAACTTGTACTGTTTACGTATGGTACATTATTGAAAAAATAATATAGAAAGAACAAACAAATCCTTTTCTTTAACTTATTGAGTGAGTAAGAAAATATTTTCTCGGATTCAGAGGGCAAATATGAAACTTTCCTAATACAGCTAAGTAACAATTGAACGTATATAAAACATTTTAAGGTGAAGTGGGCGCCAAAAGCAGGTTTTTCACGCTTTATAGGTGCAACTGGCAACTGTTTGGTCGGCCCGCGCGCTATTTAATCGCACAATATTTATTTCATATTTCTTTCTAAAATTATATATATTTTTTTATTAAAAATGAACCCATAATTCACTCACGTATTTACTGGTGAACACATAGCCTGAATTTAATTGAAATTGATTTCATTATATTCGAATGAAACAGATTTTTAACTTAGTGGACGTACCCAAAATTATAGATTTTGAGGAAACTTTGCAATCTTTTTCTATCAAACCAAAATGTGTCAATCTAGTTTTGGTCAACATAATTCACTAAGAAAAATCTTTAACATTTATAATAAGTATAAAAAAGGATTCCTAGTTTGCAATGACAAAAAATTGCTTTTCTGCGCACCTATGAAGCGTGAAAAATCTGCTTTTGGCACCCACCTCACCTTAAATATAATAGAAAAGTATTGCATTATAAATTCTTTCAATTATCAGTGTATCTTTATTTTTTGCCTATGTATTTACATTTTATGTAATATAGTGTAGTGTAGCATTTGCTTAAATGAGTACCGAAACAGATCACTATGGGAATTGCTTCCTAAATCAATAGACTTTGAGTATATTGATGGTTATTAGAGGTCACAATATAAATTAGACATCATACAGTGAGATCACTGAACATATGAGCGTAATTTTTAAAACCATTTGGTGATTTTTTTAGATATCATTTCCTTTATTATAGCATTGGGTGAAAAACGAGCACACAGTCCACCAGATGGTAAGTGGATTTTGTGACTCATAGACATCCTCATTTGTTTTATTTATTTAACAATTTATGTACACACAAGTAAGGGAGAGGAAACATCACGAAGAAAAACTTGTACAAAGGCTCTACTGATCTCTTAATGAAATTTCTTCCAGTAGGCCAGTTTCAAAGATATATGATCATAAGATGTGCACTTTCTTATTATACAACTCATATGGGGATAAAGTAAATACTACGTCAGCACAAATACTTATATATATATATATATATATATATACAAATACATATTCATACTTAAGCACACATAAATTTATACAGAAATACTTAATATAATATAAATACATAATTAAATATATAAACATATATATACATATATATACACATAAATATATATACATATATATATATATATATATATATATATATATATATTTTGTGGCGTGGAGCAGAAGTGCGGTGGTCTTGTTCTTTCAGAAACGCGACAACGCTCTCTTGAAGAACTACAGACCGATTTCCCTTCTGAGACGCATCTACGTGCTGTTTTCGAGAGTCATTACGAATCGTCTCGCACGCAGACTCGACGACTTCCAGCCTCCCGAACAAGCCGGTTTCCGAAAAGGCTTCAGTACCATAGATCACATACATACCCTGCGGCAGATTGTACAGAAGACCGAAGAGTACAATCTGCCACTTTGCCTGGCGTATGTGGACTATGAGAAAGCCTTTGATTCCATCGAAATTTGGGCGGCGCTACAGTCCCTTCAGCGGTGCCAAGTTGACTGTCGGTATATCGAAGTGCTGAAGTCTTTGTACATTAGGGCTACGATGGCTATCCGAGTACAGAACCAGAGTTCGAAACCTATCCAACTGCAGAGAGGTGTAAGACAGGGTGACGTTATATCCCCGAAACACTTCACCGCTGCGTTGGATGACGTTTTCAAGCTACTGGACTGGAAAGGATACGGTATTAACATCAATGGCAAGTACATCACTCACCTTCGATTTGCCGACGATATAGTCCTTATGGCAGAATCGCTGGAGGACCTTAGCACTATGCTCAATGACCTCAATGGTGTCTCCCAGCGGATAGGTCTTAAGATGAATATGGTCAAAACAAAGATCATGTTCAATGTCCATGTCACACCTATGCCGGTAGTTTTTGGGAGCATTATGCTCGAAGTTGTTGACGAGTACGTTTACCTGGGACAAATAGTCCGACTAGGTAAGTCTAACTTCGACCGAGTGGTCGAGTTCAACAATTGACGGATTCAACTCGGCTGGGCAGTGTTCGGGAAATTACGACACATTTTCTCGTCAGGTACACATCAATCTCTGAAAACTAAAGTGTACAACCAGTGCGTGTTGCCAGTGATGACTTACGGATCAGAGACGTGGTCCTTCACTGCTGGCCGTATGAGGACAAGTAACAAAGGAAAACTTAAAAGCCTTAATTTTTTTTTTTGGACCTTCTGTTATTCTACTGGATAGATTTCGGAGAATGTGCACAGGAATTAGGTGACTTAATTCCATGCTCTCCCTTTCACCATCGGTCATCGGATTTGCTTTGCTAACACGTTCGTCATGCGTACAGCAAAAAAAGAAAGAAGTTTCTGATTTTCCATCCAGTTACAATGTGTGTTTATAATGAATCTTTAAAGCAAAGCGAAAAAGCTTTTATGAAATTACCCAATATCATCCATCATCATTACCATTTTTGGCTGCATAGTGGCCCAGAATAGTTTACGAAAATTAAATATTAGATGAATAGCAGCATCTTTTAAATAACTACCTTATATAAATAAATATTGATTGCCAAACAGCCCGGGCGTCTGGTAGCCCGATTGTGGAAAGGAGAGCAAGTAATTAGATCATGTTGTAATTCCTGCACACACTCTCCAAAATATTTCCTGTAGAATAATCAGGCCTTGTCCTTCTATCCGACTACAATATGAGCGTCTTCGAGGCAAGAGTGAATAGGTTTTTGTTAATCTAAGTCAGTGCGCTTTACCTATAGTGTAAAATAAAAGAAAATCTATACTCCCAGTTCAAATGATGATGATTAATTTACGTAGTACGCTGCAGCTACATTATAGTTCTAGCATGAATAAGTCGGCTCAACCAAGTTCTCACAGAATACTTGCTTAAAATAGCAGCGTAATGCTGCTGTGTTTCGTTTGGTGAGTGAAGAGAACTGGAGACCCTTTTGACTGGAATCGAGGCATTTCATCTTAGTCCTCAGGTGACAACGCATTTACTTTTTCATTCTTAATTGAGGATTTTTAACATCCTACATAGCCCAAATTTCCTTACATACTTTCGAAATCGATTTAACTTTCTTAAATCCCCAGATACAGTTTGTAGATCTCACCTTAAAACTCTCTTAAAATTCCTATCATTTAATGCTCATTCATGTTCCCGTTCATTCTCCGTACATGCAGTAAGACTCTGGATTTGCTTCCTACTCCTATTCAAGAAATCAAAACAGTGACATTTTTCGAAAAACAGTCACTGTTTTGATTTCTTGTCAATCAATTCATGCAAGAAGTGTGGGATTCAACTCGTGGGTTCGAAAATTACGAACACATCTTCTCGTCAGGTATACCTCAATATATGAAAACAAATATGTACACCGTGGTGTGGAGTATGATTACGGATACTCACTGTGGCCGTATGAGGACGCTTAAGGTCGCTCAGCGAGCTATGTAGAGGGCTAAGCTCGGAGTTTCTCTGCGTGATAGACTCAGAAATGAGGATATCCGCATTAAAACAAGAGTGACCGACATAGCCCAACGGATTAGTAAGCTGAAGTGGCAATGGGCCGGCCATATAGCTCGAAGAACCCATAACTGATGGGGAAGAAAGGTTCTCGAGTGGCAGACTTGTACCGGTAGGCGTAGTGTAGGGCGACCCCCCACTAGATGGAGTGACGACCTGGTAAGACATGCAGGAAGTCGATGGATGCAGGTGGCTCAGGGCCGTGCTTTGTGGCGTTACTTAGGGGAGGGCTATGTTCAGTAGTGGACTTGTGAAGGGCTGTAATGATGATATATATATATATATATATATATATATATGTACATATATGTACATGCATATATTTGTAAAGTAAAGTAAATATCAAAGATTTGATACTTACATAGAAGACAGCGATAAATAATGTTCTTTCACTCGTTTTTTGAAAAATGTCACTGTTTTGATTTCTTGAATAGGAGTAGGAAGCAAATCCAGAGTCATACTGCATGTACGGAGAATGAACGGGAATATGAATGAGCATTAAATGATGGAAATTTTAAGAGGGTTTTAAGGTGAGATCTACAAACTGTGTCTGGGGATTTAAGAAAGGTAAATCGATTTCGAAAGTATGTAAGGAAATTTGGGCTATGTAGGATGTTAAAAATCCTCAATTAAGAATGAAAAAGTAAATGTGTTGTCACCTGAGGACTAAGATGGAATGCCTCGATTCCAGTAAAAAGGGTCTCCAGTTCTCTATACTCACCATACGAAACACAGCAGCATTACGCTGCTATTTTAAGCTGGTATTCTGTGAGAACTTGGTTGAGCCGACTTATTCATGCTAGAACTATAATGTAGCTGCAGCGTACTACGTAAATTAATCATCATCATTTGAACTGGGAGTATAGATTTTCTTTTATTTTACACTATAGGTAAAGCGCACTGACTTAGATTAACAAAAGCCTATTCACTCTTGCCTCGAAGACGCTCATATTGTAGTCGGATAGAAGGACAAGGCCTGATTATTCTACAGGAAATATTTTGGAGAGTGTGTGCAGGAATTACAACATGATCTAATTACGTGCTCTCCTTTCCACAATCGGGCTACCAGACGCTCGGGCTGTTTGGCAATCGATATTTATTAACATAAGGTAGTTATTTAAAAGATGCTGCTATTCATCTAATATTTAATTTTAGTAAACTATTCTGGGCCACTATGCAGCCAAAGATGGTAATGATGATGGATGATATTGGGTAATTTCATAAACGCTTTTTCACTTTGCTTTAAAGATACATTATAAATAAACACACATTGTAACTGGATGGAAAATCAGAAACTTCTTTCTTTTTTTGCTGTACGCATGACGAACGTGTTAGCAAAGCAAATCCGATGACCGATGGTGAAAGGGAGAGCATGGAATTAAGTCACGCAATTCCTGTGCACATTCTCCGAAATCTATCCAGTAGAATAACAGAAGGTCCAAAAAAGGAACTTAAGGTAAAAGCCTTAAGTTCCTTTTTTGTTTTCCTTTGTTACCTATTAAGATACTCACCGGTTGATATTATAGGAAAGTAAGCTTTCTTACTCCGCCACTATAAGTTGATGCATTTATCTATTATTTCCCTTTTTATTTTAATATCACTTAATAATAATTTCCAATTGGTTAAAAAATAAAGACTTTCATTTTAAGCTTTACTGGAAAGTCATGTATATGTAATTAACAGTCACTGTGTTTATGCTGTGTTTTAGGTTGGTTACTCATTCTCCGAACTTAACTGTAGCCCTAAAAGTAATTAGGTCAATTAATTACTTCGCCGCACCTTTAGCATATCGTAACCTACAAAGGGATTACATGTCGTCGATACACATCACAAATTTATTTAAGGAATTCATGCAGTAGATATTTTTACGAATACAGTTACATACAGAAATACAGTTTTATGTAAACATTTTCAAAAAGTTATGTTATCATTCCTAATTTTTCTTTTTCATTTCTTCCTTGCCTTAAATTTAGCATAATTTTGTACGTACAAGCGTCTTTTAACGTGTAACTTATTTTTTATTTATTTATTATGTTTTACTTTTGTAATGGTGTGCGTATCGATTCAATAAATAAATATTATTATAGATACTTATTATACATAGGATATTTACAGTCTTATTGTATTTCACCAACTTTTTAATTAATTAGGATTTATTATGATACAGTCATAATTATCCATTATTATTTACAATCTAGATGTTAGGAATCCTTTTCTGTCTGAGAGTGCGTCTGGGTAAGTATCAACTTGTTTCCTATTTCTACATATTAGCAGAGCATGTATATGTATATGTAGCCACTAAAATATTTACGGCTTAACGTTGCGTCTTTCATATAACTACTGACAAGATAATTCAAGGAATTGACAAGCCAACGACGACGAAATGCACGAGCGTACGAAGTATTTATAAAAAAGCGAAAGATTAGACGTGAAATGCGAATGTTTAACATACATATAACACGCAAGCGTGTGGAGGATAACATGCACCAGTGCCTTATAATTGTATTAGTTCGTATTTAGTACAAGTCTAGTGAGTGATCATGATAGGATCCTTCTGTAACACGTAAACAATTTATAAAAGGATATATGTGAACACGTATAGACAGACCTACTGCAAACAATAGTTCAATAATATTTTGAAACCTGCAACCTACTTTGGTAACCATACGGTATTATAGTGATCAAATACACGAATTATGAAATATCGTACCACAAGCAATGATGTTCGACGCCTATGAGCGGAATTATTATTATCAAAAGCATTCATGAAAACGCGAAGTCGACTTGCATCTTGAACGGCACTCGCATTATTTGTACGAACTCTAAAGAATATCTTATATTTTTTTAAATAGGAGACGTTTATATTCGGCTTCAGGAGCCGAAGTAATTCACTTTAGCGTATTAGTGAGATACATCGAACATATGATGCGCTACAGTATCCATTTGATTGCTGGGGGGATGATGGGCATTCAATTAACATATCACAATGCAATCCCACAACTAAGTTGCCATTTAATAAAACTGTCTCTTCTGCAAGTTTCTGTTCGTATAGAATAATAATTAAAGGATGAGAAGATAATTATTTAAGATATATAAGATTAAAAGATGCTATTGGACGACAAGACGCAGAAGACAACTAAGTAGTACAAATGGTTGTCCTGCCATCATCTTTTACGGGGGGACTTAGGTATATGCACGAAAGAACACAGGATGATTTGTGGAAGGGTTGTAAATTACGGCCGGTCTGATCTTTTTATCACTTTCATATGCAATCCTTGCTGGGACTAGAAAAAAGAGCAATTACTTCAAGGACAACAATCTCATGATAGACATGATATAATTTCGAGGGTGTTTCGATTAAAGGTGATAAAGATCATGAAATTATTGACAAAGGGCAAAATATTTGGTAAACTGGGATGCTCTATGTACCCAACGAAATAGCAAAAGAGAAATCTTCCACATATTCATATTCTGTTATGGCTTCACAAACGTATTACTCCAGATCAAACCGACAATATAATTTGTGCTAAAATACCGGATCGCAAACGTGACCCAGAGCTTCAATATTTAAACGTAATATGATACACGGTCAATGTGGAACTTTAAATCGAAAGTCACCATGTATGAAAGATAACATGTGCAGTAAACGATACCCCAGGGCTCTCATAAGGGAAACTCAAACTGGTGAAGACGGTTATCCGCATTACAAGAGACGTTTACTAGATGACGGTGGGTTTTCTGTTGATATCAAAGGCACAACCATAGATAATCGCTGGGATATTGTCATTCGGTGAAATCAATGAAATACGTCTGTAAATACGTAAATAAAGGTTCAGAATAGTCAGCGTGTGCTTTAGAGAATAAGAAGGGTGAAGTTAAAACCTACAGAAGTGGACGATATATAAGTTCATCAGAGGCAGTATGACGAATCCTTGAATTTCTTATTCATTAGCGTTTCCCTTCCGTATTCCACCTCGCTGTTCATTTAAAAAACGGGCAAAGGATTTATTTTAATGAGCAAAATCTGAGAGAAAGAGTGAGTCCTCCAAAAACCACATTCCTATCCTTTTTCGATTTGTGTAAATTGGAAAACTTTGCAAAAACATTGTTCTACTTAGAAGTACCTGCATACTACGTTTGGGATAAAAGAAAGGAGAAAGAGAGGAGCAAACGTTGAAGTCTGGCCAGGGGTCAAAAAGTGCATGTTCTGGACAGGATTTATACTTTGCATCCTTTTGCTGCTTTTTCATGAGAACCGTTTAAAGCGTTAAAAACTGTAGATGATCATTTTATTCCACGTTCCAATCAGCGCGCAAAGCTCTCGGTTTGCTTGAAGATGATCAGCATTTGTTTGCAGCAATGGAAGAGGCAGCACTTTGCGAATCAACACAAATGATTCGCGATCGTTTTACGATTATTTTAGAGTGTTCTGCAAAGTATCAGACCTAAAGGGTCTACTAGACCTAAAGGGATACTTGAAAGATCAAACCTTTGGGAGAAATTCAAGGAATATCTATCTAAAGATTTTAAAAGGCAATTAAAAAGACAGGGAGATGTGGATGCAGAGCACATAACATATGTGGTATTTAACATAAATGACGGAAGAACAACCATCCCTGATAATTTGTGCACAGATGTATTTACGTTACAGAAGTTAATATGCAAAATTTACCCAGATATGGCTCATATACACGATAAGCCAATGGCATGGTTGTGTGAACGCGCCATAATAACCCCGGAAAACGACCAAGCAGCAGCAATTAACGATATACTGTTAACGTCTTTTGAGGGGGAAGAAATGGTGTACATGTCAATAGACTCTGTGATTAACACAGATGACGCAATTAACTACCCTGTCGAATATAAGATAAATTCATACCTAATTAGCTTTGCCTAAGTTGGGTCCCACCATTACTGAGCTGCAGACTGTCTGACCTCCATGATTTTTAATATAACAACATAATAATGTATCTCTGTAACTTTTCTACCTTTGAATGATTGAAGGCATTTTGTTGTGGGTGAGACAAACGAGTATAAGCATTTTCTATCATGTATTTAAAAAATGCGTCACTTATCGCCGCTAGGGGTGAAGAAAGAAACTATTTTATTACAATCATGACAAGATACATTCAGTTATACAAAAGTAGAGGAGCAAACCACATTAACGCGCGTCGAAAAAAGTGTAACCACTGTCCAACCGCGACGACGTATCCTTTAAATTACTAAATATTTTGAATAAACATATATCTGTCTCACTTACACAAGTTGCGAAAACAATACCGCCGCTAAGATAAGATAAAGATAGACACACTAAACATGCAATGGCGGGTTGGTGTGGCTTACTATATGAAATTTAACCCAAAATACACAATAAAAAGGAGTTTTTTTAAGCTGCAGTTTATTGTTTATATTCAAAAAAGTGTATTTTCTTATCAGTTGAATAGAAGTTAGAATTACTAATGAAATAAAATATATTTTTTATAACTATTTTTATTGTACTAATAAATCAAACAATATAAAATAGGTAATAAAATATATTTAATAGATCATTCATGAATAAACTAAAATAAGAATAATTAATAATTTTGTACGAAAGTTAAAACGTAGTTCTTATTATAATTTCCAAAATATTTAAAATCATAGGGAACAAATTAATTTACTTTATTAATTATATAGTTTCCCGTTAATGTGGGATAATCACAAAGGCGGAAAAGTGGCAACATATAACCTAAATCGCAATAATCGATAATTTTATTTAATTATTTTAGGTTTTTACGTTTATATGAAAACATGAACTAAAATTGATTAAAACTATTTTTACGGTGGGTCAGTCCCCGTGACCATGGGTGCTGGAAAGCGCCCGAAACGTCGGGAATTAAAAATAATAGTAAAATAAACGCGATAAAATCCGTAAAAATAGTTTTAATCAATGTGTAGTGTTCGCGTAAATATAAGAAATCATTATGAACTAAAGCTTTATGTGGAAAGTGATTCCGCTTGATTAATTACGTTCTTGTGACCTTGTGATCGCATTCTTTCACTACGTATTTACCCATTTTTTGTCGAGGATCGTTCGGCTCAACTCTGTCAGGATCACATTGTATACTGAACTGACGATAGATATGGCTGTGGCCATATGTGCAGTGGCACCGCTTCGGCGCGGTAATTACTAATCTAGTGTAATATATAAATCAATGACTAGATATCGTACATTCATGCTTTACTCAAGATTCGTTAAAAATTCGTTATTATTTTAATTTCTCATATGCTTAGATGAGACATTTGTTATAGTTAACGAAATGGTGGTATTTCATATAATAATCTATTATTACTGGCCATATTGTATGAATGTCAGCGTCAGCTCTCGTTTTTAATGAAGACTCATGGGTGGAAGTCTTTGAACTTGCGCAAAAAGGGTTTACCATTGTTAACAAATGGTTGGTGACAAAATACACATTTGCCTTAAAGAAGTCAAATCTACCTACTTCGGGCTCTATCTTCGCTCACTATTGCGGCTCTCTAAATTACACCTCTTGCTTGTGTCCCACGCTGGAAAGAGTTGAATCTATTAAATACCTAGGAGTCGTTGTTGATTCTACTCTCACCTTCAAGTTGCACATCGATTCCTTGGTATCTAGACTGATAAAAGTAATATATTTTTAAATCCCTCCGACACATAGCTGATCGTTCTATTATAAAATCCTTTTATTACACTCTTAGTCAATCTATAATCAGCTATTGCATCACAGTGTGTTTGTTTCTTAAAATTTCTTATAATATAAAAAAAATTTTTTTTTTTAAGAGAAAAAGGTTTTCTCTTTATTGTCTTGCCGTTTGGGGTTTAGTAATTTAATTATTGCCTTTTTTATATTATCCTTCAGTTTACTAAATGTCAATTTTCTTATAACCAATTAAATGAAAATAATAATGTGTTCAATATACTACAAAAACGTGTAATTTAAGATGTACAATCCGTGAGGAAGGACCTGGTGACCTATAGAACAGGTACTGTTTAGTACCTTTATTAGTCCCCGGTCTCTCACAAACTAGGGTTCAATAGGTTTATAGTTTAACATGTTTGTCATCAATAGTACTGTACCTGTTTGTGATGAGAAAATAAATATAATTTCTATTTCTATTCTATTCTATTTCTATTTGTCGATTAGTCCGTTTTTGTTTGGCCGTATCATAAAATATACAATAAGCGCCTAGGGTGGTCTTGTGTTAATAATATAGTACTTCACGATATGAGCATTTATATTAGTTCACATCATAAAGTAGCCGTGAATTTGGTTAGCCATATCCGAAAACGATCTATATTAATTGAACGTGCTGAAGCGCATTATGACGTAGACAAACGGCTGTAATATATCATGAAATGGTTGCATTATAAAGCAATAATGAAGCGAAATCCCGGTAAGACGCAGCCCATTTGAGATGAGCATACAGTCCACCTAATGGTAAGTGGATGCTGTGGCCCATAGAAATTTACATTTATACTCGATTAAGAATCAAAACGCTGAGGACTAAGACGGAATGCGTCGTGACCAGTAAAAAAGGGTCTCCGGATCTCTACACTCGCCATACGAAGCACAGTAGTATTAAGCTGCTAATTTACGGTGGTATTCCGTGAGAGCGTGGTCCTTCCCCGGTCGGCTTGACCTCGACCATGTTTGTGACGAGATTTATGAACAGATGTGACTTTGAAAAAACTAAAAAAGGATCACACATAAAATATTTTAACGAAATCCTCAAAATGAATTTCACTTTGTAATGAATTCATCGCACTCACAAATAATTGCTTTTTTCAATCATCAACAGCCGGAAGCTTGTTACAAGCCCCACTCATAAAATTAATCTGTTGAAGTAGGTGTTAAAAGAGACATTGTTTTTATAGAAAAAACATACAAATATATCGTATTATTAGCCCATATTACCTAGAACTGGAACCAGGCTTCAAGATAAAGAAAAAAAATTAATTGAGTATTTGACTCTTATGTAAAAAAGCAATGATAAAACTAATGGAAAAAATCATTATAACGCTTATTATGATATTATTCCATTGAATACGTTGTTATAATAGTAACAATGAAAAATGTAGTTGCGTTTGCATAAAATACTGTATCTAAGTATAAAAACATACAATTAAATCGTATTATTAGTTGTGCTGGGTTTAGGTTCCACTAGGTTTAGGGTGAAACGTTTGTCCATTTAACTATTTATATATAATTTTTATATTGATTATTTTTACAAATTTTGAATATAAAATTGCGTAATTACCGCATAACGTTTCGCGATTATGCGTAGCTTTTTAAAGATTAAGGGAAATAGAAAACAAATTTATTAATTCGTTCATTACAGCCTATCATATTATATTACTACATATCATATTAACCTTTTACAGATTGACTCTCAGATGATATTGCATACGCTTGCCAGGCGGGTTAGCAATCGTACTTTTTATTATTATTTCCAGCTTTGGTTAGAAAATGCTGTTTTACATTTACTGTTACAGTTTTTCTCTATCGTCTCTTACTAACCCATGTGATGTCATAGACTGATGTAATCGCTTACGTCGACACTTCAAGGCATACCTATTAAACTATTTATACATATTTGACTATGGTATATCGTAATCGTATTGGTAATGAATTAAATAAGTGACGTCTCAAGATCATTTTCTTAGGATTGCGTCAAAATTGGGGATATAAATATTAATCTTAAATACATTTGAAATTAAGTTTAGAAAATTTATGCATTAAATTGTCACGGAGCAGCGGCAGCGTAAAAGAATATTACCTCATTGCGTCCCTTGAGGGACGTAAAAGTTATCTAAAAATGGGAGACTTACAGTCAATTTAGCAAACTAATTTTTGTTCTTTGGTTTGGTTAGGTGCTTTATTTCTTTTTTTTTGTTTTTTTTTAAATTACCGTTTTCGGGTATTACAATGTTTATTATATTTAACAGATCTGTGCCTATAATAACTTTACTGAATAAAGTTGTTAGTAATAAGAATTAAACAATAAACCAATATCATAAAAAATTGGTATTTGAAAAAAAACATAATACGAAATTAAATGTGTTGTAGAGTATTTTAATTTTTTAGTTATTTTAAAATTGTGGAAACAGCTTTTTATTAAATATTTTTCCACACATCAAACGCGAAGCGTATATGTAGTACGCTATTGTCATCTAATCAAAAAATCACGATTCACTCAAATTACTTCCACCAGTTTTGTATTGCACTTATATTTAAAAAAATTACAACAGTAGCAAGAAGAGATTTCAATGAATAGTGCTATCGTTTTCTTAAGATTATTTATTTCGATTATAATTTAAAAAAAGTTAATTACAAATAATTTCACTTGAACGTCAGTCGGTCGATATTGATGTGAACAAGATATCTTTCAAAAAAAAAAACCGAACTTATCACATTGACTTTTTTATTAGCTTTAGACTTTAATCCTAAGAAAGATTTTGAATTTCACTATTGTAAACTGTCCCGATGCTATACAGTGGCGGTTAACCCTTCATGCGACATAAAAATTCCATGCAGTCGTATGCGCCCGGCACATCCAGAGCGGTCGCGTGCGACCGCACCCAACCACAGCACTAAAAACCATTAAAATTTATATTTAGAGACTACTTTCTATGAAAAAAAGTTTAGCATTACTAAATCTATACAAAATTCTCTATCTTGAGGTCTAAACTAAAGTCAGGCTTTACTTTGTGGCCGTGGTAGGAAAAGGGGAGATCTCCCGCCGGGCAAGGTGTTCTGCCCGGGATGCGGCCAACACTCCGAGTGATATAGTTCGGAGAAGTTCTATATAATATACTGTCTATGATTCGGAATGTTGATAGCGTGATTTAAGCTTCGGTGTATTTCGCTTGTGGCGCGACGACAGCGCCGCTACATCACCCCCCTGCTCAGACCGGAGGTCGATAGTGCAGCCTCGTTGCCGACGAATGTGCAAGTGCCAGGAGATTGCCTTGTAGTCTGCGGTGAGTCGAGAAGAAGGCAAGTAATCTGCGAGAGTGCCGTGAAGCATAGGCGAGCAGTAAGGCTCAGAGCCGTGCCGACACTGTATGGCGCAGAGAGTAGCTTGAAGGAACAGGAAGCATTATTATGCCAGTGCTGCGATGAACCTTGTGAAGCTAGATGGCTTGCAGGATAAGAAGACTGCAGACGATATCTGCTCGGGAGCGAATGGGTGGGGTATTCTATGACGATGATGAAGCTTGAGTTTCCGAAGGTTGTTTGGTTGCGTGTTCAGATCACGTCGGGGTCACCACTGTGGCCGGTGAGGAAGGAAAAGGGGAGATCTCCCGCCGGGCAAGGTGTTCTGCCCGGGGAGCGGCCAACACTCCGAGTGATACCACCTTCTGGGATATTTTAACCTTCTGGGAACTTCTGAAAAGACCGATCTCGCCTTGCCATTACCATCAGTCGTCACTTTTAGTCATCCAGGGAGTAGGGTATTACATAATGTTAACTTTTATATAATGTAGAGTAGGAGCATGAATATTAAACAGATTCAGGATAATATTATTAAGGGAGCATATTTTATCATCGATGTTAGTAACAGCCACCAAAAGGCCAAAATCAATTGAAGATGCGTCTCTCTTGAGACTCAATATTTAATCTAGAAAAATTGCGCAATTGCTCCAAAACAGGTTTCTGTTTTGAAAGTTTGAGTTTATATAAGAAGTAAATCAAATCTTTACGTGAGAAACAAGGAGCATAGAGTTATACAAACTAAATCACACGATGAGAAAAGGAGGTAATGATGAAATCAATCAACGAATCATCAGTGTCAGTATTTCTATGAGTTGCCGCAATTGGAGAATGCAGAGTTCGATTATTAAAAATTAGAAAAAATTTTGGGATTGTGATTCATCGTTATCACCCGCATATTTAGACAACTTCACACACTACTTCTTAACAGTGGTAGAGCCACGCGGCAGCTTTGCTGTCGCACGTATGGGCCGGCTCAAACCGGGGTGGTACCACGACCTCACAGAATACCGGCGTGAAGTGGAAGCTCTGCTTCCGCGTTTCGTCTGGTGAGTGCAGGTGGCCGGAGGCTCAAATCCCCCCCCCATCAACATGGTAGCGGAATTCAATGATAGACTACCCCAGGAGGGTACCAGCACCCCTGGAGAATCCCTCGCTGAGCATACACGACCATGTTTTTCCACTTCTGAGCGTGGGTGCCAGGCTGCCCCGCGTATTCTGGGGGGGGCAAAATTCCGCTCAAGACTAAAACTGCTCGGGGCAAACGGAGCAACAAGACCAAGGCGACCCCTGCCACGCTGTCCGTGAATTTCTGCAATATCAGGGGACTTCACTCCAACCTAAACGCCGTCCACTACCATCTCGAGATGGCGAGGCCGGCTCTGCTCTTTCTGACCGAGACGCAGGTGTCCTCTCCGGCTGATGTCTCGTATCTCTCCTACCCGGGGTACAAACTGGAACACTCCTTTGTGCCTCGGGCTGGAGTTTGCGTTTACGTCAGAGAGGACATCTGTTCTCGACGCCTCGGCAGACTTGAAGGTTCGGACCTATCCATACTTTGGCTACGCGTAGACAGCGACGACCATTCGCGCGTCTACGGGTGCCTCTATAGGTCCCACAGTGGTAATGCCGAAACAGACCGACTCTTCGACACACTGCTACAGCAGATCCCCTCCGCAGAGATCGTGATCCTCGGCGACTTTAACGCCCATCACGCCGAATGGCTCGGTTCACGTTTAACCGATCATGCGGGGAGATCTGTTCATGATTTTGCCTTGGCATATGGTCTGACACAACTGGTTACTTCGCCTACGCGGATTCCAGATGTGGAGGATCATGCACCTTCCCTGTTGGACATTCTGCTAACCTCTCACCCGGACGGATATCAGATTTCCGTCGACGCCCCTTTAGGCTCCTCGGACCATTGTCTTGTCCGGAGTGTGGTGCCACTCACGCTGAAATCGCGGTTGCATTCTGCAGGCTGCCGCCGTGTTTGGCACTATAGGTCAGCCGATTGGGATGGGATGCGGTCTTTCTTTGCATCCTACCCTTGGGGGCGGGTTTGCTTCTCGCCGGACGATCCCAACGTTGTTGCGGATTCTGTCGCTGATGTGGTACTTCAGGGTACGGAACTCTTTTTCCTTCCTCTGTGGTGCCCATTGGAGGCAAATCTCAGCCATGGTTTGGTCGCTCCTGTAAAATAGCATCATGCTATAAGCAGGAGTGCTACCAGGCCTGGGCTGACGCATCAGCGTCCAGGGATGTAAACACCAGCGCTCTAAAAAAGAAGTATAATTCCGCTTCTAGGTCCTTCAAAAGAGTCATTGCCAAGGCAAAGTCAGAGCACATAGGCAGAATTGGCGAGAAACTAGTTCGTCTTCCTTCTGGAACCCGTACATTCTGGTCTCTCGCCAAGGCTGTCCAGGGGAATTTCTGTCAGCCATCTCTTCCATCTCTGCACAGGGAGGACGACTCACTGGCCCACACCGCAAAGGAGAAAGCCGATCTTCTAGGCTCTTTCTTTGCGTCTAACTCGACTCTCGATGACGGGGGGGAGTACGCCGCCGACCATCCCGCGGTGTGAGTGCTCCATGCCGGAAGTGCAGTTCACTCAGCGCTCGGTTCGCAAAGCATTCCTCTCCCTGGACATCCACAAGTCGAGTGGGCCTGACGGAATCCCCCCAATTGTGCTGAGGACGTGTGCTCCAGAGTTGGCACCGGTTTTAACGCGTTTTTTCCGGTACTCCTACTCCCTAGGCGTAGTCCCAAAATCATGGAAGACGGCTTTCGTCCACCCGATCCCTAAAAAAGGCGACCGCTCAGACCCGTCCAACTACCGGCCTATCGCCATCACCTCCTTGTTCTCCAAAACAATGGAGTCCATTGTAAACTGCCAGCTCATGAGGTACCTTGAGGATCACCAGCTGATTAGTGACCGCCAATACGGTTTTCGCCGTGGTAGGTCAGCTGGTGATCTTCTGGTCTACCTAACTCACAGATGGGCGGAGGCAGTAGAGTCCAAGGGGGAGGCATTGGCCGTTAGTTTGGACATTGCGAAGGCCTTCGATTGGGTTTGGCACAAAGCGCTTCTTTCGAAGCTCCCTTCCTATGGGCTTCCCGAGAAATTGTGCGATTGGATCACCAGTTTTCTTGCAGATCGGAGCATCAAGGTCGTTGTAGACGGTGCAAGCTCCGATTGCAAGCCTATTAATGCTGGTGTTCCACAGGGCTGCGTGCTATCGCCAACGCTGTTTCTTCTGCATATCAATGATATGTTGCAGACCCGTAACATTCATTGCTATGCAGATGACAGCACTGGTGATGCTCTTTACACCGGCCGAGCCAATATTTCTCGGGAAAACGTCTCCGAGTGCCGGGACAAACTTGTGTCTGAAGTCGAGTCTCTGCTGGACAGAGTCTCGGATTGGGGGCGACTAAATCTAGTCCAGTTTAACCCCCAGAAGACACAAGTTTGCGCGTTAACCGCTAAAAAGAACCCCTTTGTCGTATCCCCTCAGTTTCAAGGCACTCCCCTTGTTGCCTCAGCCAGTATCGGAATCCTCGGCGTCGACATATCGAGTGACGTGCAGTTTCGTGGTCACTTGGAAGGGAAGGCCAAATTGGCCTCTAAAAAGCTTGGCGTGCTCAGCAGAGCGGGACAGTATTTCATGCCGGCACACCGCCTGTAACTTTACAAGGCGCAGGTTCGGCCGCACATGGAATACTGTTCCCATCTCTGGGCTGGGGCTCCCCAGTACCAGCTCCTTCCACTTGACCACATCCAGCGCAGAGCGGCTCGAATCGTCGACGACCGAGTGCTTTCCGATCGGCTCGATTCTCTGGCACTGCGAAGAGATGTTGCATCCCTTTGCATTTTCTTTCGCATATACCATGGAGAGTGCTCTGAGGAATTGTTCGGATTAATCCCAGCCGCCAAATTTCGTGAACGCACTACGCGGCAAACGTCCCGATACCATCCACACCATCTGGATGCTTGGCGGTCCACCACTGTACGTTTCAAAAGGAGTTTTCTTCCGCGTACAACCTCTCTGTGGAATAATTTACCACCGGCGATTTTTCCGGACCGATACGACCTGGGGACCTTCAAGAAAAGAGCTTACTCCTTTCTAAAGGGCCGGCAACGCATCTGCAATTCCCCTGGTGTTGCAGTTGATCATGGGCGGCGGTAGTCACTTAACATCAGGTGAGCCACATGCTCGTTTGCCCCCTCTTCTATAAAAAAAAACTAAAAAAAAAAACTAGACATGTGCTGCGTCTTATTTATTGAAAATAAATTTTGCATATTATAATTTCTAATTTTTATACAATATAATTTTTCTTAGTTGTCCTGTTACTAGGTTAGGTCAGATTAGGTTAGAACTCCTAAAATAAGCCTCCAAATACCTGTAAATAAGTGATCATGGGTGTATTTTTGATAATTTTTAAATGTTTTTTTTTGCGCCCGAAGCAAATAAAGGGCTACCCTATACGTAGGGAGGCGGAAAATGCATTACGCATACCACGATAGCCGGTCTATCGTTGTTATGAGGGACTCACATCCTACCGGGGACCTAAGTGATACCCTCTAAAAACCGCCTTTAGGGACAGGCAACTGGCTGATTAAGCTTTATTGTGCCTTATCGTGAGCGACCCTCTTTTGGGAAAAGAGGGCGCAGGCGGTTACGAGCCGCTGAGGGAGTGCCTACGAAGGCAAATTAATTATGAGTGAGTAATAATTTATTTTAATTAGAGTTAGCCTGAGCCGCCAGGAGGCAGTTCAGGTAGTTTGTTAGTTTATTAGGCGGGTCCGAGAGAGAGTTTCTCGGCCTGCGGACTCGATAGCGAGAGGGAGGTGGGGCTGCATAAGTAGCTGCCTCCCGAATTAAATGATTTGAGTGTGACTATGAGGCTTTGAAGAAGTTCTCAGAGAGTTTTTGGAGAAATTGTTGAATTGTAGGGAGCTCTAGGTCCCGATGAAGGTCAGCGTTACGGACGTACCAAGGTGCGTTCGCAGCTCGACTACAGAAAAGGTTTTGAACTATTTGGAGTTCATTAATAATTTTAGGGTTGGCGTGGGCAAAAAAGGGGCCCGCGTAGGACATGACTGGTCGTATACAGACCTTGTAAGGGAAATCGGTCTGTAGTTCATCAAGAGAGCGTTGTCGCCTTTTTTTAAAGAATAAGACCACCGCACTTCTGCTCCACGCCTCTGGAGTAATGCCACCATGGAGGACGGAATTGAAGAGCTTCTGAAGGACTTCAAGTACCGGTGTTCCACCCGCTTTCAGAAGCTCCGCTGTAATTCCATCCTCGCCTTGGACCCTACCGTTTTTATGGTGCTGGAGAGCCATTTTAATCTCGCTTAGACTGACGTCCGGGATATATCCGGAATAGTGTCGGATAAGACTTGCCCTTGGATCGTTAATCACACTTGCGTGTGGCTCCAACGATGATGTGTACAGCTGCCCATAGAACCTCTCAATCTTACTCAAAATCTCAGGTGTCCCGGAAACGATGCTGCCACACTCAGTCTTCAGCTTTGACAGTTGGCTCTTACTGGCAGACAGATCTCTGGCAAAGACTTTGGAGCCCTGGTTCCGCTCGATCGCTTCTTTAATACGAGCAGTACTAAAGTTGCGTAAGTCCCGCCGCATGCATTTGGAGATCTGTCTGTTCAGTTGCCTGTATGCTGTCAAATCTGTTGACGATTGCAGCCTCATCTCCCGTCTAATAGCCATGATATTAAGAGTGTGAACGGAGAGTTTTTGTGTTCTTCTGCGGCGGGTTTTGCAGAACTTAGCTCCGACCGCATGGTCAGTTTCCACGAGCTTGTCATTCATATCGTCCTCTGCATTGCAATCTTGTAGGCACTGAAAGCGGTTACGTAACTCGAGCTAAAAGTTTTCGGGATTCTGGATTAGAGCACGAGGGGGACGGAGCGTTGACTTCATTAGACGAGACCTCTACAACTCAACGTTTAGGTTCAGTGTGCCTCTAACCATTCGGTGATCGCTGCCAGTTTTCACCCTTGCGATCACTGAGACATCACTGAACAGTTGGCGTCTGGTCGTCATAATGAAGTCAATCTCATTTTTTGTCGTACCGTCGGGGCTCGACCAGGTCCACTTTCTGTGGGCCGCTTCTGGAAGAAAGAGTTCATCATAAAAAGTCCCTCTTTCTCCATAAAGTCGGCCAGCTGCTGGCCCCTTCGGTTCCGTTGCCCTACTCCAAATTTCCCTAACTTCATCTCACCGTTTTCTCTTGTGCCTGGTTTTGCGTTGAAGTCTCCCATCAACAACGTGTAGTGGGTTTTGGAGGAATGCATGGCTTTCGAAATATCCTCATACATTTCCTCCACCTCCTCATCGGGATGTGCCGAAGTTGGTGCGTAAATCTGTATGAGCTTCAACGAATACCGTTTGGTGATTCTGAGTATCAGGTACGCGACCCTCGTCGACATACTCCCAATCTTTACAACGTTGTTGACGAGAGACTTGTGGACGATAAATCCGACACCTCCTTGGGACAGATGGTCGCCCTCCCGGTGATAGAGCAAGTTGCCGGATTCGAGAATCACCGTGTCCTCCCCCTCTCTTCGGACCTCGGATAATCCTATAATATTCCAGCGCAACTTGTCTATCTCTTCTTCCAGCTCCAGGATCTTCTCGTCAGTCGTCAGGGTGCGTGCGTTAAATGTTGCCAGGTTGAGTCGTCGTAGGTGGCAACCGAACCTCCACCAGAGATTCTTAACACCCCCTGCCCCGCCGTTACCATGGTCGCCACCGTAGCCAGGAATAGCGGGACCGCCGGGGACTGGGGGCCGTCTATTTGTGTAATTGTTCATGGGGGGTATATGTTGAGTTAAATGTGTGATAGAGCCCCTTCTCATATCCATGTCTGCCCCTAAGGAATGATACAAAACACTGCGATTGTAAAGAGTTATTTAATGTAATTGCCGTTATTCTGCTTCAAAATGTCTGTCATTGAAATAGGGCTAAATAAACCAATTATTATTTGCTTAATCCGGTCGGTGAAAATGCGAAAAGCATAATCAAGTAAACTTTTTTCTGAATTTTCAACGAAAAAGAACGCTGCACCCAAACACTCGGCGTTAATTGGGTATTTAAGTAATAATTTTTCATTTTTACTTTTAGACACTTATAGCAGAGTAATAAAAGATCAACTAAATTAATAATGCCTTATTTAAGTTTATGTAAATAGATGTTTAAAAATGATGTATAACAATAAAAAAAAAACAAATAATGTTCATGAAATTCGAGGGCCAACATCATTCACAGATTTTAAAACTATTGATGGTGTCATATATTCCACATACCAGTCAGCTTTTTTAATATTCAGTCAACTAACAGAATTATTCAGTCTATAGGAGAAGTACAAAGACAGTCTGTCAGAACATGTAAAGCGTCAAGTTCAATCAAGTTGCACCAGTTTTGTTATGTTATTGAGGAACATTAAATCTCCAAAATTATGCTATGGTACCAGACTACAAATAACAGCTCTCCATGAAAAGAGGCAAAAGTAATCACCTGATGTCAGTCAAGGGGAATCAGTTTTCATACCATCAGATCACCCCTTTGAATTCACGAGATAACAATTTCCCCTGAAGGTGTGCTTCGCTATAACCATAAATAAAGCACAAGGGCAGTAACTGAAAATGGTTAGATTAGACTTAAAGGAGAAATGATTTTCTCACGCATGGTTTTAGTGACCTGTTTCAGAGTAAGTGCAGCAAGTATTCCGGTGATTTTAACACATAAGATCCATGCTACAAATGTTGTATACAAAGAGGTCCTTCAAAAAACAAATATTCCTTAAATACATATTCTTTATTATCATGTAGGGTAAAAACAAAGAAGCACTAAAAATGTTGTAGAAAGATGCACACTATTTGTAGTTCCGCATGGAATTAGCGTAGAATGTGAAACTCAAAAGGGTATTCTAATGGTATTAAGTATTCGGGGTATGAGTACTGTTTTCCATTGAGCACATCCTGATTACTTTTGCCTTTAAGAATATTTAAAACTCAACGGCATAACACAACAATACTGCATCATTAGATTCTAATAAATACTTGCATAAGCTTTATATAGCCTTTATAGTAGGCCTTTTGCAGCGCGAACATTTCATAACCACATAGGAAATCAAAAATTGTACGCGGACAAAGTTGCGGGTAATGACTTGTATTGTATATGTATAAAATCTTACAAAGAATGAATCAAACAGTTACCCCGAATGATTTCAGGCACAAACATATGCATTGCAATGCGAGGTCAGTGAAGTAAGATGAGTCCAAAACGATCTAGAGTGGCTGACATCGCAGTCTCTTTATCTTTGAACATTTTGCTCCTCAAGAGCCTAGCGCCTCCACTGCAACTCTTGTAATAAATGTGACCTCCATTGATAGAAATAAATTAAAAAAGAAATATAATATATAAAAATTATGAAAACAATGGTAAGACTATATATATTGAAAAAGTTATTATGTATCTACTCTCACAGCTTATACCAGTGTAAAATAGTGCACAATGTTTCGAATGGCGAGGCATTTCATCTTAGCAGGTACTTAAATGAAATGACGCATCTACATTTTGATTCTTAACCGAAAATAGAAAAATTACAGTATCCATTTACAACGGGGTAGACTGTATGATTGTTTGTCATAATTGCTTATATGTAGGCATAAAGAAAAATAAGGAAAATTAATACTACCAGTTGTATTTAGTTTAATTATAAGTTGAATTAAAACGAATATTACTGAGCAACAATCTTGAAAAGACATTGTTATGTTTTTTTACTTTTATTTGCATTTAGCATAGTTAGGCGCTGACCTGCTTTTACTTCACAAAGGATAGGAGCAGTAAGTTTTTCGAACCAGTGGTAAATAAAAAAATGACTTGTGTATTATACAATAATCTATATTGAATAAAAATAATTTTCATTTCATTTTGTCATGTTGATTGGTTGGTACTCTTAACATGTCCCCGAAATAATTGCTCAGACGGGAAAATTTTCATCATCATCATCACCATTATTACAGCCCATCTCAAGTCCACTGCTGAACGTAGATCTTCTCCAGGAAATGCCACAAAGCAAGGTCCTGAGCCACTAGCACCCATTGACTTTAAGGCATCTCTCATCAGGTCGTCACTCCATCTATAAAGGAGACAAAACATTAGAACGTTTTGCATCCGACTTATCAGAATTAACTGTATTTATTTTATATACTTACTTCATAATCATCACCTTCCGAAAGCCCATCACAAGTCCACTGATGAATATAAGCCTACCCCAAGGAATGCCACAAAGCATGGTCCATGTACTTCCTTCACATTTTACTAAATCGTCACTCCACCTGGTGAAGGGCTACCCCACGCTTCACTTATCAGTACGAGGCTGCCACGTGAAAACATTTCTGCCAAGTCCGGCCCATTGCCACTTCACTTCATTACACTCTTTGCGTAATCTTGCTTTCAAGTTCTAAGGTATACCCACCGAGAAGATGTGCTGAAAAACTACCGAACGCTGCCAAGCCGAGTTGAATCCTTGGATTGACCTTTCGTTTTAATTTGGACTTACTCGTACCTAGTTAGACTATTTGTCTAAGGTAAACACACTTCTCAAAAACTTTAAGCAAAGTGCTACCAATAACTACCGCCATAGCTAAAACATGAACGTTACACATGGTATCTTGCATGAACATTGTCAACACGCCAATCGTATTACTTTTAAAACATATTAACTTAGGGAATCAGCGACAAAACAACGAGAGTAAAAAAATAAAATAAAGATTTTAACCAATCCACCTTCAAAGGGAGGTCATTACAACATATGGATAAATAAATATGGAAAATACTCATTACAAACAGATTGGTGAACTTTTTCCTTCTTAAAATATGTATATTTTAAATATTCCGTTATAAATGTAATAGGATGCTATTAAGTTTGATTACGCTGTATTATATTATATTATAATCTTAATTTAAATCTTAGTACATTATATTTAAAGAAATCTTAATACTAATTATTTTTTATTATTTCAATTACCTTTATAATGTTAAGAAAATAAAAGTTTAATTTATTATTTTTTAATTGAAACCTTAGCAATTTATTATTAAAAAAAAAAAACTAATAAAAACATAGGGAGCAATGTAGAGGGCTATGCTCGGAGTTTTTCTGTGTGACATAATTCGTAAAGAGGATAGCCGCAAAAGATCAGGATTAATTGACATGCCTAGCGGTAGATTGAAATGTCATGGAATTACAATAAATTGCCGCAGATGATGGACGTATAACCGCCTACGGTATGCGACAGGTGCGGTATACTAACCACCGTTCCAATTTTGGTAAAACTTTTAAGAGGAATTACATTAGAAATTATTGCAAGACTTTAATATCAATAAAAATACCGAAATAGAATTGTCATGAAGTTATAGGCTGTGCGAAATAATAGGAATTATAAGTATAAGTGCATAGTTGAAGTTCACCCTTTGATTTTCATTGTTTTTACCTTCTTTTCCTTTAATTTTCTACATGCCTTACCCACTCTATGTTCTATCAAATCAAAAGGTTTAAAAAATTCGTAAGAGAAGTATACTTCAAGTTCGTTTATACGTTTTATGATTAACGAAATACACGTTACCGAAGACCTCTTATACTGGTAACGAGACATTTCATATTCGTCCTCATGGGTGATAAAGCATGTACATTTTAATTCTTTATCGAAGATAGATGTAGGTATATATGGGTAACATCATCCACTTACTATCAGGTGAATTCTATGCTCGTTTATCATTCTAACGCAATAAAGAACACCTGTCAAGTACAAGTGTATTCTTTATCTAAACTGTGTATTTACTTATAAAACACGTTTAAACCAAGAAAAATACCCCTTATTATATTTCTCCTTATGAGGAAATCCATTACTCCATTTTGTATCATGGTTATCTTAAGAAACGACTATGAGAGAGTCATAAAATACCTCTTGACTTCCGATAACAGTGGGTAGCATAACTCGCCGATATTCGGCATAGTTTCTTAGTTAGTACGCAGGTGGTCAACCACAGTTTTAACTGTTTTGAATTATTATCTGGAAAGTACTGCAGCCCCTCTTTTTTATTTTCTTCACCACGACACGAAAAGAATGATTTGAGGTAGTGTCATGTAAATGTTTGTATACCACTTCGGATATGAGCGACGTAAGAAATGTCAAACAGTGTCAGAGTACGAGACGTGTGGTAATAAGGTAATATGACATTTAATCCGCCCGCCAAGCTTGACGATTATAGTAAATCTGCCTAACATCAGAAGATGCCAGTCCCAGCCTTGGTCATTTTTAGCAGTGTACCTTTAGGAGTTAATAAAAAAAGGAAGTAAGCTAGTAAGTGGATGAGCTAATAATTTTGGATTAAATTTGGTATAATATTCGCAATTGAATAAAATCGTTATATTCTATTCTAATGATTCGAATATGTTTACCGTTACAGCACACCTATCTAAAGTCCACTGCTGAATAAAAGCCTCCCCATAGATTGCCTCATAGGCGAGATGGCTTTGAAAGTTGGTACGCTTGACAAGGAAATCACAGTATTTTATTTGTTAAATGTTATTAGGGAGACGTTGCTCCCTTCTCTTAGTTTTTTCCCCTATGTCACCTCTTATGGCACCCACGGGATGATATGGGGTAGATGATATTCTTACACCGCCACAACACGGTCAATTTGGTGTTTACGATAGTGTTATTTGTTAATAGCTCAAAAGTATAGAACAAAAAGACTGCGTTCCCAACAGTTTTGGTGGGCGTTTTTAAAAAAGGATCCATGTTTGCATAATAAAAAGCGGAGCGCAGCTGGAGTCTGTTTATGTAGTTTTTAAATGTTTTACATTATCATAGGAAAACTTCTTAATATAAATTTAAATACGTTAGTAAGTAAAAAGTTGAAATTATCTTTGCTTGTATTATTTTTATGAAACCAAGTTGAAAAACTAACATATTACCTAATGGTTAAACCCTGGTACCAATTCAAACAAATTAGTCTACAGATGCGTAATTATTCCTGAAGATTAAGATGGAATTCCTCACAGTTTGTAATTATATAGGCTATTTATTCCTGCCTATCTATTCCATTTCGCATTAATTCCATTTTGGCTGCGAATGACAAATTTCAACTTGTCATAAAAATAATTGACAAGCGACTTCCGTCGAAAATACTTTAAGCATTTCATCAGTTTCTTGTGCTTAAAAAATACATACCTCGAAGATCACACCTATAGCAGCAACCAGGAGCCAGAACTTTTAATGTATACATGGCAAATATATACCTAAATATACCTAGAATTAGTTATTAATAATAGTGATATTTAATAAAAAAGGATTATTAAAATTGAATTACAATAAGCAAAAAAATAATTTAAACATTTCTATAATACAAAGATACGAATAGGTACATATATATTCATATTTTTTATACGTTATAACACTGTATAAAGCTTGCTTAGTGAGAATAATTAACTCCTGCAGCATAATTTGTAAGAGTCTTTAGAAAAAGCATAATACAAAAGTAAAAATACCTAGTTTAATTTTAGTTAAGTTTATCTATTTACCCCTACAATATATGATATTTTGTGAATGTCATAACAATAGAGTATATTTAGTAAACCTATTTTAAAACATGAAAAGTTTTAATGGAGCCCAACTGCATCAACCACAAGCATTAACTACAAAAAGTTGTATCCCACAAAGGTATCACTTTTGCAGCACTTGTTTTTATTATAACATAGATCAATAAGTTTTGCTTTATAATGTGATAAATGTTTCAATGGCAATGTAACCATCTCGTTTATCCCTAACGTGAAAAACACCACTAAAACTTACTTTTCAATTTGTTTTATTTACACTATCTTCGTTAGGATTTATGCCATTATAATGCTTCATATGAGCCTATTTCCCAACTATTTCAATATCGTTTGACCTTTTGAATGGTACCGCAAACAAAAGGACCTATTTTACGTGTTCTAATATTTTTATAAGAGAGGGGAAAAACGAGCATACGGCTCACCTGATGGTACTTAAGTGATTACCGCCGCCCATGGACAACTGCAACATCAGGGGAATTGATATTATGAGCTTCTGCGTGATATTATGATAATATCGTTATGATCGTAAAGTTTTTACATGTTCGCTTTTGGAAGGTTTTACATGTTTTAGTAATTGAGTTAAATTTTTACATAGGAACTAAATTGTTCATATATAAGTTGCAAACAACAAATTATTTTTTTAAATGAATCAATTCATATTGAAACAACAAAGTTGAAGCTCTAACTGTTGAATTAGCTTTAGCTTTGTGCCCGCAACCAAAGTAAAGCTTAGATTTTAGTTAGGACATAGAAAGGTTTCTCACTGTTTTATTTAGATTGAAGTAATTGTAGTCTTGGTGTCTAAAATTGATACCGTTGTCGAGCAAACTTACATTTCGCTCACTCAACTGTGCTTTTTTTCAGTAAAGCGAAGAAATTTTTAAAGATAATCATGGATATTTCGTTGGCATACAGAAATGATCTAATACTTGGATGCCAAAATAGAAGGTATATTATTATTATTTTTTTTATAGAAAAGGGGTGACAAGTGAGCACACAGTCCACCTGATGATAAGTGTTTGCTGTGGCCCATAGACATCTATATCTATCCCCATTTGCGAATCAAAATGCAGATGCATTGTCAGCCTTTAGGATTAAGATGGAATGCCTCTTTTCCAGTTATAAGGGGCGCCGGTTCTCTACACTCACCATACGCAGCATTAAGCTGCTATTTGACGCTGGTATTCTGTGAGAGCGTGGTTCTTCCCCGGTCGAGCTGACCCATTCGTGCTACAACTATACAATTGCTTTAAAGATAGATCTTTGTATTCTTTCAAGTTCTAGTAAAAGTATTGTAGCTGCCGAAAATTTTTATAAGGAATGTCAGTTTTGAAACATGCGCAATTCTCTTAACACGTAAATTAATTTTCTAAGCCTATTATCAACTGATGTTTTGTGCTGTTTCCAGTTGAGTTATTCTAGATATTTTATTACAATTATTATTTTAATTAATGGGTAAGTACATGATTTATTCTTAGTATTAGCTTGTCGAGTACAAGGATAAGTGTGGATTTGTTAACAGAAAGACTTATATGAATTAACATTGGTTTTACTGAAGCATATAGTTATATTTGTATCGAGTGTACGTAAACTCTTTACAATCATGATGAATAAATACGTAGACCGTTTTTATCACGACGGTGTCCACATCTTCAAGTTTCACTTTGAAACAGTGTGAATATCTTGTCAGCATAAGTTTGAATATAAGCACCCTTGAGAGTAATTACAACGGAAATTCAACAGAATACAAGATACCAGCAACTCGCATATTTCTTGGAGAAAGAGGGACTCTTTATGATTAACTCCATCTTCTAGAAGCGGCCCCACGGGTATTAGACCTGGTTGAGCCCCGACGGTTCGACAAAAATAAGATTGACTGCATTATGACGATAAGCCGCCAACTGTTTCGTGATGTCTAAGTGATCGCGTGAGTGAAAACTGGCAGAGATCATTGAATCGTTAGGCACACTGAACCTTGACGTTTAGTCATAGAGGTCTCGTCTAATGAAGTTCCTTCTCCCTCGTGCGCCAATTCATGATCCTAAAAATTTTCAGCTCAAATTACAAAACCTTTTTCAGTGCCTAGAAGACTTCAATACAGTGGACGGTGTGAATGATAAGCTCGTCGGAAACTGTCCATGTGATCGGAGCTAAGTTCTCAAAACCTGCTACAGAAGAACACAAAAATGCTCCGATCGCGCTCTTAAGCTCATGGCTGTTAGAAGAGAAATGAAGCTGCAGTCTTAAGCAGAGTTGACAGCATACAGGCAACTGAACAGACAGATATACTTCAAATACATGCTGATGCTAAATGACTTACGCAACTTCAATACAGCTCGTATTGAAGAAGCGATTGAGCGGAACAGTACACGGGCCTACCTACTGTACAAAAACTTCAGCACTTCGATATACTGACATTCACCTTAGCAACGCTGAAGGGACTGTAGCACCGTCTAAATTTTGACGGAAACTTTTTCATAGAGCACATACGCCAGGCAAAGTGGAAAATTGTACTCTTTGGACTTCTGTTCAATTTTCCAAATACCTTTCGCTCATGTGTGTGATCTATGGTACTAAAGTCTTTTTGCAAACCAGCTTGTTCGAGAGACTGGAAGTCGTCAAGTCTGCGTTCAAGACGATTCATTAAGACTCTGGAAAACAGCACTTAGACGCGGCTCAGTAGGGAAATCAGTCTTCAAGAGAGCGTTGTGGCCTTTCTTGAAGAACCAGACCACCGCACTTTTGCTCTACGCTTTCGGAGTAGTGCCACTATGGAGGACGGAATACAAGAGATTCTAAAGGACTTCAAGTACCGGTTTCCACCCACTTTACAAGCTCCGCTGTAATTACATACTCGCCCGGGCATTTGCCACTTTTGAGATGCTGTAAAGCCATTCTAATCTTGCTCAGACTGAAATCTGGGATATCATCAAAATAGTGTCTGATAAGACTTGCTCGTGAATCGTTACTCACATTTGCGTGCGGCTAGAACGACGACGTGAGACAGAGTGCAAAACCTATTCATCTGCGAAGAGCTGTCAATACGTAATGGGCCGTAAGATGTGGTAGTTAAAGGAGCGCTAGGCGTACACAGTACGCGAGCAACCGGGTTCTATCATCGTAGCATCTATAAAATTGTTAATTGATGAGACAGTCCAAATTTGTATGAATCGTAGGTCTGGTTTTGTAGAAGCAGGGAAATAAATTAAAATAATATAATACACCACTTTTCGTCATTCGAATCCATGAATTTGCCTTTATTTTAGTGTTATTAATATTTTATTCTTACCAAAAACTGCAACGTTAATGGCGAACTGATGTCATTTTGACGTTAGCTGTCAACCGTCATGAAGTTATTGATGATTCAAAATGTGATTCTACAGATGTCCAAAATCAATAAAATCAAAATCTCACGCAAATCATGAAGTTCATAAAACGAAAACCGAGTCAAATAAGTAATAACAGATCCAAAGTCCAAATAAAAGAACCAGTTGCAAAAAGTCACTTTTCAGACATGACATATGACATATAATTTTATAACTGGAAGGGCGCGCCATCTTGTAAAATCATCAAAAATTGGGATTGTATTTTTATTTTTAGCAAGTCATTTAGTTTGAATTATTTTCTCATTTTATATTAATTAAAATCCCTGAATTTTTCGCTTTTTTGCGGTATAGTGTACATAAACTGGCTATTAAATGGACCGTCTCCTTTAAGGCGCTCATTTACAAGGACCTTGTTTGTATTGATAAACATCGTAAATAAGCCTGCATTTTGACAAATTAAAATATTATTTCGAAGAAATGTGAAGTTTCGTAACGCGTATAGAACAGCGAGGCGGACTAATTGCCCAAAATCCCTTTTCTAATTCTATTTTTGTTATTTAAGAAGGACTTTCTCATATATACAAACTGAATTTTCATACGAACTTACAGGCCACCTGATGGTAAATAGCTACTGCAGCCTAGAGAGAGGTGATAACGCATTTCGACGCCCAGAGAGAGATGCTTGTCACCTCTGAGGAATAACATAAATTGTCTCGAAGCCTGGAGCCTATAATTACTTTCAATAATCTTTAGATTGGAACATAACAGTGCAAACCCTGTTTTTTTATTTGATATCAAAAATAGTTTTTGTGAAGATGGTTGTGCCTACCCAGACGACTAGTCTCGAAAGGAATCCTACTATCTTGTGAAACGTTCTTATTAAGTAATACGTCATTTAAAAATACAAGGCTATTACTTGTATATTAAAACCTCATCCTATTCTATGCAAATGAGTATTTAGTAACTAAATTTCGGCGAGCCAAGGGGTGTTGGAATAAATTTTAATTTTATTACTTAACTTATCAAATTAAAAAAATAATGCAAAAATGTATATTATTAATTTTACAAGAAACAATAAATAGAAAAGACAAATGTTGATAAAAAATTGAGTTCTAACCTGTTGTTAGACCTTCTTTAATATTTAGTAGTTAACGACACCCTTTACGTTGAAGTAAAACTAAGAAAGAAAGCGGGATATTTCGTGATAAATTTCCAGAAAATAATCTAGTGTATCAGAAAGGAAAATATTATTCATATTCTTATGCAACAGACTAAAATAGTCCACAAATCTCTTGACATGGACCTCTCTATTTATTACTTGCGAAACGAATTCGGACGGAAAATATTATTTGCATAAGATGCTGGTATCTTCAAAGAAAGAACTAAGATCTAAACTTTTCGTCAATCTTAGTCAGTGCGCATTGCCATCTTCGGCTACATCACCTTTTACTTTTTACGTTTGACATTTAATAGATCAAAAACTTTGCCTACAATGTGAAATTGTAAATAACTCATAGAATCAAAATAAGTTTTGTATGGCATACTTTTGCTCAGACTACGAATCAAACCCAGGATCTGGCGCGATGTTGCCAATAACTCCGACCATTACAATGTAAAATTAGTTACAATTACTCTAAAATTATAACATTTTGGAGTGATTTTAACTAATTCGAGCGATTATTTACCGTGGCACACCTTTCGCATGTCGTGATGTTCTAGGTTGTTGTTCTAGCTTTGGACTAGGCTCAAATTATTACGTGTTTTGATTTTACATAGTTGACACGATAAAAAAGAAAATTATGTAGTTAACGACCGATCATTTTTTCCAACTTATAACTAGTTATTAGCAATCATTAAAATTTCAATATTTCATACATTTTGGATAACTTAATTTATTTTGATGAAACACATACTCAGTGGTGAAATCAAACGTGAAACAACTATTATGTCTAAGATATTAAAAAACAAATTCTAGGACACGCTAACTCCATAAATACGAATTTTAGTCTATTAATATACCTAAATAATACCTATTAGAATTAAAAGGAGGCCTGTGCACATCAGTGTAAAGTAAAAGACATTTTTTTGTAAAATTATATTAATTGGAAAGAACCAAGAATGTTATCTTTAAAGATGAGTAAGTCTAACTTTCCACTACACCTCCTCATCGGGATGTGGCGAGGTTTGTGCGTTAACATGTATGACCTTCAGCGAATACCTTTAGGTAAATTTAAGTATCAGGTACGCGACCCTCGTCGATATACTATCAATATATGATAGATATCAATCAATTGAATCTTTACAACGTTGTTGTAAAGATTTGGATAAGTGATTAAAGTGAAAATGAATGATAATCCGAAGGTCGAGCGTGCAGGGGTTCGGGGCGTTTGGTTCTGGCAATAATCCACGCAGGTTGCTGAAACTTACTATAAAATTTACGCCGGGCGCTTAGTCTCCGACTCGTAACATAGCTCTTCTTTTCTATATCGGTTCTTTTCATATAGTAAGCAATAAGCATTATTTTGCCATTATTGATACCCACAGAATTATATTATTTAAATTATTGTAGCGGCTTGTACGGAATAATGTACGCGTAATGTAGGTCTTGCTACGAGCTTAGGGTTCGTGACAATAAAAACTGCCGATTGAATTACCAAAATTGACACTTTGATTGCCGAACACCAAATAAAACTTCATCGTCATCATCATTACAGCCCTTCACAAGTCCACTGCTGAACATAGGCCTCCCCCAAGTAATACCACAAAGCACGGTCCTGAGCCACCTGCATCCATCGACTTCCTGCATATCTTACCAGGTCGTCACTCTATCTTGTGGGGGGGTCGCCCTACACTACGCCTACCGGTACGAGGCTGCCACTCGAGAACCTTACTTCCCCATCGGTTATCGGTTCTTCGAGCTATATGGCCGGCCCATTGCCACTTCAGCTTACTAATCCGTTGGGCTATGTCGGTCACTCTGGTTTTACTGCGGATATCCTCATTTCTGAGTCTATCACGCAGAGAAACTCCGAGCATAGCCCTCTCCATAGCTCGCTGAGCGACCTTGAGCGTCCTCATATGGCCAGCAGTGAAGGATCACGTCTCAGATCCGTAAGTCATCACTGGCAACACGCACTGGTTGTACAATCAAGTTTTTAGAGATTGAGGTATACCTTACGAGAATATGTGTCGTAATTTCCCGAACGCTGCCCGGCCGAGTTGAATCCGTCGATTGACCTCTCGGTCGAAGTTGGACTTACCTAGTCGGACTATTTGTCCCAGGTAAACGTACTCGTCAACAACTTCGAGCTTAGTGCTCGCTGCAGTTGGATAGGTTTCGAGCTCTATTTCTGTACTCGGATAGCCATCGTAGCCCTACTGTAAAAACACTTCAGCACTTCCAAATACCGACAGTCAACTTGGCACTGTTGAAGTGACTGTAGCACCGCCCAAATTTCGACGGAATCAAAGGCTTTCTCATAGTCCACATACGCCAGGCAAAGTGGCAGATTGTACTCTTCAGTCTTCTGTACAATCTGCCGCAGGGTATGTATGTGGTCTATGGTACTGAAGTCTTTTCGGAAACCGGCTTGTTCGGGAGGCTGGAAGTCGTCGAGTCTGCGTGAGAGACGATTCGTAATGACTCTCGAAAACAGCACGTGGACGCGTCTCAGAAGGAAAATCGGTCTGTAGTTCTTCAAGAGAGCGTTGTCGCCTTTCTTAAACAACAAGACCACCGCACTTCTGCTCCACGCCTCTGTATTAGTGCCACCATGGAGGGCGGAAATGAAGAGCTTCTGAAGGACTTCAAGTACCGGTGTTCCACCCGCTTCCAGAAGCTCCGCTGTAATTCTCGCCTGGGGCCTTGCCGTTTTTAAGATGCTGGAGAGCCATTCTAATCTCGCTTAGACTGACGTCCGGGATATCATCGGAATAGTGTCGGATAAGAATTGCTCTTGGATCGTTACTCACACTTGCGTGTGGCTCCAACGATGATGTGTACAGCTGCCCATAGAACCTCTCAATCTCACTCAAAATCTCAGGTGTCCCGGAAACGATGCTGCCACACTCAGTCTTCAGCTTTGACAGTTGGCTCTTACTGGCAGATAGATCTCTGGCAAAGACTTTGGAGCCCTGGTTCCGCTCGATCGCTTCTTTAATACGAGCAGTATTAAAGTTGCGTAAGTCTCGCCGCATGCATTTGGAGATTCGGTCCAGTTTTCTAGATGCACGAGAAAGAGGATGTTTGTAGGTATATATGAAATCGGTTTGACAAAAATTGAGATTGACTTCATTATGACGACCAGACGCCAACTGTTCAGTGATGTCTCAGTGATCGCAAGGGTGAAAACTGGCAGCGAACACCGAATGGTTGGAAGCACACTGAACCTAAACGTTAAGTTGGAGAGGTCTCGTCTAATGAAGTCAACGCTCCGTCCCCCTCGTGCTCTAATCCAGAATCCCGACACCTTTCAGCTCGAATTACGTAACCGCTTTCAATGCCTAGAAGATTGCAATGCAGTGGACGATATGAATGACAAGCTCTTGGAAACTGTCCATGCGGTCGGAGCACGGCATACAGGCAACTGAACAGACAGACTGTTCAGTTGCCTGTATGCCGTCAAATCTGTTGACGATTGCAGCCTCATCTCCCGTCTAACAGCCATGAGATTAAGAGTGTGATCGGAGAGTTTTTGTGTTCTTCTGCGGCGGGTCTTGCAGGACTTAGCTCCGACCGCATGGACAGTTTCCACGAGCTTGTCATATAAAACTTAAACACACACTAATTATTAATCGCACTGATTACTTTGATTCACTTTATTTCGCTCCGAAGCTTCGCTTGAATTGCCAGTTCAATACTGCCCCGATCGCGGCTTTCAAGGGCTTTTTATAGGCCTTTTCCACTGAAACATTCAGAATATTCCAGCAAATACCGGCCCCGACCGACCAGGTGCAGCAATTTCGAGTGTAGGGCTATCTAGAAAGCTTAGTTCTTCTATTTGATACTAGATGACGCTGTTGGTAGAAAGTTCAGGCGTGGCATTTTCTAGAACGATCTCGTCGTTCTGTTTCCCGACACTAGATGGCGCTAGTGCCATGTGCCAAACACCAACCTAGGCGCGCAACATTATGTTAAGTACGCGTACAGGTGAACACGAATAAAGGTCAGTTTTAAGCATTGCGGGACTATGAACGCGAGGTGACAATCCGCAAGTCAGCCAGCCAGTATCCGCCATGTCTCGAAATATAGCTGTCGTGTGCACCACCACTGCGGCACATGCATTTTTTTCATAGTAACGACAAACGAGGACACAGATCCACCTGATGGTAAGTGCCCAGAGACATCTACATTTATCCTCGATTAAGAATCAAAACGCAGATGCGTTATCACCCTTGAGGATTAAGATGCAATGCCTCGTTTCTAGTTAAAAAGGTCTCCGGATTGATTAAAACTACTTTTACGGATTTTATCGTGTTTTATTTATAGATTAATTTTAATACCCGACGTTTTGGGTGCTTTCCAGCACCCATGGTCACGGGGGACTGAGGTGACTGATGTCCCGATGTCAAAGTTAACCCGGAGTACCTTCAGCTTTTTAATTATTGTTTTTGGTCCGATCTACGCAGAATGAACTAAATGTATTTTGAAGTCTTGCAGTGGTATGATTGGGTTTAGTTTTAATTTTATTAATTATAGGATCCCAAGCAGGTGGTAGTACCCAGCCTCCTTCTCTATTGAAATTAGGATTTTTTTTTAATTTCAATAGCCTCACGTATCATCCTTGGTAGGAATCGATGTTCTTTCGCGAGGATTTGTGGTCTATCAAATCTGATGTAATGGTTGGGGCCATCTAGAATATGATCGCAAACTGCAGACTTCCAGGAACGTTGATGCTTCACGTCAGCTATGTGTTCTTTTACGCGGGTTCTAATTGATCTCTTTGTTTGCCCTATGTATGAGAGACCACAATCACAATCAAGCTTGTACACTCCTGCATCTTGTAGGGGAATATGACACTTGACGGATGGTAAGAACTGACTAATCTTCTTCGGCGGCTTGTAGAATGTTCTAATAGAAGCTCGCTTCAAGATGTAGCCAATCTTGTCTGTGACACCTCTGACATATGGTAGTATAGCAAGCACACGCCCGACTGTGGCCGGCTTCACTCGGTCACTGTGACGGAGGCGCGGGACGCGAAGCTTGTTGTCGTGCAGAACCTGTTTGACGTGCTGAAGCTCGGCGGCCAGGTGTTTGCTGTCACAGATCCCTCGTGCTCTCTGAAACAAAGATTTGCCCACGGTGGCTAACTGTGAAGGATGATGGTTTGATTCAACATTTAAGTATCGGTTTGTATGGGTCTTTTTTCTATACACAGTATGACCTATGGTGTTGTTAGGATTTCGGATGACTAACACATCTAGGAAAGCTAAGGAATTATTTGCATCTAACTCCGTAGTAAATTGAATTTTAGGGTTTATGGAATTAAGATGTTCTAAAAATGCAGTTACTTTGTCTGATGGTAAAATTGTGAAAGTATCGTCTACATACCGCTTGTGGAACCTTCGGGTAACAGGTGCAGTAAGGAGGGCTTTCTCCTCAAAGTCTTCCATGAATATATCGGCGACAATGGGAGATATAGGTGAGCCCATCGCAACACCATCTACTTGCTTGTAAAACTCTTCCTTCCACAATAGATAGCCAGATGTAAGGCAATGTCTTAGTAGCGCTACATATTCTGGTGGGATGTTATTTTCATCTAGTTTCCTAGTTATAATTGAGATGCAGTCTTCAACAGGTAGGCATGTAAATAGCGGTACGTAGACGATACTTTCACAATTTTACCATCAGACAAAGTAACTGCATTTTTAGAACATCTTAATTCCATAAACCCTAAAATTCAATTTACTATGGAGTTAGAGGCAAATAATTCCTTAGCTATCCTAGATGTGTTAGTCATCCGAAATCCTATCAACACCATAGGTCATACTGTGTCTAGGAAAAAGACCCATACAAACCGATACTTAAATGTTGAATCTCACCATCATCCTTCACAGTTAGCTACCGTGGGCAAATCTTTGTTTCAGAGAGCACGAGGGATCTGTGACAGCAAAAACCTGGCCGCCGAGCTTCAGCACGTCAAGCAGGTTCTGCACGACAACAAGCTTCGGGTCCCGCGCCTCCGTCACAGTGACCGAGTGAAGCCGGCCACAGTCGAGCGTGTGCCTGCTATACTACCATATGTCAGAGGTGTCATAGACAAGATTGGCTACATCTTGAAGCGAGCTTCTATTAGAACATTCTACAAGCCGCCGAAGAAGATTAGTCAGTTCTTACCATCCGTCAAGTGTCATATTCCTCTACAAGATGCAGGAGTGTACACGCTTGATTGTGATTGTGGTCTCTCATATATAGGGCAAACAAAGAGATCAATTAGAACCCGCGTAAAAGAACACATAGCTGACGTGAAGCATCAACGTTCCTGGAAGTCTGCAGTTTGCGATTATATTCTAGATGGCCCCAACCATTACATCAGATTTGATAGACCACAAATCCTCGCAAAAGAACATCGATTCCTACCAAGGATGATACGTGAGGCTATTGAAATTAAAAAAAATCCTAATTTCAATAGAGAAGGAGGCTGGGTACTACCACCTGCTTGGGATCCTATAATTAATAAAATTAAAACTAAACCCAAGCATACCACTGTAAGACTTCAAAATACAGTTACTTCATTCTGCGTAGATCGGACCAAAAACAATAATTAAAAAGCTGAAGGTATTCCGGGTTAACTTTGACATCGGGACGTCAGTCACCTCAGTCCCTCGTGACCATGGGTGCTGGAAAGCACCCGGAACGTCGGGTTTTAAAATTAATATAAATAAAACGCGATAAAATCCGTAAAAGTAGTTTTAATCAATGTATAGTGTTCGCGTAAATATAAGAAATAATTAGGTCTCCGGATCTTTACACTCACACACTCTACGAAACATAGCGGTATTAAGCTGCAATATTACGCTGGTATTCTGTGAGAGCGTGATCGTTCCCCGGTCGGGTTGACCCATTCGTGCTACAAACATAATATAGCTGCATCGTAGTTCTATCACGTATGAACTTCTTCTCAAACCCCTTTCTCATTGTGCAACCAAATGCCAACTGGCGACGACTTGCAGGGAGTATATACGCGTGCTTAATTTGTATGTGCGTTGATGCAGGTATGGATTAGCGTTCCTGTGTACGCGTAACTGACTACGTGTACAATGGAACGCCTAGTCCGTACAAGGTTTTACGATCTCTTATGATATGTCATCTTTAATAGAATTGGGAGATAAGTCGAAGTTCAATTGTACGTTCAAATTACATCAAGACTAGTAAAATAAATTAAAAATTTTTTAAGTTTGTTAGCAATAAACTAACCATAGAATTCTACCTCAGTTTTCTTTTATAGAAGTAAAGGTGATAAACGAACACACAGTCCACTTGATGGTTAGTTGGTGCTGTGGTTCATAGATACCTATTTATCCTCATTTAGGAGCCCCAGTGAACTAAGGTAATTTTTTTATATAATAATGGTGACAAACGTGTCGATCCACCTGATAGTAAGTGGATACTGTAGTCTATAGACATCTACATTAATTCTCAAAACACAATTCACTAAACCGGATACCCATTTTACTAGAAACGATGAAACGGCATACCAACCGTTTCATCGTTTCTAGTAAAATGTGTATCCGGTTCTCTGCAATTACCATACGAAATACAGCAGCATTAAGCTATTATTTTACGTTGCTATTCTGTAAGAGCGGGGCTCTCACTCGGTCGGTTGATTCAATAGCTGCAGCGTGGCTCTATCACGTCTCCAATTCCCGCCACATAAAATCAGTAGACATTCTTGGTAGAGCCACGCTGCAGCTATATTATGGTTGTAGCACGAATGGATCGGCTTCTCCGGAGAAGGACAACGCTCTCACTTAATACCAGCGTAAAATAGCAGCTTAATACTGCTGTGTTTCGTATATATATATGCACACACACTCACACACAAACATACACAGTGTTATATACATGATATTATATTATTATTTATATTTTTGATTAAAGTTTAGGTATAATTCTTATAATTAAAAATGGGGCAATTTGAAAGGAAAACATTTCCTCTTACGTAAAATGTTTCAAATAAACATTTTTTCTTACGGGCAAGCACTCTTTAATTTGTGGCGATCAACCTCCATTGAACTACGAAGATGATGATGATAAAAATCTGCCCGTTTGAGAAATTATTTCGTTGACATGTTAAGACCAAGAACGAATCAACATAACGGACTTACTGCTCTTATACCTTTGTCAAGTAAGAGGAAGCCAGCGTCTAAAAGTGCTTAATGCAAATTAACGTAAAATTAAAAAAAATAACAATATATTTTCACCAATTTTCCTCAGCAATAATTATTTTACTGGCACTTGCACAATCGTCGGCAATGAGGCTGCATCATCGACCTCCGGTCTGAGCAGGGGGTTGATGTGGCGGCGCTATCGTCGCGCCTCAGGCGAAACACACAGAAGAATAAATCACGCTATCAAAATTCCGAATCATAAACAGTATATATAGAACATCTCCAAACTATCACACGGAGCGTTGGCCGCTCCCCGGGCAGAACTTCTTGCCCGGTGGGAGATCTACCCTTTTCCTTCACGGCCATAGTAGCAAGTGTGACAAAAAATCATACAGTCCGCTTGGTGGTAAATGGATACTAGATTTATATATTTTTCGTTAAGGGGAAATAGGGCCCTATGCTACCTCAAATGGCTTAGCAAGATCCTCCGTTATGCCGAGAATATTGCAGCATTAATTTTGAAATAAATATGTGGCAAAGTTATGGATTAATTTTAAGTACTATGTTAGACTAAAATACGACTCCGTCAAATTTTCTCAATAGAAAAAAAAAATCCAAAGTTACCTCCAAACTGAACAATAAACCGCTGGTATTCGTAATATATTAAAATAATTTATATTAGATCATGAAACTTTGCACACTTACTGAACTAACTATAAAGCAGGGCTTATATTTTTTATTTTTTTAAATTACCATTATTTTCAATTTTAAAAAAAATTACCCAAACTATCGTTGTACTGAACCTTGTTCCCTGCCGCCCGATCAGTCTCGCTTCGTCTTTCGAATGGTAAAGCTGTGTTGCTTACGATCAGAATACACATTACACAACAGGACGACGTAAAATTAAAATGGGAAATAACCGTAATAAAAATAAGGTTGGCGTAAAGAAACAGGCATAAATATGATAAACCTAATGAAATAAGTATTTGACGACCTATCTACTTACAGTATTAGTTATTACAAACATGCCATTACATAGCATACGACGCTCGGGGAATAGTGTCCGAAACTAAAAATTGAGCTGAGGTAATACGGGCCCTTAACAATCAAAATGCAGATGCGTAGTTACATCAAAATACTTCGATGAAACGCCTCACCATACGAAACTTTGCAATGCTCTTCTATGCTTGTATTCGGTGAGAAAGTGGTCCGTGGTCTGATTGAATACCAATTATTGTACGAGTGTTTTTAATTTGGTATATCGAATCGACTGCTTGGTTATAATTGATCATTAATATTATTAGTCTCTGTAATACAATGTATTTTCTGGAAAGGATACGGTATTAATATCAATGGCAAGTACATCACTCACCTTCGATTTGCTGACGATATAGTCCTTATAGCAGAATCTTCGGAGGACCTCAATAGTGTCTCCCAACAGATAATTCTTAAGATGAACGTGGTATGTTTCCTGTGAAAAGAAGCTGAGGTTCTGTGTACTCACAATCAATCTGAGGTTCTGTATAAACACAATCAGCAATATTACGCTGCTGTTTTATACTGGTATTCTGTGAAAGCAATGTTATTTATAGGTTGAATCGACCTATTCGTGCTAAAGCCATAATATACCTGCAGCGTGGCTTTACCACGTATAAAATTCTTGCCTCTTAGAGAGTAGTGGTACAGGATGATTCCGCTGCATAGCTAAATTGTACTTTTGTATTTAATCGAAAGCAAGTTTTTATGAAATTATACCGAAAAAAATGATGCAATGATACCATCCAAATCAGTAATCATCATCTGTAACTATTAACAAATGTTTATAAATTTACATTCGTTACATAAGATAACGTCAATTTATTTAATTTTCAAATATTTATAATATATCTAATTAATACCTGACTTATAGCATAATGGAAAAGCTATAGTTCAAAAGTTAGACAAGCAGCCATGGAAAAACGGATTATTTTTCCATTAGGTATATTTTGTAGCTTTGTCTAGTCATTCTTAGAATGTATTTATGAAGTGTACCTTTTTGTATGTTCTATAATACTATTATAAGCGTCAATTCTCTTTCTTTTACATTAGTCTTAAATTCCTCTGCTGGACATGAGCATTACACGTACGGAGACGTGAAACTTATTAACGTGACGACTCAGACAAATCCTGTAATAAATACCTCTTATCCGTCACGCCTGTCACATATTAGACATGGCACATTTTGACTCCTGCCTACCCTCAGTCTAGTTATTTTACGCCAGGCGTAAACGAGATAATCAAACCACTATCTCTCGAAAACCATAAGATCTTTTTGGCATTTCTATACTTACCTCTTAAAACACCCGCGAAAGAAAATAGGATTTTTTTCTAGAATAAGGGTGAAAAACAAGCACACAGACCACCTGATTGTAAGTGGATGTTGTAGCCCATAGATATCTACATCCACCCTCGATTAATTACCAAAATGCAGATGCGTTGTCACCTCTGAGGACTAAGATGGAACGCCTCATTTCCTTAAACAGCGACAGTTATAATATTGTGTTTTCTTATTTTGTTTGAATTATTCATTGAAATCAATAGGTTTGTTAATTCCGCTGCTAAATATCGGTATTTCCCCGAACGCGCCAGCTTGCTAGCATTGGCAAGCAAGATGACTGCAGGCAAAATTACTGAAATTAATTTTGCTTACATTATATTATTCAATTTTTTTTTCATATTTAATATGCTTTATGTATTAATGTACAGTATATAAAGGATATTAAAAAGTAAATAAATGTGAATCATCATCATCATCATCATTACAGCCCTTCACAAGTCCACTGCTGAACATAGGCCTCCTCCAAGGTATGCCACAAAGCACGGTTCTGAGCCACCTGCATCCATCGATTTCCTGCATGTCTTACCAGTTCGTCACTCCATCTAGTGACATATCAGTCAACAAAATCAAATACCCAAAAAGATAAACAAAAACGAAGCAGTTTATACATATGTACACTAAATACACGAACTTTATCTTAGATGAACAACACGGTTTTGTTAAACGGCGATCTACTATAACTAATCTCATCACTTACACATCAGATTTGTTTAGTGCGCTTGACACTAATACACAAACTGACAGTATTTATACTGATTTCCGGAAAGCATTTGACACTGTTGATCATAAAATACTATTGGAGAAGATTGCTTTCAATGGTATACGCGGCAATCTCTGGCGTTGGTTCAAATCTTACGTCTCTAATAGAACGCAGAGGGTTGTAATTAAAGGTTTGGAGTCAGATGTTACAAATGTCACTTCTGGCGTCCCACAGGGCTCCATTTTGGGTCCTCTCTTGTTTGTGATCTTCATAAATGATGTTAAAAATTGCTTTAAAAATAGTCGGTTCCTTTTATATGCTGATGATCTCAAAATATACCAATGCATCGATAGGATAGAGGATCACTATTTGCTTCAAGAAGACCTTGATAGATTTCACAATTACTGTGCTCTTAATAATTTAAGACTCAATTTAAATAAATGTAAAGTAATCACTTTCACAAAAAAACGGAATATAAGCTACTTTAACTATTCTCTTAACGGTACAGATATTGTAAGGGTGAATAATATAAGGGATTTGGGAGTGACTTTTGATAACAAATTACATTTTGATATTCATATACAAAACATAATTAGTAAAGCTTTTAAAATGTACGGACTTGTTATGCGTTCTTCCACTGAATTTAGAAACCCCTTCACTTTAATCTATCTTTTTAAATCTTTGGTCAGGCCACAATTGGAGTACGGAGCGCCTGTATGGAACCCACTTTATAATAAATATAATCATAGCATTGAAATGGTACAAAAAAAGTTCTTGCGTCGCATTAATTATAAGTATCACCGTGAGCGTTTATCATATGTGCTCCTTTTAACAAAATATAAGCTCTTAGACTTAAGGTCTAGGCGCACTCAACTTGAGGCAAGATACTTTATGATCTGTGCAATAACAAGTATGATTGCGCAGATTTAATTAATCGTATTAGTTACTCCGTACCATCTCGGGCACGTATGCGTTCTTTGCGTCCTCACTTACTCTTTGCTGTGCCAAGATCTCGGACAAACGCTGGTATCAGATCACCCCTTCATCGTATGGTTGACACATACAACAAAAAATTTAATTCTGTAGATTTATTTACTTGCAGTGCCAGATCCTATAACAGACAGCTAGTAAAATTGCTGTTAAACACTTAATATCTCGTTAAAGACCTAAACTACATAATACTAATTATAAATCATCTAACCAATGACTATATATATATATATATATATATATATATATATATATATACATGCATAAAGATATACACACGCGTGCGCGATCGCATGCGAGCGCACATATGCTAACACACTAAACTCTAACCTCTAATATATGTCAAAATAATATTTTAGAAATTAAAATACTTTTCTACTCTTTTACAAAACTAGGTCCCTCACATATTATCTTATTTTTTTTATACTCAATGTGTGACCATCGTCGTTGCGTTTATAATAAGTAATAAATTGTAATAGAACATAAGCTTTAACATAAGACGTATTGTAAACTTGTTTGTGGTTCTCTAAATAAATTAATAAAAACCCCTGAGAACAGAAGAAAGTTTGCATGAGCTAGAGTTAGCTATCGAAAACCTCAAGTGGGACATCTTGGGCATAAGCGAGATGAGGAGAATAGGAGAAGGAATAGAAGAGCGAAACAGCTATATTATGTATTTCAAAGGTGAAACCGCTGGACGCAGAGGGGTAGGATTCCTGGTTAAGTCAAAACTTAAAAAACAGATAATTGGTTTTGAAGGGATATCGGACAGGATAGCGGTGATTCATATTAACTTACCAAAGAATAGAAAAAATGGACAGTCATTCAAGTCTACTCGCCGACAGAACAAGCAACAAAAACTGAGATCGACAAATTCTACGATAAATTACGTGAAGCTATCGAAAAATATTCCGAAAACAATATCGAGCTCATGGGAGATTTCAATGCCCAAGTTGGCGTCCAAATACCCGGAGAAGAACATATAATAGGAAAATACGGAAGAGGCAAAAGAAGTAAAAATGGAGAAAAACTAGTAGAGTTCCTTCTTGCGCAAAACTTAACACTTCTTAACTCCATGTTCCGTAAAAAACCCAAGAACAAATGGACATGGATGTCTCCAGACGGAAAGGTTAAGAACGAAATCGACTACATAATAACTAACAAAGCTAGGGTATTTAGTGATACGGAAATAATACAGAAACTAAATTTCAACACAAACCATCGTATGGTACGCAGTTGTCTAAATGAAAGAAGTCCAAAAGCTCCTAGACACCATATGAACCACACGCAAACAACAAACACACAAACGGACACAGAAAACACAATAAAAGATCTGATGGAAGTCTTTGATTCAGATTTGGACCTAAGTGTAAAATACAAAAAAATTGAGAATAAGCTTAAGCAGGCAGGAAAACAATCAAACAAGAGTAAGGAAAACATTTTGAGTGAAAGAACGTTAAAACTAATTGAAGATAGAAAGTTGTTAATAGAAAAGGATAAAAAGGAGAACCAACAACAAATATCTAACCTTAGCAAACAGATTCGTGAAAATATGAGGAAGGACAGAAAAATCAGAAGAAACACAATTTTAGAGAATCACATCAACAAAACGGGAGGCACGAAAAAAGCGCTTGAGGAACTCCGTGAAAAAGGGAAAGAATGGATACTAACGTTAAGAGAAAAGGAAAAAGAACTGCCAGCTACTACTCGGAGTTCAATCCAAAATATAGCAACAAATTATTATCGGTTACTATATTCAAATCAATCTAGCTTTAGCACACATAATAGTGACTACAAACAGATGCATGTAACTGAAGGAAACGACAGAAATATTAGTATCGGAAGTAGAAAAAGCAATAAAAAGACAGAAAATGGATAAAGCACCCGGCCCCGACAGGATCACAAACGAACTTATGAGAGGGACAATTACAGAACTAAGTCCGCTTCTAAGAAAAATCTTTAACGAGATTCTACATACGGGTAACATTCCTAGTCAATGGGCAGAATCTCATATAATACTTCTCCACAAGAAAGGTCCTAAAGACGATATAGGAAACTACAGACCCATTTCTCTCATCTCAAATGTATATAAAGTTTTCGCCAAAGTCATTTTGGACAGAATCTCAATCAAACTCGACGAAAATCAACCTGTGGAACAAGCGGGGTTCAGGAAAGATTTCAGTACATTAGACCATATTCACACTATCAAACAGCTTATAGAAAAATATAATGAATATAGAAGAACAATTTACATTGCCTTTATAGACTACGCCAAGGCTTTCGACAGCCTTAGACATGAAGCTGTATGGCAAAGCCTAAAAGAGCAGGGCATCCAAAACACCTACATCAAGATCATCAAAAGTATTTATAGCGTTAGTACAGGCAGGATAAGACTGGAATCTATAGGAGATGCTTTTCAAATAAAAAGAGGTGTCAGGCAAGATGACCCACTTTCACCAAAGCTGTTTACAGCAGTATTAGAACAAATGTTCAGGAAGTTGAATTGGAAGCATCTAGGTCTAAACATAAATGGATCACGATTAAATCATCTCAGATTTGCTGATGATCTGGTCCTATTGGAAGAAGATCCAAAACTACTGGAGTCCATGATACAAAACCTGGCAGGAAAAAGCAGAGAATTAGGCCTAGAAATGAACTCCAGCAAAACTAAGGTGATGACAAATTCAATTCCCGTAGACATAACAGTTAAAGGACAGAAACTGGAATATGTAGAAGAATATGTATATCTTGGCCAGATAATATCGCCTAACGACCAGATGTCGAAAGAAATAGAAAAAAGGATTGCAACATGATGGAAAACCTACTGGGCTTTGAAAGAAATTACAAAAAGCAAAGACATAGGCATTAAAATCAAGAAGAAGACCTTTGATACATGTATTTTACCCTGCATTACATATGGCTGCGAAACCTGGGCTCTGACAAAACACCATAGGGATAAACTTGCAAGATGTCAAAGAAGTATGGAAAGAAGCATGATAGGTTTAAAACTAAAAGACAAAGTAAGAAGTACAGACATCAGGCACAAAACAAAACTAACTGATATCCTGGCTCGTATTGACCAACTTAAATGGAGGTGGACTGGACATATGCTCAGGTGTAAAAAGGAGAAATGGAGCAAACAGGTGACAATATGGTACCCAAGAGATGGCATTAGGAGTCGAGGTCGCAAAAAGAGAAGATGGGAGGATGACCTGAAAATGACTTTGGGTCCGCTCTGGACAAGAGTGGCGGCAGACAGACATCAGTGGAAAGAGTTGGAGGAGGCCTTTGCCGTAAGGCACACCGAACTGAGAGATCTTTTATAATATGTTGTGTATTACGTTTTTAACCAGCTGTTAATCTATTTATTTAAGTAAAATTTATGTTTGTAAATGAAAAAACTGTCAAAGTTCGGAAATAAATGTTTATTATTATATTATTATATATGTGGTCTATGGTACTGAAGCCTTTTCGGAAACTGGCTTGTTCGGGAGGCTGGAAGTCGTCGAGTCAGCGTGCGAGACGATTCGTAATGGCTCTCGAAAACAGCACATAGACGCGGCTCAGAAGGGATATCAGTCTGTAGTTCTTCAAGAGGGCGTTGTCAACTTTTTTGAAAAACAAGACCACCGACCACGATCACTTCTGCTTCATGCCTCCGGAGTAGTGCCACCATGGAGGACGGAATTAAAAAGCCTCTGAAGGACTTCAAGTACCGGTTTTCCCGGTAAAATTAACCCTTTTGGTGATAAAATAAGGGATGAAATATTTAATAACTAATTACATTTGGATTGTAAAATTCATTAGTTGACTCAAAAAGGTAAAAAAAGTAAAAATCGACTTCAAGGACTGGAAAGAATAAAAAAGTTTAACATTCTGACTAATTTCAAAGATAAATTGACATGATTGTACTCTATGTCTTTGAACTGACATCAGAACCAGAATATGACATAATAATTAATTTAAGTTTTTTGTTGTCGAAACTTTATTTTATAAAAAGCTCTTTTTGATAATTTTAACACTCACTGGTTGTACACTCTTGTTTTCAAGTTTTTTGATAGCTACTTGTAGTTATGGCGAGGAGATTTATCGTAATCTTTCGAACGCTGCCTGGGTTAGTTGCATCCATCGATTTTCCAGCATAGGTGTAAATGGAAATTACACACGAAGAATAACCTCTATATAACGGAAGTAACAGACACAGCTCAACGGATCAGTAAGATACAATGGCAGTAGACCGTCCAATAGAGCTCAAAGAACTGACAATTGATGGGAATGTCAGATTCTTGAGTGGCAGCCTAGTACCGGAAATCGAAGTGGAGGGCAATTAAGGCATAGTCCCGCATTCATGGAAGACAACTTTTGTGCACCCGATCCCTAAAAAAGGTAACCGCTCTATCCATCCAACTACAGGCCTATCGCCATCATCTCCTTGTTCTTCAAAATAATTGAGTCCATTATTAACAGTCAGCTCATGCGGAACATTGAGGGGCAACAGCTGATTAGTGACTGCCATTACGGTTTCTGAATTTTCATTTCGGAGTTGCTGAGCTGGTAATCTTCTTGTTTATCTAATGCACTGACAGGCGTAGGTAATCGTATTGCCTTGAAACTGAGGAGATACGACAAAGGGGTTCTTTTTAAAGGTTAACGCGCAAACTTGTGTCTTCTGAGGGTTAAACTGGATTAATTGTGCCTCAAATCCGAGACTTTGTTCAGCAAAGACTCAACTACAGACACAAGTTGTCCCGGTACTCGGAGATGTTTTTCCGAGAAATTTTGGCACGGCCGGTATACGGAGCATCACCAATGCTGTCATCTGCATAGCAATGAATGTTACAGGTTTGCAACATATAATCGATATTCAGAAAAAACAGCGTTGGTAATAGCACGCAGGCTTGTGGAACACCAGCATAAATAGGCTTGTAATTGCAGCATGCACCGTCTACAACGACCTTGATGCTCCAATATGGATGAAATCTGGTGATCCAATTGCACAATTTCACGGGAATCCCGTAGGAAGGGAGCGTCGAAATAAGCGCTTTGTGCCAAACCCGATTAAAGGCCTTCGCAATGTCCAATTGAACGGCCAAAGCTTCCCCCTTGGACCCAATAAATAATGCTACCGCCCATCTAATATATATATATATATATATATATATATATATATATAGGAGGAGAGTAGGAGTACCGGAAAAGACGCGTTAAGAACGGTGCCAACTCGTCCACTCGCTCACACGTCCTCAGCACATTTGGGGGGACTCCGTCAGGCCCACTCTACTTGTAGATGTTCAGGGAGAGGAGTGCTTTACGAACCGAGCACTGTGTGAACTGCATTTCCGGCATGGAGCAGTCACACCGCGGGATAATCAGCGGCGTACTCCCCTCGTTATTTAGTCGAGTTGGACGCAAAGAAAGAGCCTAGCAGATCGGCTTTCTCCTTTGCGGCATGGGCCAGTGAGTAGTCCTTCCTGTGCAAAGATGGAAGAGATGACTGACCGAAATTCCCCTTGACAGCCTTGGCAAGAGACCAGAATGCACGGGTTTCAGAGGGAAGGCAAACTAGTTTCTCGCCAATTCTGCCTATGTGCTCTTTCCATGCCTCGGCAATGACTCTTTGGAAGCGGAATTACACTTCTTTTTCAGAGCGCTGGTGCTTACATCCCGGGACGTTGATGCGTCAGCCCGGGCTTGGTAACACTCCTGCTCATACCATGATGCTATTTTAGAGGAGCGACCAAAACATAGCTGAGATTTGCTTCCGATGGGCACCACAGAAGGAATAAAAAGTTCCATACCCTGAAGTACCACATCAGCGACAGAATCAGCAACAACGTTGGGATCGTCCAGAGAAAAGCAAACCCGCCTCCAAGGGTAGGATACGACACGTGCGATTTCAGCGTGAGTGGCACCACACTCCGGACAAGACATTGGTCCGTAGAGTCTAAAGGGGCGTCGACGGAAATCTGATATCCTTCCAGATGAGAGGTCAGTAGAAGGTCTAATATGAAAGGTATATAGTCCTCCACATCTGAAATCCGCGTAGGCGAAGTAACCAGTTGTGTCAGATCATATACCAAGGCAAAATCATGAACAGATCTCCCCACATGATCGGTTAAACGTGACCAAGCCACTCGACGTGGTGCATGTTAAAATCGCTGAGGATCACAATGACGTGAAAGAAGTTTATCATCGTTTATATATATAGCGGGTCAGTACTTCAAACGCGTAATATTTAAAAATGTGCCAGAATTAAAGCTAGTAATGGCTTTGAGGGGTCACTGGAAAGCATACCGTATAAAGGTCAGGTGTTCTTATTTCTTGAAAAGATAAAATTTTATCTCCGGTCACGCGATATAAATGACGCTAGACTTTTTAATATTGGTCTCACGATTTCCCCAAAAATGACTTGTGATGGAGACGTTAAGCGACTACTCGATGCGGTTTTCAGCTGAACATGTGGCAACTCCGAATTTTTAGTGAATAACACGTGTAACTCTGATAAAATACGTTTTGCACTGACATAGTTCGCACCATTATCTGAGTACACTCTACCTGTTGGGCCATGGCGAGAATAAATTCTTTTAAATACACCCATTAAGCTAGCCGTGCTTAGATCACTCGCAAGCTCTATGTGTACAGCGCGACTAGCCAAACATACTAAAATACAAACATACACCTTCGTAGATCTTACATCCGGTCCATGAGCAAGCGTAACCTTAAACGGGCCAGCAAAACCGTTTGCATAAAGGGTTTAGCGGATTGTGTTACACGACAAGACCTATGGTCCGCCATTTCTGAGAATAACGGCCTAGTATGAACTCGAAAACAACAAATAAATTTATGTACCCGATTGCGAATTGAGTTGCGAGGGGAAAGAATCCTGTAGTTCTGACGGAAAATAGAGATAAATAGTTTTGGGGCCAGAATGACAATTCAATTTTTGCTGATAATCAACTAAGTAAATAATTTAAAATATGATCCTTACGCTGTAAAACAATAGAGTGTCGTTGAGCGACACTTAAATGCGAGTTCCATAAACAACCACTCACTTTATTAATCCCATTGCGTAAAAATGGTTTTAGGCGTTGAAAAGTGCAACTACAAACCTTGCCTCATTACAACTTTGCAATCACATCGGCAAAGTGTGAACGTTGAAGTTCACGAAACGTTAATAATTTTGCATGGTCATAATCAGCTGCAGTGATGTAATGACGTAGTGATGAAAGCTTTACAAATTGGCAAATGTAAATTACGCTACGCAATTATTTCGGGGACTTCGGATTCAGATGACAATATCTTTTATGACATCCCACTTCTGACACAAATTTTTTAGGAGGTCGATCCCGATTGCCTTAAAAAACACTAAGTAACCCTAAAGGTTTATTAAAAAAATTCATACATAAAATTGATAAACTGCTTGACTTTCGAACTTTAATACTTCTCGAAATTTATATCCAATCTACCCAGGGCTATGCCTAACTGATAACTAAACTGGAATTAAAATAAAAATAAAAAATAAAAACAATGCATTTACTGACTATGAAGGAAAAGTACTGTAGATTAAATAAATGCTTAGTAAGATCGAACTGAATCGTAAAAAGGGATATAACGGTACGAATTAGACGTACGTAAGTGTGAGCAACCGGACTTGTAATCGGTTGAACGTAATTATTAGCAGAAAATGTGTATTTTTCAAATAAACTATGTGTACTAATAAAAGTGTATTTGTACTAATAAATTGTGTGCACAGACCTTCTTATAATTGTAATAGATCTTAAGTTACTCAAAAACAATGCTACAAATGTTTAAATTTTGTATTGGTTTTGTAGATAGAATATTCTATCTACGATTATGTAGTACAATTTTTCATATATTAATACATGATTATAAGATAATTCGCTCTATTTTTATAATAAAAAGAATACTAACTCTGCTTTAACTTTAACTTTTCTTTTTTTTCTCTTTTACAAATACTTACGGGAAGAAATAAAAATAGTAATCTTTTTATTCTTTAACACGTTCGCTGCGGCACAAGGCTTATAGGCCTGATACATGAACTTGCGGTCGGTGCGGAGCGAAAATACAGCGTTCTCCCTCTGGTGCGAACGCAGTAACTTAAAGATTTCTCTATAAGTGATAAAGACAAGTATATATTTAAGACCGTCTTTTCAATGGCTATTCATTTAAATAATAATATTTGTATCAGGCCTATCGACCTTATACCGCACTGGAGAGTAAAAATTGATATTCAGTGCGGATACAAGGCCCATAGGCCTTATGGGAAGTACAATGCCTATCTGCCTAATACCGCACTGATTGAAGAGTCAAAATTAATTAGTGTTGTGTTGACAGCTTTTACAAATGCATGTGCGTACGATTCATAAAAAATTCATCGAGTCAATAAACGTTGTCGAAAAATGCTCGAGCTGTCTTTTCAAAATGCTCAAGAAGTGGTGGACCAAAATAACAGTGCCAGTTTACAAGAAAAAAAAAACAAATTCAAATCCTTCAGGATGTTATTGTTAAGCCAGCTTCTACAAGCAGTGAAACTACAACTTTTCAAGAACCTCGCTGCAGTTCATCTTTTGCTTTTCAAGAACCTAGCTTCAGTTCAACTTTACACGATAGCTCAATGCGGGTAAGTCCTCAAGTTAGAAAGACTTATTTAGACTTTACGCCTAAAATAAAGAAAATACAAAAATCAGAAAACGATGGTTATGTTAGTCCTAGTACTGGCAATACTCTTCATGTACTGGAAAACGCTGAATACGGATTTGCAACTCCTATCCGCAAATATTATAATTTACGAAAAGAAACCCCAGTAACTCCGAACGTATCAAATCTTACAAGCAGGACTAGTTCTAATAGTGACATTTCATGTGCAAAATCCTTATTATGCCCACTATCCAACGAGGAAATCTGTACAATATATAACACCCAAACGCAGAATAATCAAAGTTCATTGACAAATTTGAATATTTCTACAATTTATGGTAAAGATTTAAATACAGATGCATCTAATAACAATTATACTCCCAACCCTTCCGAGAAAATCTGTGCAATATATGACACTCAAACGCAAAATGAACAAAGTTCATTAACATATTTGAATATTCCTGCAAATTCTGCTAAAGATTTTGAACCCGATTCATCTGATGATAGTTATGCTCCCAACTCGTCTGACCTAGAAACTGATTCTTCTTACTCCGACGATAGTGATAGTGATGATAGCGTAATAACTTACTATGAAAACAGTTCTGAAACCGAATTAGTTCAAATACTTGAAAATACTCAATGTACAGAAAACAATAATTTTGACGAGTGGGAAGACATTAACGATACAAAACCTGATTTCGATGAATTCACAGATAATTGTAGACCAAACATTCCGGATAATACTATAACGCCAGCAGATTTTTACAGTCTATTTGTAACGGATGAAATTATTGAGCAAATGGTAATAAACACAAACAATTACGCAGAAGATCTTATTAGTAATCTAAGTAATCTTAAGCCTAAATCACGCTTGCGAGCCTGGACTCCTACAACTCCAGAGGAGATGAAAAAATTTTTAGGAGTGCTACTGGCGATGGGTCTTGTAAGAATACCACGTTTAAATGATTACTGGTCGAAAAGAAACATCTACAATAATAAATACATTAGTTCAGTTATGAAAAGAGATCGATTAACGAAAATCATCTATAACAGATAACAGTTAATAATAAAATAAAGTTGATCTCGATATTTCTGTACTTATGTTATTTCCCATCACTAAAATTATCCCAATTATACCATTACCCAGGTGCGGTAATGGGTCGATAAGCCTTATGTTTGTTTTTCTGTATATTTTCTAAATTAGCCATCGGAGCAATTTGCGACGCTTGTATAAGATAGGCTTACATTTTCTCAATAACCTAGTTAAAAAAATATTCAATATCAAAAGTTTTCGCAGAGTTATTAGAGTTTGAAGTGACCAATATCTTACCAGGTTTATTGACCCATTGACGCACCGGTGAAAAGTTTAGGTTTAAGGCCTATAGACCTGGTAACGCACTGGGGGGAATAATGTCTAAAGTAGTTGCCGCAGCGAACGTGTTAAATTAATAATTACAATCTTCTCTTGCAATTAAATATTTTCAATATTTTTCCTGCATTATATAACGTATTTTATAGCTTGGTCACTAAATGTATTATTCATAGCAGCTGATACACGATATCGTGCGGGGTAACTCTGAGCTTAAGACTTTAAAATTAACCGATGGATTTGGGTGGGGTTTCACTGTATTTTAGGATTTTCTCATGGACAGTTTTTACATTCATTCGTGCAAAAAAATAACACTACATTGCTCAATTGCTCCCGTTCGGAGCGGTGAAAAATCGCTAGTTATTTCATTCAATAAATTTAACCCGACATAAACTGACTTTTATTGCAGTAAATATAAGTCCCTCTTATTTATTGCCTCACAACTTAGTAATTTACTATTATTGTGAATGTGGTCCCTTAAGTATTTTTACGTGAACGTGTGTTTTTTGAAACTGTCTGTCTATGCTTACTAGGTTTTTCTAATAAGTTTAATCAATAATATACAAGGAATAAGTACTTACTAGAATTACTTATTAACGAATTTTCCTTACAGAAGTGGTTTTTAATAAGTCTAGATTTATTTACTTATTTCATGACATAAATGTAGAATATCTCGCACGGCCGTGCTTTTGTATCAAAATATGTAACATTTGTATTTTAGATTATTTAAGATAACTGCACTCGAAATAGTTTTTTTTTAAATTTTTTATGGGTGTTCGCGGCGTTCACCCACTCGTTCCGTTCGCGTCCGTTCACGTTCCCAGCGCCATCTGACGCAAAAAGTCCGTCGATCTTGTTTAACTACTCCGCCATATTTATCGTATGATATTTTTTTAGATGCCGTTCGATCGATGATTTCACTTTTTTGCAATCCACACCTATGTGCCCGAACTGATAACATCTGAAAAACTTCTTTTTATAGGAAATCGATAAATGTCTTTTATCTCCACAATTTTAACAACGTAGGAATGCCTTTGTCGCGGTTTCTTGTTGAATATTCGGCTGCGGTACTACATCTCGCTGTCTTATAGTACGTAGGACACTAAATAAGTTTTGAGATACACAAAAAGTATTCTAGATGCTATTAATATTTATTTTAGATCTTTTCAAAATATTCTCCATCGTGCTCTTTACAAAGCTCCATTCGCTTAAACCAACTCTGAAAATACATTTGCCAGTCTTGATCTGACAGGTCGGAAATAGCTTCTTTGTAGGCAGCCACGGATTCTTCGGTGCTAGAAACTTGCCTTTTATTTTTTCTTTGACTCTTAGAAACAAAAAGAAACCACAAGGAGATAAGTCAGGGCTATAGTGTGGGTGACTTAGAGTTTCAATACCAGATTCCTCAATAAATTCTTTTGTTTTAAGGGAGGTATGAGAAGAGGCATTATCGTGATACAGCATGGTTCCTCGAAACTCAGTCTTTGGTCTTCTCTCCCGCACAGCTTGAAAATCTTTAGGTAACGCAACTGTAGTATACCATTCAGAGTTGACTGACCTACAATTTTCTAGCATTTACGTAGACAAATGTCCGCTCCGAAAAAAACTAGCCACGATTTTTTTTGCCGACGTTGCTGTTTTGTCTATAACTGTCCTTCTGAGTAGACCCATACCGATAATTATCTTTATATCATATTATATTGATTGATCAATATCTCGACACCAGTAACGATTTATGAAATATGCCTAGAAGTCCCGTTTTCAAAACGTAGACGCATTTCATGGCACCAATCCACACGTGTCTGTTTTTCGCTTTCGGAGAGCAAACGACAACAAAGCTTCCTCACTCCAAGATGTTGATACAGTATGGTGTAAATAAATGCCCCCCGAACTAATGCCTACAATCTTTACGATCTTCTTACATGTGATTCGTGGGTCTTTTCGCACCAACATTTCAGTATTGCATACATTTTCTGCCGTTACTGCTGTTTGCAGGGCCCGGGTTCTTTGGTCATGTTTAAGGTTAATTTTACCCCTTTTTAATTCAGTAAACCACATTAAAATTGTTGTACGTCATGGAGCTGAGTCCCCTAAAGAAAAATAAAATAAAATAAAATAAATTATAAACTGAATGCTGATTGTAACCGTTGTGAACTTAATGGTTCGGTTAAACTAAATTTGAAACCATAATAGATCGTAGCGCGCAAATTTTTGCGGTTAATATCCATAGTTTTAAATGAAAAGCACAAGAAGCGTTGCAGGAAAATTAATAGAACTTTGTTTATTTTAATGTTGTGCAATTGGCTTATGGAGTTCTATTTTTAAATTAATTTGCTATTGAGAAACATATAACACGGGTGCGTTCCATTTTTAAATTTCGAGCATCTCAAAATTTATTGAGTGACCTACGTATCCGCCTTCTCAGATTTCTTTTCATAGCTTTTATATAATTATTCTGATTCTCCTTGACCACTGAAAAAGTTGTCATGCCGTAAAATTACAAATTGTTAGATTCGTAATCGAATATACCATCTACTATATAGTGAATGGCGACATAGTCTGGGAACTTCGCCCTCTTTCCGAGTTCCTTCATCACCAGCATGTATTGGTGATACGTCTCGTTCTTTTGCATTGTACGCCTGCTCATCATCTCATGTATTTGTTTGGATTCGACTACATCCGGAAGTTCTATTAACAAAACGACTTTAAGCTCATGATGCATCTTAAAAGCTTTTTCTATTCGAAGCCACTTTCACGCCGTGCCAGCTAAACAACGTCTTGCGATTATAAGTCTTTGGTGATCGCGCCACCCGAAAATATTCGCATTATCTTCTAGATATTGCGTCCACCTCGTGGAGAAATGCGTCATAACATCTCTATTGATCTTTGGAATGTCATCCATCAAATTTAATAGATTGCATCTGCCGTCGTCATCTTTGCTCTCCGTCATCGTAATTTTCTTTAATAAATCGTCGTCTCGTCGGTACAATTTGTGTCGTAAGTTTTGTAGGGTTACGGTGGCCAGCGCATGTGACTACGCGGTAATTTTAATATACGTCGTTATCACGTAAGGGTGGAGTCTAAATGAACGATGTAATATTTAAAAAACTCTAATATACTAATATTACAAGGTGTGTTTGTTTGTTTGTCCTTCTTTCACGTCGCAACAGAGCGTCGGCATGGCATGATTTTTTGTATGGGGATAGTTCGGTGGCTGTAGAGTGACATAGTTGTTACCTTTGTTCGTCCTGTACCGTCGTCCGTCTGTAGAATCACGGTGGGCAATAGAATATTTTGCAACATTTTCGTTTTTCTCACCGGAATGAGGCTGTAGAGTGACATAGGCTACTTTTTTTGGAAAACCTTATTTTGGTATGGGGAACTAGTTCGGGTGGATGTGCCTTAGTAATATTACTAAGGCACAATTATCCCCTCATTCCGTTTGGCGTGAAAGAAGGAAAATTTGAATATTTATTTTCCCACACGGGAATGAGATGGTTTTCCGCGGAAAAAAGTAGCCTATGTCACTCTACAGCCTCATTCCTGTGAGAAAATCGAATATGTTGCAAAATTAAATTCAGCTAGGTGGCGCCACCGTGATTCTACAAGACGGACGACGGTACGATGGACGAACACAGAAGGTCGGAATATCTGGATTATTATGTCTTTTAACCAAAATTGAGGTAAAAAATGAATGCATTTGTATTTTTCCACGCAGAACCGGGAAGAGAGCGATAAAAAAACATAAAATTCACCAGCTGATTTTCTTCAAACGTTTTGGTGCATTGTAATTCACAGAATAGGCGATAACCTCGCAGATGATACTAAGTAATCCGTTGATGATCTGCCTACCCCGCAAGGGTTACAGGCATGATTATAAGTATGCATCAGAAATACTATCACCACATGTCACGCTTTCACCCTTACCTATTACTTAACTGTGGTAGAAACAGTTCTTAGTAAGCCTTATTAATAAGCCTTAGTAATATTTATTGAACGGAAATGAATACAGTTCTTATATGTGGTTATGAATGAATCGGTATTACAATAAGAAAAATTGTTCAAAATTATAAGTTCTTATTAACTAACGTATACATAATTTAAATTGATTCCGCTAGATGTCGTTACTAGGTTTTTAAAACGCGGTACCGAAATGTTTCCTGACATGTACTTTACTCCAGCCGTTGAGCCGCGCGTCAACTTATAGTGCATACGGTACCTATACGCTTAAATTGTTTCTATTTCGTAGCTTATTCGACTACCTGCTTTCGATTTCGGTTGTTTGTTGTTTGCTTTGTGATTTGGTTAAGGTTGAATGGATTTATATTGGCTTTCATTTTCGGATTTGTGTATTTTCTTGGAGCGGTTTTCTTGATTTGGTTGGTATTCCTTTATACATATTTAGACTCTGGCTTTGATTTTTGATTTTGTTTATTCAGAATCGTGAATTGGTTCTCGTTGTTTTAAGTTGTTTAACAATATTTCAAAGGAATATTAATAGTATAGATAGTGATACTGTACCTATACTCTTACTTCTTTTTTCGTTGGTTATATTTATATTGACTACCGCTTTCGATTTCGGTTTTCTGCGATTTGTTTTGTGATTTGGTTTAAGTTGATTCGATTTTTTTTGGATATCGTTTTCAGATTCGTGTTGTGTCTTGAATTGGTTTCGTTGTTTTGATTTTAAAAAATATTAAAAAGGGAATATTTATTCCTTTTAGATATTTTGAATTTGCTTTTTAAAAAATATTTAAAAGGAAATTTAATTCCTTTTAGGTATTTTTACGTTTTTTTTTTAAATAGGTTTTTTGTTACCTCATAATGCCTCGCAAGCGTTAGTCCAGCCTTTCAGAAGTATCTTCTCAAAGACAAGCGAAAAGATTAGCTCGATCGCTAGAATCTTTAGAAGATGCTGAACTGAGAAGGCAAGAACAGGCAAAGCGTCAAGCTACTTTAAGAGATTCTGGAACACCTTCTCAAAGTCAGCGAAGGCTTCTTGAACAGGCAGAGCGTCAAGCTACTTTAAGAGCTACTGAAACACCTGCTCAAAGTAATCAAAGACGTCTTGAACAGGCAGAGCGTCAAGATACTTTAAGAGCTACTGAAACGCCTGATCAAAGTCAGCAAAGGCGACTTGAACAGGCAGAGCGTCAAGCTAATTTAAGAGCTACAGAAACACCTGCTCAAAGTTATTAAAGACGTTTTGAACAGGAAGAGCGTCAAGCTACTTTAAGAGCTACTGAAACACCTGATCAAAGTCAGCAAAGGCGTCTTGAACAGGCAGAGCGTCAATCTACTTTAAGAGCTACTGAAACACCTGCTCAAAGTCAGCAAAGGCTATTCGAACAAGCGGAACGTCAGGCCGCCTTAAGAGCCGCGGAAACACCTGATGAAACTCTACACATACTCATTGAGCAAGCTGAACGTCAATCTACTATAAGGGCATCTGAAGCACCAGAACAGACACAGGTGCGAAGAGATGCAAATGCAGAGCTCAAAAGCTCCAAGCTGAACGTCGAAAAAATTTTCAAAGAAAAAATTGGTCGGTTTTTAATGACGCAGCATTCAATTATGATTCGTTTGGATTAATTGTAAAAATCACAGGTTAGTTGTTATCGGACTGATGGACAAGTCGTGTCGATTTTGCAGCGCTTTAAAATGGAAATATGAGACCGCAGGCATGTGTTGTTCCAATGGCAAAGTGTCTCTTCCGTTACTTGGGGAACTAGAAGAATCTTTGAAAACTCTCTTTTTATATGATGCTAATGAGTCACAGCGCTTTTTAAATAGGATCCGGAAATATAACTCATGCTTTCAAATGACGTCCTTCGGCGTTGACCGGGAAATAATAATGCCGGGATTTTCGCCCACATTTACGGTGCAAGGGCAAATTTTTCTTAGAATAGTTTCACTTTTTCCAGCTGAAAACGAACAGAATAATTTTTACAAGTATATTTTTTGGGTGACGAAGAAATTGATGTAGACCGTCACTGCCAATTTATCCAGGGAGTTGAGAGAGACACAGTGTTCAAAATTCAAAGATTCTTGCATGAACGTAACATTTTAGTAAAAAAATTTAAAACTGTTTTATAAAACCTACCTGAAGAGAATTATAAAGTCGTCATTCACGCAGATCGGACCCCTCGAGGAGAGCATGAAAGGCGCTACAATGCACCTTTGATTAACGAAATAGCAGCCGTAATTAGTGGTGATCAATTTTCTTCACGAGACATTGTCTTGCGAGCACGTGATGATACGTTGCAACGGGTAGCCGATAAACACAAGTTTTATGACTCTCTGCAATACCCACTGATTTATTGAAAAGGACAAGAGGGTTATCATTTTCAAATTCCACTCATTAACCCGGTCACAAAGGAGCCTACTCCGAACAAAAAAGTATCATGTATGGATTTTTATGCGTATCATATGATGTTGCGAGAAAATGATTTTAACCTCTTAGCCCGGTGTAGACAATTATTTCATCAATTTTTAGTAGACATGTATGTGAAGGTGGAAAGTGAACGTCTCCGTTATATATCTTTAAATCCAAAAAAGCTGCGCGTTGAGAATTATATACATTTACAAGATGCAGTTTCTAGCGACGCCTATGTAAACCCCAGAGATTTAGGTAAATTCTGCCCTCATCATTAGTTAACAGTCCCCGCTACCTACATGAGTACACACAAGACGCATTCGCCTATGTACGAACTTACAGAAGACCTGATCTTTTTGTTACTTTTACTTGCAATCCTACATGGAAATAAATAAGCGAGGAGCTAATGCCGAGCCAAAAAAGTACTGACAGACAAGATTTAGTTGCTAGAGTATTTAAATTAAAAGTACAAAAAGTAATGTATGTAATTAATAAAGGGAAAATTTTCGGAGAGGTGCAGTGCTTCATGTATTCAATTGTATGGCAAAAAAGAGGATTGCCTCATGCCCACATTCTAATATGGCTTAAAGAGAAGTTGCGGCCCAGCCAAATAGACGACATAATAAGCGCCGAGTTTCCGGATCCTGAGCAAGATAAAGAATTGAATGATATCATCGTCCGAAATACGATTCACGGTCCATGTGGAGCACGAAATTCAATATAGCCATGTATGACAGAAGGAAAATGTACAAAGAAATTCCCTAAACAGCTATTTAAAAAAACAGTGCACAATGACAATGGCTACCCTTTATACAGACGCAGAGCTCCCGAAGATGGTGGCAGGAAAGTTACAATCAAATCTCGCTCTGGAGCTTTCGAAACCTTAGATAATAGCTGGATTGTCCCGTGTTCGCCAATTCTATGTAAAATATTTAATACCCACATTAATGTAGAAGCATGTAGCTCTGTCCGCGCAATCAAGTATAGCTGTAAGTACATAAATAAAGGAAGTGACCAAGCAATATTTAATCTCAGGAGTGAAGGTTAGCCAAATCCCGTTAATGAAGTACAGACCTTTTAAGCAGGGCGTTATGGCAGCAGTAACGAGGCAGCGTGGCGTCTCCTTGGCTTCTTTTTTACACGAAAGGCACCCAATATTTACTCACCTTGCTGTGCACTTAGAAAACGGAGTGCATGTATATTTCACCGAAAGAAATTTCCAAGAAAGAATTGCATCACTGCCAAAAACTACAATAATACCCTTCTTTCAACTTTGTCAAACCGACAAACTAGCACAACTTATAGAGAAGCATGTGAAGCTCTGCATCTATTAGAAAACGATAATCACTGAGATGAAACCATGGAGGAAGCTGTGCAGTGCCAGTCACCAGCCAAAATTAGGGATCTTTATGCAACTCTCATATCATCTTGCAGGCTATCTATTGCACGTGAATTGTAAGACAAATATAAAGAGTACCTGGCGGAAGATATTTTGCGAAGGTTACAGCAAACACACGCGAACACGACATACAATGTACACATTTATAATGAAGCACTTGGAAAAATTGAAGGTAAAGTAATGACAATGGTAGGCAAAAAATTAAGCGACTTTTGAATGATAATCCCTCAGCGAAAAACCGAAAATTAACTAAGCGATGAAATTATACGTGAAACGAACTACGATATACTAGCTGTGCAGCAGCAAGTAGCCGAATTTGTACCCCGCTTGTTTCCGGAACAAAAACGAGTTTTTGACAAAGTGTTAGGACAAATTGAATCTGGAAATGGTGCACTTTTCTTTTTAGATGCCCCTGGAGGAACTGGAAAGACATTTTTGTTAAATTTATTATTAGCGGTAAGAACGAAAAGATAAAATCATTGCTGTGGCCGTAGCTTCCTCTGAGGAAAAAAAACTAACTGAACACTATTTTAAGACGCTACTGTACACAATGTTATATGTTTTTCCATTCGGGGAAAGAATGTGGAGATTCTGGGCATTTAACACACGCGAACATGCTACATACAGCTGACCATGAGAGAAGCACGGTTTTTCTAAGTTGACTCCCGCTACTGTAACGTCTGCCCTTGCGCTTTATTAATTGACATTGCAAAACTGAGCTTAAGAGGGAACTGCAACCTTTTGAATTGAAAAGGAAGATCTGTGGGAATTATAAGGATCCGTGTTATAATAACATTTTCACCTTTTCCTACGTCTGTCAAAATTGTAGCACCGATTATGTTCCGTCCATGATGTGTCACACGCAGCCTTGTCCCGTTACATAACCGAGGAGCATCTAAATTTCGCATTAGCATGACTGGGACGCCTAAATTTAATTGAAACTTATGTGAGGGCACACCTGACAACTCTAGAAAATTTAGAAACTCTGCGGGATATGAAGTGCTCTGTTCTGTGTCCATAACTGTGTCTACTGACAAATACTCTGTTATTTCTCCTGCTTCTTCGCTTAATATAATATCTGAATTTATTTTGTTAACGCTGTCATTTTTTGGGGGCAAGAATCGCCCTTTCACGTAACCATTTTTCTTCATGCATGTTGTTCTTTAAATCTGAATAAACGCTCGCAATTAATTCGAAATGACTCTGTACTAAATTACAAAAATCTCTCGTCAATTTAACGCAGCCCCCAGCATCCGTTTCCAACCGCCCATCGCCAATTTTTAATAGTTTGTCAGCATAGTTTCCAGCATTGATATCATTATATTTTGTGTCAAATGCACTCTCATATTCGTAGTTAAACTGAATTTTGTCACCTTGTTCCATAAAATAGACGACTTGAGGCATGCTTTAATTTCATCTGCAGGTGTGCCCTTTTGAATGACAGGTAAAGTTTGGCGAAAGTCACCAGCCAGTAAAACCACCATTCCTCCCATTACATCGGTATTGCTGCGCAAATCCTGGAGCGTTCGATTTAATGCTTCTACAGCTTTTTTATGCGACATTGTACTTTCTTCCCTTCGAAACTTCGGAAAATCATTAATATAGAGCAGGAAGAGAGTTGCAGAGAGAACGGACGCCTGAGGAACAAAAATTTTAATTATACTGATATATTTATTATATATATATATATATATATATATATATATATATATATATATACATATATATATATATTGATTGATATATTTACATATATATGGTCTAAAGCACCAAAAAAGATTTGCCAAAACTGTTTAGATTCAGTTGAGTTATCTGAGAATAAAATAAGTGCCATTGAATGTTATTTGATTATAAAAATGTCTACTCTTATGTAAAAATGATGTACTCCAGCAACCCTGGATACTGTTACTTAAAGTATATTATAGGTACAATTCTAGGGTTAAATAACTATCCTTTTGAATATTTCATGCCATAGAGCAACACTGGCTATCGGAGGACCGGAGGGGAGTAGCCATAACGAACACAAACGTATAGACAGTTCTGCAGCGAGGACAGACCCCGATACAGAATTGTCTGTCATTTTTTACTGTAGTAAATCTGCGCACACAGAAACAATCGTCTGTCACTATGAAATTATTAAACCAATGGACAATAAACTAACAATTATACACATACCTAGATACATTATAACAGTATAATTCAGTAGTAGCGACAAATCAAATACAGAATTTGATCAGTCCCTCGACCGATATGCATTTTTATGAGGGCGAACGGCCTGTGTTAGTAAACAAATCTAAAACAACACGACCATTATTATTGTAATTTAAAATATGAAAGAAGTAAACAGCAAATGTGACTAAACATTATTTATTTATGATTTTTTTTAAAACGCCATTTTTTTTAAAATGGACATGTCACGTGGCAGAACGTCGAATCAACCGCGCAACTATATTTAGTATAGATAGCAGTCAGGCTGCAACTAGTTTTATTATACGCATAGGACCACGTGGATTTATACTTTGACAGGGCCACTCCCCTCAATTCTACAGGTGGCCATAGTTTTATAGCATTTGGTGACAAACAAGCACACAGGCCATCTCGGCCTCAATTAAGGATCAAAATGCAAATGCTTTGTCACCCCTAAGGACTGAGATGGAATGCCTCGACTCCAGTACAAGGGGACTCCGATTCTCTACACTCACCATAAGAGACACAGCAGCATTAAGCTGCTATTTGCACCGCTGGCTGGCTGGTAAGCTGGTATTCTGTGCGCTCGAGTCGACCCATTCGTGTTACAACTATAATATAGCTGCAGCGTGGCTATGTCACATAGAAAAATCGATGATTAATTTATATATGTTGTCTAAAATTAAGACATGTTTGTTAGTAAATACATGACAATAATATGTCACTGTAATATTTACTAACAAACATGTCTTAATTTTAGTTTTGTATTACGCTATAACTGCTTGGATGGTTTCGAATAAATGAGTCAAAAGTGAAGTAAAGTGCAGTGTTTAATTTAGTAGTGTAGAAGCATAGTGAAGTGAGTATATATATTGTTGCTTTTGCTTTACGATTTCAATGTAACCTTTTGTGCGCAAACCAAATCAACAAAAAATAGCAAAAATTCAAAATATAAAACAATGGTAAAATCATTTTCATTAAAGTTAAAAAGCGGATTACCATAGTATACAGATCATATTTTCTGTTTCATTCCATAAAAGTTACAATGTAATTTTCGCGCTTAGATAGTTAGTTTCGAAGTAATTTAGCTATAAATCACATACCCTAACCATAATATAAATTTTATTTCTGATTTGTCAAGTTTATTAGGTACCTTTAATAAATAACCAAGCGCAGTATAGAAATATCTCTAGCGTAATAAAGTGATAAGCTTGATCAGCCATTTACAATTTAGATTTAAAAATATTGAAATCATATCTTATACTTTATTAATTTTGAATATTAAGCATACCGAATTTGTTCTAGTGATTTTTACTTTCTTATTTTATAAATTTTATCACACTTATATACAGTTTTCGTACACACTGGTGGACAACTACTAAAGGCGAGAATTTTGCGCGTTAAGAAGCTTATACTACTCGTACTGCCCTACCTTCTTTATATGCATGCACCGGAGAAGGGAGCGCCCTTCTTCACTGCATGAATATTTGTCCAGCACAAAGTAAACTTGCGATATTCGGTGGACAAAATGTTATTTTATTTGTATCGTTTTTGCTTATTATCAGGAAACGAAGAATTTTAATAAAATTGTAGCCGATCAAGAACCCAATTCAATAAAGACGACTTTCACATTGTCTTATCAGGAATACCACGTTTAGAGCCAAGGCGGCATCAGAGTTAGCTGAACTGAGTGGCGCAACTATGAGTCTCGAAGCGATGACTATATATTTGTGCCGTTTGTTAAAGAGAAAATCGTTCCGTGGAATCCACGTGCGGCGTTATTCCTGCAGGATCTGTATGCGCGACTTGTCTTTCCTATTCAATGAGGAATCCTAGCCAAGAAAACAGTAGCTTTATATTGTGTAATAGTTGAAGTTTTTAGTTTTTACTTAAACCATAATACCTACACTTAAAATATAAATACAAGTATAATTTTATTTTTCAACATGTTCTTCCAAAATAATTTTCACGTTCGTTTTCCAGTGTAAATACTCAATATACCGTTTGAAAGGTACCTATTTGAAAATAGAAACGATTTCATTATAAATCGCATGTAAAGCTACTATTATTTTACATACATTTAGCCCTTGTTGCCTTTTCAGGAACATTACTGTGACCTCGTTTATTTTATCAAGCGTCGGAGATCTTAAAAGCGTGTCATTACATTCCTTATTCTACGTCCAAACAGTTTTAGATTTTTTTAAAGAAAATATTCGGGTAAAAGTATTTAACACTTATTTTAAGCTACATTTCAATCTCGCACAACTTTTATATGCAAATAATGGTACAGTGTACAAAAATGATCTAAAACTATTAAGCAGGCATAGATATAACTTTTAATATTGGAACGAAGCCAAATTTATTTATTTCCTATAATAGTTCCAGTATACGCGTCAAGAGTGTAATATAGGTATATAATCTTAAAATTAGTAGAATGTATGGAAATCCATAACCCCATTACATAGGTGTCATAAGAGGCAATTATATTGCGTGATAATTCTGGGTGGTAGAACTCCATTCTCGTCGTGAAGGCCGTCTAAGTAACACCTTATTACTCATTGCTGCCGCTTAATAAAAGTGCACTTGCACTGTTGTCTTCCGGTCCGACGTACACAGTGAGCCTGTAGAAGTAACGACGCATCTTTACACCTTTTCGTTTGAAGTTGATGTTGATGTGTCGTTGTTGTCAAATAACATAAGGTGCACTGTGAATTCGTTTGATACTTCATTTTAAGAAATAAATGTCAATAAATCTTATGGTTTTATGATAGATGACAGTATAAATATCTCGCTTACTCCAGGCGTAAAATACCCAGACCGGCGACGAGAAACAGCGTCAGGCTGCGTGCTGAGTGTGGCAAGGTAATTCCTCCCTGCAATAAGAGAGTCCCGTGCCCACCTATGAACTTTAACTGAAAGATGTTGATATTTTACACTAATAAGGATGATATGATAAGAATTGACACAGGTACTTATTTTACTTATTTATTTATTTATCTTGTGGGAATTTGAACCCTGAATTTCTGTATATTTATGTATGCTTGTGGGTTAAGCTCATTAGAGGTAAAATATCAAGCTGTCCTCTGAATTTTCAGGTCGAGAATATTTTAATAGGTGTTATTTTTTTAATCACTTCTGCGTTTTTCATAAATAGTGTATACACAATCAATATTATAATGATTAATGTGTTGTCGAGACGATGTTTTATTGCTATGCTGGGATCTATTAGGTGGCGCTATAAATCATTTACAAATTATATTATTATGGGGTATTTTATATATATATATATATATATATATATATATATATATATATATATATATATAGTTTTCTTTTTTTTTTAAATGAAAAGGTAAATATACATAAATATCAATACAATAAAATGAATACAAAAATACATAAATAAATAAATAATAATATATTATTATTATTTTGGGTTATTGATAGAGTAATCACATCTGGTTGGGCTGGATAAATGCATAAAAGGAAAAAATAAATACACTTAAATATATATTTACTATACTGACATAAATAAATAATACATAAATAAATAAAAGCCCAACCAGATGGAAGCCCTCGGCAGGGGAGACCAAATGGCCGAGGGTTAGAGGGAAAGGGAAAGAAACCGGCGGACGATGCGGGCGGTATCGAAAACCACCGCCTTCTGCATTTGAGCCCGGGGCGGTCCGTCACGGAGTCCCAGTCACCTCAGACGGTCCGAGAGGCTGGCTGGGATTAACCCGTTTGCAGACACGACTACAAGAATAATTTCGGTCGGCATACCACCCCACATGTCGGTCACCTCGTGAGCGCGGTCCAGATATTTTGATTGCTTATCTGTTTCGGCTTTCATGAGGTTCTCGTCATACGGAATGGTAATGTCGACCAAAAATATCCTTGACTGTGCCCGATCCATCAGCACAATATCAGGCTTATTCGCAAGAATATTCCTGTCTGTGATGATGGCCCGGTCCCAGTAGAGCCTGGCGCGATCATTTTTGAGCACGGCTTCCGGAAAGTACTTGTAATACGGCAATATCCGATCCACGAGATCGTATTTCAGAGCGAGCTCCTGGTGAAAAATTCTGGCTACTAGGTTGTGCCTGTGCAAGTACTCAGAGTTAGAAAGCGCCGAACAAACGGAAATGACATGCCTAAGTGACTCATTATTGGAGGGTATCAATATAGTTTTCTCATCTAGCTGGGTTCTATAAATACATAATTATAAATAAAAATGAAAAGATAAATATACATAAATATCCAAAGAGAACAAACCAAGAGACCAAACGGCCGAGGGTTAGGGGGGAAGGGAAAGAAACCGGCGGACGATGCGGTCGGCATCGAGGAGCACCGCTTTCTGCATTTGAGCCTGGAGAGGTTCGCCACGTAGTCCCAGCCGCTTCAGATGACCCGAGAGGCTGGCTGGGATTAACCCGTTTGCAGACACGACTACAAGAATAATTTCGGTTGGCATACCACCCCACATGTCGGTCACTTCGTGAGCCAGGCCCAGATATTTTGATTGCTTATCTGTTTCGGCTTCACGAGGTTTTAATGGTAATAAAAAATTACTGTGCCCGTTAGAAATATCAGGCTTTTTCGTCTGTGATGATGGCCCAGTCCCAATAGGGCCTGGCGCCATCATTTTCGAGCACGGCTTCCGGCAAGTACTTGTAATATGGCAATATCAGATCCACGAGATCGTATTTCAGAGCGAGCTCCTGGTGAAGAATTCAGAAAGTAATCACGGAGGCTGCACACTTCGCGATTATGCATGGTGAGCGCGCTCAAGAAGCCACGCCCACCATGCTTTCGCAGCAATTACAGCCTAATTACCGACGATCTCGGATGATGCATTCTGTGGGACGTCATGGCAGTGCGGACTTTCTATCCAGGGCGTTAAGTTCAGTCCGAGTCCACCTGAGTATGCCAAAGGTATACATGAGGACAGGCATGACCCAGCCGTTATAACCGTGTGCCTTATTCACAACGGACAAAAGGCTGTTAAGCATTTTGGTCAAGCGTGCATAAAACACGTCGCAAACTGACTGTTTCATACCAGCCTGATCGATACCGATGTTCTGTGACATACTCAGGTATCGGTATATTTCAGCCTCGGAAAGTGTTCTTAAGTTTCCGGGCATAGGTAAGTCTATACCCTCCGAGTTAGCAACCCTTCCCCTTTCAACATGAAGGACCGCACACTTATCCGTCCCCAGCTCCATTCCAATGGAATTGCTAAATACACAAGTGATGTTTAGCAATTCCATAAGATGGGAGCGACTGTATATAGAAAAGGTGGGTCACTTTTGTCCCTCCTTTTCGTAGCTGAAATCCCCTCCCGGAGCTCTCAAAATATACTTAAATATAATTAAAATAAAATAAATACATAAATAAATAAAAGCTCAACCAGATGGAAGCCCTCGGCAGGGGAGACCAAACGGCCGAGGGTTAGGAGGAAAGGGAAAGAAACCGGCGGACGATGCGGGCGGTATCGAGGAGCACCGCCTTCTGCATTTGAGCCCGGAGCGGTCCGTCACGGAGTCCCAGTCGCCTCAGATGACCCGAAAGGCTGACTGGGATTAGCCCATTCGCAGAGACGACTACAGGAATCATTTCGGCCGGCATACCACCCCACATGTCGGTCACGTCGTGAGCCAGGTCCAGATATTTTGTTCGTTAATCTGTTTCGGCTTTCACGAGGTTCTCGTCATACGGAATGGTAATGTCGACCAAAAATATCCTTGACTGTTCCCGGTCCATCAGCATAATATCAGGCTTATTCTTATTATTTTTTATTTCAGAAATTTCTTTCCATAGAGTGGGTTAGTAATTACGAAAAGAAGTTATAAGCTAGAGTTAGTAAATAAATGAAATTTAAAAGGTTACATACATATTACTATACACTATCTACTTTATATTTACCAGAGCAGGTCTCGATCCGATATGGACGCTGTTCCAGTGCCTCAAGATAGGACAGCAATAGCGACTCTCTATCGCCGCCAGGAGGCTGTTGGAGCTATCCCAGACATGGCGCCATGCGGAGGCAACCCGTTTGCGCATGATAGCTGGGAAACTATCTATGCGAGCCTCAGCGAACATTTCCGACGCGCTGCAGTACTGAGGTAGCCCCATCAGCATCCTGAAGCCGTTATTATATTGGACGCGCAGGGTTGTGAGCGTCCTCCGTGTATACTCAACCCATAGACTGCAGGTGTAAAAGGACTGACAATAGGCTCTGAATAGAGTTTTTTTAACTTCTATATTACACCCTGCAAATCTACGGGCGAGCATATTCGCTCTCATAGCTAGAACCCTGCGTTCCCTCTCTATGTCAATATCATCCGACATATTTTCAGTAACACAGTGTTCCAGGTATTTGAAACTTGTCACTCTTTTCAGTGGTACACCTTCAAGAGCGACAGTGGGAAAATTGTAGCTTTTATATTTTGATTTAAAAAATACGATCTCACTTTTATTGACATTATATCGTAGGCCATGAGCCGTTGCATACTTCTCACAGATACTGAGTAGTTTTCTTAGACCACAAATTGATGGGCTCAGCAACACCATATCGTCGGCGTAACTCATGTTGTTATATGCAATATTATCAATAGAGCAGCCGACTCCACTACCACCGAGTTCGCCAATCAGACAGTTCAAGTAAAGGTTAAAAAGTGCAGGAGAAGATAGTCCGCTCTGTCTTACTACGCACTCCAGCCCATACTCCAGCTTCTTCCAAAGTATATCGTATTTAACCGTATCAAAGGCCTTTAATAGGTCCAAAAAACAGCCTATAACAGGTGTCCTATGATTTGTGTAGTAACGTACGGTGTGTTTGAGACAAAGTACAGCACTTTCTGTGGATAACCGATCTAAACCCAAATTGTGCATCACACAGATTAATGGATGTGTGTAACTTCCTCTCAAGCAGACCGTCCATCACTTTCGCTATAGTAGTAGCCAGGCAGATAGGTCTGTAATTGTTTTTGTAATAAATTTATATATATATATATATATATATATATATATATATATATATATTGGCTTGAAATGAAAATTAGGTAAGTAATGTTTGTATTAGTGTAAGTGTAAAAATTCTGGAGCGAATTCGGAATCAAACACGTGGTGTGTTTGATTCCGACTTCGCCTCCAAGGGGAAAATAATGTGTGCCGAGCCGGTTACTTGTATATTATATATTATGTTATATTTTAATTTTAACATTTCAAACATTTTTGTAATAAGAATAATTTTTATATAACACTGAAATTTCATATGAACTTGGATTGCCCACAAGAAGGTAAGTAAGTGGCTAGTGCTGTCTAGAGAGAGGGGCTAACGCATCTTAACAACCAGAGTGAGGTGCTTGACACCACTGAGGACTAAGGTAAAACGTCTTAAAGCTTGAAGCTATAATTGCTTTAAATATTCTTAGATTAAAACACAGTTAGTGCAAGCCCTGATATTTGGCAGCGAAAATAGGTAAAAGGACGGTGCCTGCCCAGACGGAATCGTAGGCTGGAAAAGAGTCCTACCATCCAAAGAAACGTTCTTATTAATTAATACGTCGTATAAAAAAATGCAAGGCTATTACTTACTTTTATAACCTTATCTTATTCTATGCAAATGAGTATTTCGTAATTAAATTCCGGCCAGCCAAGGAGAGTTGGAATAAATTAAATTCTACTTGTATTACTTATCATAATTTTCATTCAGGTGGAAAATATTATTTTTATACGATTTTGGTGTCTTCGAAGCAAGAACTCTAAATAAAATATATAATAAAAGCTCTATATTTTTTGTTAATCTAAGTTAGTACGCTTTAACATCTTCGACTATATCAACTCTTGTCTCTGTCAGATCAGATATTAGTATAACACTGGCATATAAAAGATCAAAAACATTGCCTAAAATTTGAAATTGTAAGTAACAAGTCGTATAAATAAAGTTTGTTCTTTGGAGCATGCTTTTGCCATTGACTTATATATTATTAGCGTAAGGACCAGGCCGACCGAACAACTAAAACGGACCAATGCATTGCGACGCAAATGCAACGCGAATCCCGAATCGTGGTGCGCGCGCAGGACAAATTTGCCTGTCACAAATATGTCTAGTTGCGTGGTAAAAGAATGCAAAAATTACGATACAAAGATAAAAAAACATGGGATATCGTATCATCGGTAAATAACCTTATATTTATTTTGTTAATAATAAATTAATATATAAACGTATTTTTAAAATTTTATTTTAAATATACGTTTATATAATATTTTATTATTAGACCTGGGTTGGATTCAGACCCTTAAAAAGTATTGTACATGGAAAATAAAATTATACTATTAAAAAAATTATATCACGTTTGACGTTTCATGTTTCTTTTTTCCCATGTGCCGGGATTTTGGCGTCACACGTCTAGTTTATCTATACGTTTCGGTTTTTGACGGTTTTATTTTTATTTCTGTTTAACTTTTGTCTAAAGAACTTAGTGTAAGTTAAATTTTGAATATTGGTACCTAATATATTTTATATTCAATAAGGGTAAAACGAAAGGAGTACAAAAGAAAAGGATCGATCGAGCATCGATTGACCAGAAAGGGAGCTAATTCTAATTTTATTAAAAAAACGCGGTACTCATGTACAATACAGAAATTCTCGATAACGTAGGCTTAATATTAAAATGTAAAAGGACTCAATAATAATACAAGTCGACCTTTGGGTAAAATTATGGTGTTTTCGCTTAGTATTATTACGATACTACGAAATTCGACCCTGGTTACGTCGTGTTTTGGTATGAAGTTTATATTATGACAGATGCGCTACTTTTTCTTGTATGAAAAAGTTATGAGTAAAATATTTAGATGGGCCTATCCTTCCTTTTGAAATCTTTGGCTTTTGCTCAGAATACGAATCAACCTAAAATCTGGGGCGATGTAGCCTGTAACTCTGACCATTAGTTCGTATCAGTAATACATTCTTAGCATTGTGGGAAAAGTGTATACTAGGGAACTAATTAAAAGAGTTATGAAAGAAACTGATGGAAAAATTTGGGATGTGCAAGCGGGATTTAGAAAGGGAATGGGGTATACAGATCAAGTCTTTTCTATGCGCATGATCGCCGAGAAGTTTTTGGCCAAAAACCTAAAAAGTTTTTTGTGCGTTTATGGATTTGCAAAAGGCTTATGAATAAGTAGACAGTAAGTAGTAGAATACTATAATACACAATAGAATGGCTGTCAATCTTATTTTTTTACGAGAATAGGGGTCGTCGGGAGCACACATACAAGCAATTACGTCGTATTATCAGTTAGTCACTACTACAAACCCGATTCGCTGAGTTGACAGACGGATCTTAATACATATTTATTTGTAAATAGCGTGTAAAATTTGGAAACGATAGTAAAGTCAAAACACATCTCGTGTTGACATTTATACGTTGAATTAATGTGTTAGTAGCATTTTCATGGCGACGCGGGCTTCGCACACTTCCCCATACTATTATGTGTGTATTATAGTATTCTATGTGCCAAATACTAAATTCATTTGAGTTGAGTGCTGGGTTGATACAGGCATTAAATTCTATTAATAGGGACACCAGTGCTTGTGTTAGGATCAAAGGGGTCTACTTGCAGTTGTTTGGCATCCATAACGGTATCAGACAGGGTTGTGTGGCTTCCCCGTGGCTGTTGAACCTATTTATAGACAGTTGTTTGAAAAATTTGAAATTTAAAGAATGCGGATTAAGAATGGGTGAGCTAACCATCAAATGCCTTTTGTACGCCGATGATTAAGTCACCGTCACCGACAACGCAAATATGTTGCGTTGCCGGTGACTGAGTTGCAAATGATGGTTACATTAATGAACAGGTCATTAAAAGAAAGGGGAATGAAAGTGAATTCAAGTAAGACAAAAGTTATGGTTTTTGAAAGAGACGAAAGTAAAACGATGTGTGAAATAAGAGTAGAAGGGGAGATGGCCGAGCAAGTAGATGAAATTGTATATTTGGGTTATGTATTCAGCAGGGATGGAGATATGATAAAGATATAGACCGACGAGTGAACGAAGGAAATAAAGTAAATGGGGCTCTAGACTCTATTGTGAATAGTCAGAATGTGTCAACAAAGGAACGTACGGCAATTCATAATGCTGTATTAATCGCAACTTTAACGTTCGATAGTGAAAGTTGGGTGTGGCAGAAGAAGCACGAGAGTAGAATAAATGCAGTAGAAATGCGGTCCCTAAGAATAAAATACTCTTTAGGTTGAATCTGAGTGACAGGGTGAGAAACTATGTGATTAAAGAAGAGTGTGGTTTGCAAGATGATGCTGTGACCAGGATTAAGTAAGGAATGCTTCGGTGGTTTGGTCATGTAGAAATAATGAATGAGGAAAGACTGACAAAGCAAATATATGTTGCAGAAGTGAATGGAAGAATCGGAAAGGGACGCCATAGGCAAAAATTTGTCGACCAAATTGGCGATATATGGAAATGGGCTAAATTAAGAGTCCCTACGAGCATGTATGCGGTAGGTAGTGAGTGTTTATGTATGTATGTATGTACAAAAGCAAAGTTCCAGAATTAGTTACAATTTATATATTACTCGAAAAATAAATCTCTAAATGTAGTTAGAACAATTCGTTACGTCTTTTGATTGTATTATATAGTTGACACGATAAAAAAGGAAATTATGAAAATTACGACCGACCAAAGTTTTTTCAAATTATAACTAGTTATTATCAGTCATTAAAAGTCTAACATTTCATTATCTTTAGAAAACTTACAGAAATTAAATATTGTTGAAACACATGCTTAGTGGTAAATTAAAACGTGAAAAAACTAATCAACCCCCAAATAGACGGAGTGATGACCTGGTAAGGCAAGGTTCTCTAGTGGCAGCCTCGTACCGGTAGGCGTAGTGTAGGATATATATATATATATATATATATATATATATATATATATATATATATATATATATATCCTACTACTAGATAGAGTCACGACCTAGTAAGATATACAGGAAGTCGATGGATGCAGGTAGCTCAAGACAGTGCTTTGCGGCATTCCTTGGGGGGTGGGGGGCTATATTCAGCAGTGGACTTGTAAGGGCTGTAATGATGATGATAATGATGAATGTAGTATAGCTTAAAATTATGTTTTACCCTTTACCATATTCATTGTCTGATGTATACTATACAGTGTCATTTTGCAAAATCCGGTCGAATTAGCAGAGAAGGTTCAGAATAAGTAATATATCGACATTTTTCTTGGAATCACACTAAACGCAAAGCTTCAGTGGCTACCACATGTATCAAAACTAGCTAGCAAACTTAGTTCTGCAGCATATTCTGTAAAAACGATTAGAACTCTTACCAGCTAGAATAGTTCAAACAGCTAGAATAGTTTACTTTAGCTATTTCCATAGCATTATGTCGTATGGTATTTTGCTATGGGGACACGCGACTGACACTGAAATAATATTTGTTTTACAGAAGAGGTCCATTAGTGCAATATATGATTTAAAACCAAAAGAGTCGCTTAGACAAAAATTCAAGGAAATTAATATAATATTACTATTAATACATATAATAAACTCTGGCCCCTCAATACATTTATGAAAATGTAGACGTACTAAAAAAATAAAAGTAGTTTTGCAAAACTACTTTTATTTTTATGTACGTACATTACATTTTCATAAATGTATTTGAGGGATTCATTCTGTAAATACTAGGAACAGACACAAGCTAGTAATACCAGTTACTTGACTCCACCGAGTCAGTAATTCATTCTTGGGGCGATGTATACGCTTTTACAACAATATCCCAGAGAATATACAAAATTTGACACACATAAAGTTAAAATCTTTATTAAACTAAGTTTGTATAAAAAGGGTTATTATAATATTAAGGAATTTATAGATGATAATAACCCCTGGGTAGTGTGATCGCTGCCAAGCTATTTCTAATTTGTTTTGTGTTGTTAAATGTAACATACATGATTGTAAGCTATTATTTGAAAAAAAAATAGTCCCGCTGGGTTTCCTGGTTCTACCCATGACAGAGGTTTTTTTTTGCGCACCAGTAAGTAAGTAAATGAAAAGAGTGACTTACAATGAGTATTGTTTATAATCTATATTGAATGAAAAAGTTTCTGTTTCTGTTTCTGTTTCAATGGTGAAGTATAATTTATTCAAAATAAATCACAAGCATTCTGCCTTTTTTATCTTTTAAATTCAATATGCGGGGTAATGCATTATTTAAACTGATTTTACTGGGCCCGCACATATTCGTAAGATCGATCGGTAGGCAAAAACGTTGTAGTCTGTGAATCGCAATCAATTTGGGATAATTTAAAATAAAAGTAAAAGCCTTATTTACTCCTATTTCAAAACCTGAAATAATGATATTTTTATGTTTGATAAATGTGTTTTTGGATGTCTAATAACGGTATAACTATGCAGTTTTGGTAATTTTATAAGAGCCCAGTACTTGATATAAATAAATTATGGATAAGAATTAAAAATATATCAATGGTAGGTTGATAGAAATTATATCTTCAAAATATTTGATTAATATAATTGTTTAGGTAGGAAACAGAGGTATACATTTGTATAGACTATGCACCTTGTGATAAAACTTCAGAGATTGTAAAATTATATTAAATCTAATCATAACAAATTTAGAATTAAATTATAATTCCTTCCTAGTGTAAAGGTAAGCCGTGTAGTGAACATGTTCACAGACTGCAGATTTCCCGGAGCGTTGGTGGCTTCACGTCAGCTATATGTTCCTTCACGCTGGTTTTTATGGATCTTTTTGTTTGACCTATGTAAGAGAGACCACATTCACAATCTAACTTGTACATTCCTGTATCTTGTAGAGAGATATTATACTTGACGGATAGTAAAAATTGACTAATCTTCTTCGGCGGCTTGTAGTATGTTTTAATATAAGCTCGCTTCAAGATATAGCCAACCTTGTCTGTGACTCCTCTGACATATGGTAGTACAGCAAGCACACGCATGACTGTGGCCAGCTTCACTTGGTCACTGTGACGTTGGCGCGGGAGCCAAAACTTGTTGTCTTGCAATACTTGCTTGACGTGCTGAAGCTCGGCGGCCAGATGTTGTCTGCAACAGATCCCTCTTGCTTGGACTCTGGAACAAAGATTTACCCACGGTAGCTAACTGTGAAGCATGATGGTGTGATTCACCATTTAAATATCGGTTGTAATATCATGCCCAAGCCCTAGCATACCACTGCACGACTTCGATATACTGTAAGCTCGTTTTGCATAGATCGGACCGAAAAATTAATATTAAAAAACTGAAGGTAGCCGGGCTAACTATGACAATGGGACGTCAAACATCTCAGTCCTCCACGTGACCAGGGGAATTAAAAATAAGTAAAAGTAGTTAATTAAACGCGATAAAATTCGTAAATTTAGTTTTATTCAATGTGTAGTGTTCGAGTAAATTTAAGAAATTATTATTTACTACAACTCAGGACGCGCACACACGCAGATATTCATAGGTTTCAAGTGCCTAAAGCTGAACCATGTATGTTTCGAACAACCACATGAATTCACCTCCCGTCGATAAAAATATAATCGTAGAATTATACTTCTTTTTTGCTACTACTACCAGATATGGGACTGTCGCATTGAAAATACGCTTCGTCTTAATTATCACGCTTTGTTGGCAGATTATTGATCGCAAAAAACAGACGTCTGGCACCTTTGACGCTGCTCCTAATCGCCGTTCTGGGTATTCCTATCGTAATTACTACCAATTGGGAACCACGAGACCTTTCTGGTTTGTCCCATAGTCGCTTCTAACGAAACTCACAATGCGAAATGAAATCTCTTATGCCGTCGTTACATAATGTAGTACATATAAAATTTATTCACTATTGCTTCACATCATCAGGAAACCTTGCAACATGACAAAAATCAAATATTAAAAAGGAGAGTTCATTATCAGACCAGGTTCTTTACGAGTATACTGCCTAAAAATCAATCTGTGGCAGGTATTCCCACTGCAATTACACAAAGAATGGTTCGTTAATTATGTCTATCCTCTTCCTGCATGCCTCACTAGATTTGTATCTTGGGCACGGCAGTGCCCCCGCCAAGTCGAGCAAAAAAGCAGCACGGCCGTACCTCGTCTTTGAGAAGCCTGAGTTTTCAGCAACCAATTAAACATTATATATACACGGGCTATTTAAAATTTTTTTTGAACCCATAGTTTATGAATTATAACTAGTTAAAGTTTATTCAATTTGTCACTCACTGACTGACTAACCTATCATCAAAACTCTAAGGCACTTCTACCAGACATATAAGCTTCAAATTTAGAATACAATTAGTGTTTAGTGTATAAAGTAAGGTGCAAAATTAAAACTATTGTGCAATTTCGACCCAGTTTTCTAGATGCACGAGATAGAGGATGTTTGTAGGTATATATGAAATCGGTTCGACAAAAAATGAAATTGGCTTCATTATGACGACCAGACGCCAACTGTTCAGTGATGTCTCAGTGATCGCAAGGGTGAAAACCGGCAGCGATCACCGAATGGTTAGTGGCACACTGAACCTAAACGTTAAGTTGGAGAGGAAACGTTTCGTCTAATGAAGTCAACGCTCCGTCCCCCTCGTGCTCTAATCCAGAATCCCGAAACCTTTCAGCTTGAGTTACGTAACCGCTTTCAGTGCCTAGAAGATTGCAATGCAGTGGACGATATGAATGACAAGCTCTTGGAACTGTCCATGCGGTCGGAGCTAAGTTCTGCAAGACCCGCCGCAGAAGAACACAAAAACTCTCCGATCACACTCTTAATCTCATGGCTGTTAGACGGAGATGAGGCTGCAATCGTCAACAGATTTGACAGCATACAGGCAACTGAACAGACAGATCTCCAAATGCATGCGACGAGACTTACGCAACTTTAATACTACTCGTATTAAAGAAGCGATCGAGCGGAACCAGGGCTCCAAAGTCTTTGCCAGAGATCTGTCTGCCAGAAAGAGCCAACTGTCAAAGCAGAAGACTGAGTGTGGCAACATCGTTTCCGGGACATCTGAGATTCTGAGTGAGATTGAGAGGTTCTATGGGCAGCTGTACACATCATCGTTGGAGCCACACGCAAGTGTGAGTAACGATCCAAGAGCAAGTCTTACCCGACACTATTCCGATGATAACCCGGACGTCAGTCTGAGCGAGATTAGAATGGCTCTCCAGCACCTTAAAAACGGCAGAGTCCCAGGCGAGGATGGAATTACAGCGGAGCTTCTGAAAGCGGGTGGAACACCGGTACTTGAAGTCCTTCAGAAGCTATTCAATTCCGTCCTCCATGGTGGCACTACTCCTGAGGCGTGGAGCAGAAGTGCGGTGGTCTTGTTCTTTAAGAAAGGCGACAACGCTCTCTTGAAGAACTACAGACCGATTTCCCTTCTGAGCCGCGTCTACGTGCTGATTTCGAGAGTCATTACGAATCGTCTCGCACGCAGACTCGACGACTTCCATCCTCCCGAACAGGCCGGTACTAGAAATGGCTTCAGTACCATAGACCACATACACCGCCGCAGGGTATCTGCGGCCGATGGTACAGAAGACCGAAGAGTACAATCTGCCATTTTGCATGATGTTTGTGGACTATGAGAAAGCCTTTGATTCTGTCGAAATTTGTGCGGTGCTACAGTCCCTTCAGCGATACCAAGTTGACTGTAGGTATATCGAAGTGATTGTACAGCAAGGCTACGATGGCTATCCGAGTACAGATCCAGAGTTCATAACCCATCCAATTGCAGAGAGGTGTAAGACAGGGTGACATTATATCGCCGAAACTCCTCACCGTTGCATTCGAAGACGTTTTTAAGCTACTGGGCTGGAAAGGATACGGTATTAACACCAATGGTGAGTACATCACTCACCTTCGATTTGCCGACGATATAGTCTTAATAGCAGAATCGCTGGAGGATCTTAGCACTATGTTCAATGACCTCAATGGTGTCTCCCAACGGATAGGTCTTAAGATGAACATGGACAAAACAAAGATCATGTTTAATGTCCATGTCACACCTATGCCGGTAGTTGTTGGGAGCACTATGCTCGAAGTTGTTGACAAGTACGTTTACCTGGGACAAATAGATCGACTAGGTAAGTCCAACTTCGACCGAGAGGTCAATCGACGGATTCAACTCGGCTGGGCAGCGTTCGGGAAATTACGACATTTCTTCTCGTCAGGTATACCTCAATCTCTGAAAATTAAAGTGTACAACCAGTGCGTGTTGCCAGTGATGACTTACGGATTTGAGACGTGGTCTTTCAGTGCTGGCCGTATGAGGACACTCAAGGTTGCTCAGCGAGCTACGGAGAGGGCTGTGCTCGGAGTTTCTCTGCGTGATACACTCAGAAATGAGGATATCCGCAGTAAAACCAAAGTGACCGATATAGCCCAACGGATTGGTAAGCTGAATTGGCAATGGACCGGCCATATAGCTCGAAGAACCGATAACCGATGGGGAAGAAAGGTTCTCGAGTGGCAGCCTCGTACCTGTAGGCGTAGTGTAGGGTGACCCCCACTAGATGGAGTGAAGACCTGGTAAGACATGCAGGAAGTCGATGGATGCGGGTGACTCAGGACCGTGCTTTGTGGCGTTACTTGGGGATCCTACGTTCAGCAGTGGACTTGTGAAGGGCTGTAATAATGATGATGATGATATATGAAATCGTTTACCTAAAAATCTATTTGATCGATCAATATTGAAATTTTTATACATATATGTATTTTTCAATGGAGAAGGTTTATTTATAAATTTAAAAGAATTGAAAAAAAATTAGAAACAACCATATTTTTATCTTTTAATGTTTTGGTTTTTATCAACCAAGTGCGGCAATTAATAAATTAAATTACATGCGCTAAAATGAAAAACCTTGCTGAACACAACCTATGATATTATTGACAGAACAACGTCTGCAGGGCTCAACTAGTAATATTAAATTTTTAATAACATTCTACCAGTGTACATCATCTTACCCGTGTAGTAAAACCATACACTGTTATGATCTTTATTCCCTTCTGCAAAATTGTGTAAGGCTTTTGAAACAGAAACAGAAACAGAAACTTTTTTATTCAATGTTGATTATAACAATACTTATTGAAAGTCACTTTTTTAATTTACCACTGGTTCGCAAACAAAAACTCTGTCCTGGGAAGAACCAGCAAGAAACCCAGCGGGACTATTTTTTCTTCCAATAATAGCTTACAATCATGTTTACAATTAACAACACAAGACAAATTAGAAATAGCTTATTATCATCCATAAATTCCTTATTATTATAATAACCCTTTTTATACAAACTTAGTTTAATAACATTTTTGAACTTTGTGTATGACAAATTTTGTATATTTTAAACTTTATCATGAACCTTATACAAAAACATACGGGGATATACTTTACGATGTTTGACCCACTTTACGGTGAATATTATTCTCAATTAACTTCAATGTCTATGAAAATCAAATATTTGTGCAAAATACTAATCCCAGTCTTCGCATAAATATGCATGTATATATATTTATGTAGTTAAGTGCTGTTTAGTGGCGATATAACAATACAAACTTCTTCATATTATCCCGTGAGTGTTTTTAGAAGCAAAGGTGAGAAACAAAACGTAAGATGGGTATTTCACTGCGTGCAACTCAAACTTGCCACTTATACTGAAAAAAAATTAGTTGCCAACTTATATAAATTAGTTGCCAACTCGCCTGCCAAGTGTGGCCACTACGGCAAATAATTCCCTTAAGATTCCATCAATGAGAGAGAACTATTTTTATCAGGGAAGATTTAATTGATAGGCTGTGATAATAATGATGATGATTATTGATTAGTCGTGTGAACATTGTTAGATATTTCTTTGTGATTTAATAAGGTAGGATACTACTGACTAATCTATTGACCGGAGACCCTTTTTACTGGAAACGAGGCATTCTATCTTACCACTCACAGGTGACAACGCATCTGCATTTTAATTCGTAATCGAGTATAGATAGATGTAGATGTTGTATGGGCCAGCCACGGCAACCACTTATTAAATAATTATAACAAATATATATATATATATATATATATATATATATATATATATATATATATATATATATTTGTTTCACAGTTATTTCAATCGCTAGAAGTTAAATATCAATGTCTGTGTAATCTGATTATCAAGTTTTAGAGTTTTTTTAGGGTGTATTAATCTCAAACATAATTTTCTTTTTAAAATCTGGCATAAAAATCAGTTTAAACATTGAAATTATTCTATAACAGTGTATAATTCAAGTTAAGTCTAAATTTCTAGTGTTGAACTTGAATATTATATATATAAAAATATAATATAAAAAGTGACAGAAAATAAAAAGAAACAAAATGTTTTTATAGGATAGGTGACAAACAAGAACACAGTCCACCTAATGGTAAGTGATTGTTGTGGCCCATCATAGACATCTACATCTATCCTCCATTAAGAATCAAAATGCAGATGCGTTGCCACCTGTGAGGACTAAGATGGAATGCATCGTATCCAGTAAAAAGCTCTACTTACCCACCATATGAAACACAGCAACATTGAATAAAACTATTATTTACGGATTTTATCGCGTTTAATTACTTTAATTTATTTTTATTATTATCATTATTATCGATCGTTTCGGGTGATTTACAGCACCCATGGTCACGGGGGGGGACTGAGATGTTTGACGTCCCAATGTCATAGTTAGTCCGGCTACCTTCAGTTTTTTTTTAATATTAATTTTTGGTCCGATTTACGCAAAACGAGCTTAGAGTATCATGAAGTCTTGCAGTGGTATGCTTGGGTTTGGGTTTAATTTTGTTAATTATAGAATCCCAAGCAGATGGTAGCACCCAACCATCTTCTCTATTGAGATTTGGAAGTTTTTTAACTTCAATAGCCTCGCGTATCATCCTTGGTAGGAATCGATGTTCTTTTGCGAGAATTTGTGGTTTATCAAATCTAATGTAATGGTGGGGACGATCTTGAACATGTTCGCAGACTGCAGACTTATATATATATATATATATATATATATATATATATATATATATATATATATATATATATATATATATAATATTATTATTATATTGTTGCGCGAATAAGTTGACGTCATGTATCCGGCACTAGCGCCATCTAGTGTCAGCGACGAGAGAGAGGGGAGCTTTCCAGAAAATGACATCACTAATCTTTCAACCGACAGCGCCATCTAATCTCGGAACGAAGAACTAAGCTTCTAGAAGTCGACACTCGAACTCTCGGCCCCTTGCGCGTGTTTACTTGAATATTCTGGATGTTTCGGTGCTAATTTGTATTTATAAGTGCTGCAAGATACGATCGGGGGAATATTGAATTTAGCGAGACAAGCGAAGCTTCGGAGCGGAATAAAGTGAATCAGTGTGATTAATTATAAGTGTTTTAAGTTTAATTAGTGTAAAGTGAATTAAAGAGTTAATTTCAGTAATTCTATCGGCAATTTTTATTGTCACGAACCCTCAAGCTCGTAACAATTGGTGTCAGAAGTGGGATCAAATCATGCCGATTTTACCGAAGGAGGAATCGGAGGGTGTGCGTACCCGAAGTCAACGCCAGCAGGAGACGGACCAGTGGAGATTTGGTGGTGCAACGCCGCAGAGGTCGGAGGGCCAACTGCCAGCCACGGAGGCTGCGGGCCCGTGAGTAGCTCCTACATGTGCAGCACCTGACTTAGGTGCTCCGATGGCGATGCTACAGGAAAACCTGCAGCGCGGAAGAGAGGAACAGGCCCGTCTGTTGAAAGAGCAGCAGGAGGAACCGGCTCGCCGACAGGAGGAACAGGCTCGACGACAGGAGGAACAGGCTCGCCGACAGGAGGAACAGGTCCGTCAGTTAAAAGAGCAGCAGGAGGAACAGGCCCGCGGACAGGAAGAGCAGATGCTCCTCGTGAAGAAAACGCTGGACGAATTCAAACTTGGGGATGGAACTACAGCTCCAGTAGTAGCTACTACATCTTCGCTACGTGGGTTCAAGGTGCCACCGTTCGACGGGACTTCTTCCTGGTCAGCCTACAAAATCAAGTTAAAGGCTGTTATGAAGGCGAACGGCTGGAATAAAGGTCAGGCCATGACTGCTCTCACACTAGACCTGCGCGACCGGGCCTTAACAGTTCTGGAAGCTCTCGGTGAGGAAGTGACTTATGAGCAACTCCTTGAGGCATTGGAGGCGAGATATGGTGACACCCACCTGGAATATGTTTTTCGTGCGCAGCTTAATGATCGCGTGCAGCGAATCAACGAAAACCTGCAGCAGTGGGCTCTAGAGGTGGAGAAGCTGTTGCGAAAAGCATACCAGTCTGTACCTGCGCTCTTTGAAGGGAACCTGGTGCAGACATTCATCGACGGCATCCGCGACCTGGAAATCAGAGCTGCTATGAGGCTCGAGCACCACGAGACGCCTTGGCCCATGCACTGGAGGTGGAAGCCGTGTGGCAGGATCATCGTTCCCATCGCATCAGGGAGGTTGCAGCAGCTACAGTTCGCGACCGCAACAAAGGATACAGCCCTAGGTGCTATGGGTGAGGTGGTGTAGGTAAAGGGGCCATCTTCGATCCAGCTGCCCTAAGCGAACCCTAGAAAGGGAACTTGAACGATCTCAGGAGGGTAGTGCGTCCAACATCACCGCCCAGCAGCAGCAGGTAAACGACTAAAAGCCAGAACTGCGGGGCGGGTGCTGGCTGATGTTAAAAGAGCCCCAAGGATCTCGATCTCACAAACCCATGATGGGAACAGTCTAATCATCAAGGGCGAGGTCAACGGAATGCCGTGTAAACTGACCATAGACACTGGAGCCTCTCGTACGGTTGTTAGTTCCCAACTTATAAGTCAGTTCCTTGGGGACTCCGCATACAACCGAGAACACATTAATTTGGTAACAGCCACCGGTCAGCGTATACACGTCCGTGGAGAGAAGGAGATGGATTTGAAGCTAGGCAACGTGATCTACCTGCATAATGTTATCGTGGCTGATATAATGGACGACTGCATCCTAGGCCTAGACTTAATGAGGAATAATTGTTGTGAGATCGACGTTAAGCAAGGTGTTTTGAAATGTGGACAGGAGGAACTTTTTTTGGAAGGTGCGTTACCAGGAAACGTGTACAGCATTAAGAAGATTTTTTCTTCTGCCGAGATCGGAAACGATTGTTCCGGTTAGTCTTCCTCGAAACGCTGGGCAAGCTCACCGTTGTGTACTTGTGGAAAGGGTAAACAATGACCTTCCATGGAAAGTAGCTCGAACCTTGGTCAGGAACACTGACATCTCAGGAGTACGTGTGCTGAACCTATGTGACCGGGAACAGATTATAGAAAAAGGTACACTGGTTGGTACTTGCGAGGAAGTGGATTGGCTACGTCGGTGCCAATATATATCGAGTGGGACCCCCAGTAAGGATTCAGAAACGAGAGTGACCACACTTTTTGGAAGACTGTCGCAGTTCTCTCTCCCCGAACGAATTGGTCAAGGCGAAGAAGTTGTAACTCAAGTACTCCGATGTATTCTCATCAAACGATGCTGACATAGGAAAGACTGGCTTAGTTCAACACAAAATAAACACAGGAGAAGAATTGCCTATCCGTCAGCGGCCAAGAAGATTGCCGGTAGCACGTAAAAAGGAAGTGGAAACCATAATTGAGGGAATGGTGAAGGATGTTGTTATTGAACCTTCATCTAGTCCATGGTGTTCACCCGTGGTGCTGGTAAGGAGACGGATGGCAGCATGCGGCTCTGTGGTGATTACCGCCGTCTGAACGACGTTACAAAGAATAAGTTATCCCTTGCCAAGAATTGATGACACGCTGGACATTCTTACAGGAGTAAAATGGTTTAGCACGCTGGATCTAAAAAGTGGCTACTGGCAAGTTGAAAGTGACCCTAAGGACAAGGAGAGAACTGCGTTCTCGACGGGAAAGGGTCTGTGGATATTTAAAGTAATGCCGTTTGGATTGTGCAATGCTACAGCAACGTTTGAAAGACTGATGGAGCTTGTACTTACCGGGCTAATTGGCGATGCCTGTCTCGTCTACTCGGATGACATCATCATCGTAGGCCGTACGTTTGAGGAACACCTTCAAAACCTGGAACGCTTGCTCATGAAGATTCAGAGTGCCAACCTCAAGTTGAGTCCGAAGAAATGTTCACTATTCCAACGGCAAGTTAACTTTTTGGGGTTTGTAGTATCGGAAGAAGGTATCCGCACAGATCCAGAGAAAATCGCCGCTGTCAAGGATTGGCCGGTTCCAAAAGACAAGACGCAGGTTAGAGCATTTTTGGGTTTGTGCTCCTATTACCGGCGATTTGTGAAGAACTTTGCAGATATAGCCAAACCTATGCACAAATAACAAACTAACCGAGGAGAAGCGACATTTCTGCTGGGATGAAAGTTGCAATATCGCATTCCAGGAGCTCAAGGACCGTCTTTGCAAAACACCTATTTTGGGATATTCTGATGCAAGCAAAGAATTTATAGCTGACACGGACGCAAGTGATATAGGACTTGGCGGTGTGTTGTCTCAACGGAATGGTGACGAAGAGGTCGTGATAGCGCACCTCAGCAAGACGTTGTCAAAACCGGAAAGGAACTATTGTGTCACAAGACGCCAATTGCTAGCTGTGGCAAAGTCGTTGCAGCATTTTAGCAAATATCTTCTGGGGCGGAAATTTCACTTACGAACTGACCATGCTGCACTAAATTGGCTTTTACAGTTTAAAAATCCAGAAGGACAAGTTGCGAGGTGTATTGAACTACTGCAGGAATACGACTTTGAGATTGAACATCGCAGGGGGAAATCTCATGGCAACGCAGATGCATTATCAAGAATACCTTGTCCTGAAGATTGCAAACATTGTACTGGGCAAGAAAGTAAGGAAGTGATATCCGTGAGTATGCTCAGGACAGACCACCTCAGCAACGAGTGGAAGGACAGCTTACGACATGCACAGCAGGAAGATCTGGACATCAAGCCGATTCTGCAATGGATGAAGGCCAGTGCTCCCAAGCCCAAGTGGAGCGACGTCTCAGCGATGAGTTCGACCACTAAAAGCTATTGGGCCTAGTGGGAAAGCTTGCTGCTTCAGGATGGAGTTCTGTGCCGTAAATGGGAAAATGTTCGGGGAGACGGCTGTCATTTGCAAATGATCGTCCCTAAAGCTAGAGTACCGGATGTTCTACAACTGTTTCATAATGATTGTTCAGGAGGCCATCTGGGAGTTAAACGGACTCTACTGGAGATCCGAGAACGGTTTTACTGGGTCCACTGTCGAAACGATTCGAGGACTGGTGTCGCAAATGTACAAGTTGTGCGGCTGTAAAGGGACCACACATTCGTAGTAGAGGTGCATTGAAGGTGTTCAATGTTGGTGCACCATGGGAGAGAATAGCCATTGACGTGGAGGGGCCGTTTCCGGAGAGTGAAAGCGGTAACAAGTATTTCATGGTTGTGATGGATTACTTCACTAAGTGGCCAGAAGTCTTCGCCATTCCAAATCAAGAAGCTTCAACAGTTGCGGATAAGCTAGTTCATGAAGTCTTCTATCGTTTTGGAGTACCTTTAGAGATTCACAGCGATCAAGGAAGGAATTTTGAGTCTCAAATATTCCAGGAAACTTGCCGAGTTATGGGTACTCATAAAACAAGAACGACTTCTTATCACCCGCAATCTGATGGAATTGTAGAACGATTTAATCAGACATTGAAGAGGTACCCAGCAAAAGTTGTAGACAATCGGCAACGAGATTGGGACAAGCACATACAACCGTTTTTGTTGTCATATCGAAGCGCTGTTCACGAAAGTACAGCAGTGACACCAGCTTTCGCAAACTTTGGAAGAGAATTACGACTGCATGCAGACCTGATCACCGGGATACAACCTGATGCCCCACGCAGTATAACCGATTATGCAAATGACTTGCGGAACAAAATGAATGACATTTATGAGCACGTCAGACAATCGGGCCAGCAAATATCTGAGAAGATGAAAACCCGGTACGACCGCAAAATGAACAATAAATGCTTCGACGAAGGTTCACTAGTATGGTTGCACAATCCAGTCCACAGCAAAGGGAAATCTCCTAAGCTTCAAGCTAAATGGGACGGCCCGTACCGGATTGTAACCAGGATCAACGATGTAACCTACCTGATACAGAAAGGCGCAAGAGGGATTCCTAAAATCGTCCATGTGGATCGCTTGGCGCGTTATTATGGGGACGATAATGCTCGGGACGAGCATGTCTTAGGAGGGGGCATTGTTGCGCGAATAAGTCGACGTCATGTATCCGGCAGTAGCGCCATTTAGTGTCAGGGACGAGAGCGAGGGGAGCCTTCCAGAAAATGACATCACTAATCTTTCAACCGACAGCGCCATCTAGTCTCGAAACGAAGAACTAAGCTTCTAGAAGTCGACACTCGAACTCTTGGCCCCTTGCGCGTGTTTACTTGAGTATTCTGAATGTTTCAGTGCTAATTTGTATTTATAGGCGCTGCAAGATATGATCGGGGGAGTATTGAATTTGGCGAGACAAGCGAAGCTTCGGAGCGGAATAAAGTGAATCAGTGTGATTAATTATTAGTGTTTTAAGTTTAATTTGTGTAAAGTGAATTAAAGAGTTAATTTTGGTCATTCTATCTGCAATTTTTATTGTCACGAACCCTCAAGCTCGTAACAATATACTCGCACAACGTAAAATTCTCATACTTTCTAAACCCACTTTAGGTTCATATATTTTCCAATACTTTTAACATCATGTCATTATGCAAGACTCTTTGGTTTTATGACCGTTTTTACTATTAGCTTTATTTATTAACGACTTTTCAAGCGATTTACTTGAAATTGGGTTAGTATAATAACACTCAGGAGATTTGTCCTTTATAGAACTTTACCCAATATTAGTATTTCGTTGAGACTTTGGCTTTGAATAGTAGCTAAAATATCATTTTCATTAAAGGTTAGTTGTTTAAAACCAAGATTTTATTAAGTTTAGAAAGAAAAAATATTATTAGTTAGTTCTTTATGTATTTACATTTTTATATTTTGGAAACAGATAATGTAATATAACGTATCCGAAAATAATAGCCTTATTTTATACATATCATTGTATTTCAAGCCCAGTAAAATCATTTAATATTAAATTTAATTTTGCATCTATTAAAATTATATGTTATTGATTCTGTTAAGTAATTAGAAGGACCGTTAATTTGTAAAAAAATAAAACGATTTGGCAGCTACAGTTTTTATTTATTAGTTGCTAATAGATGAGAGAATTTATTACAATCCAGAAAAAAAATACAAGAAAATTTTAATTAGTATAGTAGGTTCATTGATTTACTACTTACTAGCGTAAGGTTTGATTAAAAAAAACCACTTAACAATCAACATCACGGCCACGAAATAATTTTTTTATTATTGTATTATTTAGCATTATATGCTTTGGAAGATAAGTTAGTAATAAATAGTATGAATGCTATTGCATGTTTTTTTTTTAAAATTGAATTATTTTTTTAGTAAAATAATCATTTTGATGAATTCGAAGTACCTATCCGTGGTATAATAAAATGAATGGAAACGTGGGGGACCAATTATTTTAAAATATATAGTATGTGTTTAAAAGGTAGATTCGGTATACTTAATTCATTATTTTTACTACCAGTCCCCCTACGATTCAGTACTACTGACGAATAAATGATGCTGTTAATCCTGGTCCCCCGTGAAATGTAAAACTGTGGACTTCGTCTATGATGGACTCTGTAAGATGATTTGATTTGATACAGCTAATCGACCGATTTTATTTTGTTGTATTTTCTGTATGAGTTACCGATCTATTTATTGACCATCACTTCAGAACTATTATTAAAATATAACTTGATTTCTAGTAATATTTATTAAAAAAATTCAATTTTTTGTATTGTTTTTGCATTATATTTCAACAATCAATTAGCAACAAATTATCCCATTTTATCCGCTACGGTAAGGTTGATTTAAAGTCTTTACTGCTATCTTAATGTAAAGAGTGAGCCTTCATGCAGCTGCATCACATCTCGCATGTAAAAAAAATCATCTTTCAACGTCAGTGTTTAAATCGGATCTTCATTGAGTAATCCAATTTTTTGTCTCCGAGTTTTTTGGCTGCCAAGGCGAGACTTATCTTCAACTCTAAAATCACCATGCTTGAAAAATCAACACCATTGCTAACATGATATATTGAAGTGTTGTCACCGTAAACTTTCACAAGCATTCTATTCGTTTCAGCTACACTTTTCTTCCAATTTAAACAGAAAAGTAAAACATCCCGCAAATGCTGCTTAGTTACCATAAGCGTTGATATTTTTAACACAATAAAAATAGGTGTTTTATATATAATTCAAAACAATATGAACTGTATATTATTCACAAATGTATAACCTCTCTGAAACACCAAAATCAGCTGCCACTATGAGATATTCGTAACAGGCAGAGCCATCTTTGGAAAACGGACCGAAATAATTTGTACTCGCGTAGCATCTTATATTTATTGGACACTAATTTACATAATAATTTAAAAAAAAAATATTTTTATTAAAGTCAATTTTATTTGCTGTCATGTGTATCAGAGAGCACTTGAACTCGTGAGCTTAGTGCTCTGTATGGCTATTATTCTTTCTCCTTACATAAAATATATTTTTATGATATTATAAAACTTTATGGTTTACTACGTGACAGGACAATAAAAAGTATGGAGAGGTGTATTGACCTAATATATTTTATTTACATAAAATGAGAGAAAAACAAAGTCTGTAGAAAAATAAATCTACCTACTTAAGTATATTAATAAAAATATTGATTAATTTGCAAATTTCCGCTAACTAAATACAATGATGTGTCTTACGCGCTCAATTGCGTGCACTAATTCCGTCACCACTAGTCCCAGCACCACTACTCACAACACAACTACTCCCGGCACCACTACTTCCAACACCACTAATCCAGGAAAGACACACTATCGACGATAATACGACACGTGTTTCGCCTCTACACGAGGCATCCTCAGATGATGTAGACTCTAAGGCGGCTGACCTCTAAGTGAGCGGCGAGCCAAGTTTAGCGGTCATTCGCCGTAGAGTCTACATCACCTGAGGATGCCCCCTCCCCAACCCCAACCCTTCCATTAAAATCTCCTAGTATAATAATAATTTGATTTCCCTTACATTTCATTAACACCATCCTTAACATTTCCCAAAACTGCTCTCGGATTTAAGTGTCTGGGACGTAGACCCCTAGCACAAACAACTTCTTTAAGCTTACTTTCATTCAATTCAATAGCAGTCTTGGGCTTACACATTCATACTCTTTCACCCATTGGCCCATTCTTTCAGAAAAAATGATACGTATACCCTGGCATGCCCACCCGATCTCGTCTACACCAGACCAGTATGCGGTATACATGCCATCGTTTCATTTACACATAACACATCTATTCCTCTATTGTATATCATATTGCATACTTCATCCATCTTATCATTCGTTGCTCCACATACATTCAGCGTAGCCAGAAGGGCTTCTGCAATCCACTTTTTACCCCTCCGGGAGACAGAACGTGGCGGGTGGCGAACTTCGTCGCCGGTTTTTCTTCCAGAGATTCTTCAAAGCCCTGTCCCATTAAAGGGGAGCCGGGAACCGGAAAATAGTATAATATACGAAATGATTACGAACAATTAATAGTTGTGTCTTAGAATCAGACAGTATCGAATTTCACCTCATAAAATACGGATTGAATGAAGTGGAGTTATTTTATATTTTTATAGAATTATGATGATAATAAACAAGTCCACCTGATGGATAGTGGGTGCTACGACCCATATATATCTACACAAGCCCTTGATTAAGAATCAAAATGCATATGCTTTGCCATCCCAGAAGACCAAGATTGAAAGCCTTAATTCCAGCAAAGAGATTCCCCGGTTTTCTACATTCACCATACGAAACACAGCGGATTAAAGCCGCTATTTTACGCTGATATTCTAGGAGAGCGTTGCTCTTCTATAGTCGAGCCAAACCAACCATGTCACAACCTTATATAAGCTGAAGCATACTAGGCTGCACTAAAAGTATCGGGAATGGAATATTTCCACTGTTCATGTCATATTAAAATCTTTTAATTGAAAACTCCTTGGTTTTAAAAATCGAAAACCATTTATTTATTTAAAAAAAGATTCTCGGTCTTGTCACAAGTTTTTGTCAAACTGGTTTCGCCGTTGTGAAAATGGAATTGACTCGAGAAAATTCAAGAGCGATGATTTATTATGACTTTCGAAGTGGTTTAACACAAAAACAGTATGTTGACCGGATGATTTCTGCATTTGGTGATGAAGCCCCATCTAAAAACACAATTTATCGCTGGTTTGCTGAAATTCAACGTGGACGTGTCATGCTCAGTGATGATCCCCGTCAAGGTCGTCCAAAAACTGCAGTCACCCAAGAAAACGTTGATGCTGTGCGTAAGCTGATTGAGGGAGATCGACATGTAACATACCGCAAAATTTAGGAAACTTTAGAGATTGGCATGAGTCAAATACAAATAATCTTGCATGAACAATTAGGTGTAAAAAAGTTGTTTTCCCGATGGATACCGCATTCGCTCTGTGAAGAGCAAAAAGCGGCTCGCGTTACTTGGTGCCTCAGAACTCTCGAAAGATTCCACGTAGGATCCTCAAATGCTGTACACAATATCGTATCAGGTGAAAAATCCTGGATATACGCGTACAAACCCGAAACAAAAAACCAGTAACGAGTTTTAGTGTTCGAAAATGAGTTAAAGCCAACAAAAATTGTTCGTTCACGGATTGTTGCAAAAAAAATGGTGGCCACGTTTGTCTCCAAAATCAGCCATGCTACGACTATTCCTCTTGAGGAACAAAGAACGGTTAATGCAGAATGGTATGATAGCATTTGTTTGCCACAGGTCGTTTCTGAACTCCGTAAAGAGAACTGCAACCGCCGCATCATCCTCCATCACGACAATGCGAGTTCTCACACCGCACACAGAACAAAAGAGTTTTTAGAGCAAGAAAACATAGAATTATTAGACCATCAGCCGTACAACCCCGACCTAAGCCTAATGATTTCTATACTTTCCCTAAAATAAAGAATAAATTGCGTGGACTGAGATTTTCATCACCTGAAGAAGCTGTTGATTTTCATCGCCTACAAAACGGCCATTTTGGAGACCCTAACTTCTGAATGGAATGATTGTTTCAATGATTGGTTCCATCGTATGGAAAAGTGTGTCAAATTTCGCGGAGAATACTTCGAAAAACAATAAATACATTTTTAAATAGTAATGTTGTGTCACTTCCTTAATTCCCGAAATTTTCAGAGCCGCCCTCGTAGCTCTATTACGCAAAAAGATTAATGGATTTTTGGATGGAATGATGGAGCTTGATACGACGCCACTACACAGCACAATAAAAACATTACATGTTACTTTTTAATCTTTTATACAACAATAACTCGACATTGAATATAAAATTAAAATATAACTTTTAATTAGAGGGCTGACTTACATTAGAGTAGCTATTACTGCCATTATATTGTAAAACTTATGGCCTAACAAGCTTTACAACCTTGCGCAAAGTTTATTATTGGTGGAATTTTCCATGAGAGTAAAAATTTGTTTTCTGGAACTGCATATATGCAAATATAGAATAAAGTATAAAATACAGAAGGGCTCGTACTACGAGAATTCCGTATGAACTAAATTTTGTATAAATATAGTTTACTCATCTTAGGAACTATAGTAAGATAACCATCAAACATTGCTTTAACGAAAAAGTAAGTCTGATTGAAAGAATAAACTTAAATTCTTATTGGTAATATATTCTCATCGGTCATTGGTCGCTATCGTGGTCGATGTTACAACGGCACATATAAGTTTGTAATCGCAAGAAAATATTTTTTAATAAATATAAATTAATTCTTATAATTACACTGATTTAATAGCTTAAACTTTTACAATGCTAAGTAAGCTTATGAGAGCACCTTAGTATTTGATTAGGGTATATACAATACCTGTATATTGTGATTATAACCCACAGTCTTTAAGACAAAAGTGAATCGACTTTTATTAAGCTAAGTCCGTGCGCTTTACCATATTTGGCCGCATCAACACATACCAATGGATAGGATAGTAGACACGCACTGGCTTATAATAATAAAAATAAGGTATTTGATATTAACTTCAACTTGACACCTTTACCCGTTCCTGAGAAAAAGGGTCTTGACAAATGAACAGATGGACGGCGTACGAACAAACAGGGTTCCGTTTAAGTTTTGGAACCTTAAACACATTTTGATGAATATTTTTGGAGCAATTCCATTACTGAAAAAACTACACAAAATTACTCGTCGTCAAACTAACGCTATTTAAATTAAAAAGTAACATATCAAACAAAAGAAAAATTTGTATTTTATACTAAAAAGTAAATTAATTGTTTAAGGTCTCTGCCCACTACACCGTATCATACCATGACCGTGCTAGGAGCGTATCAGGCACGAAAAGCAACACGATACGCTCTACTATGCCCACTGAACGGATCGACGGCGTTCTGTGCCCGTATACATCCCGTATAATGCCAGTATGCAACCCGTATGTAACCCGTATGATGCCCGTATGCAACATCCACCAAAACCAATAGGAATCCGTTTCATTCTCGCATGCGTAACAGTGTTGCGTGGACGTCTTGGAGTGCTACCAAATTTTTAAATTGTAAAATAGTTATGGCTATCAGAAAATTAACTGTTAGACAACTGGCGATGATTGCTTTAATATTGGATGAGGAAGAAGAAGAAAACAAAAAAAAAAACACTCGGCGCTACTGGATTCACGATTCTATAAAAGAACGAAAAACCGAAGGAGAGTATTGGACATTATTCAGACACTTAGTTGAGGATGAAGAAAAGTTTTTTCAGTATTTCCGAATGTCTACATTCCAATTTAATGTTATGCTGAAAAAAATTGAAAATTATATTGGCAGAATAAACACAAACTTTAGAGAATGTCTGTCATCTAAAGAAAAGCTTGCTTTGTATTTAGGTAAGTAATACAATTTGATCAATATATTTTAAATCAAACTTTTATTTAAATTCAAATATTCAGAATGTGTACTCATATTGTATGTATTTTAAACCTATTCAAGAACATTTCCAGACTGATTCCAATCGTTAGTCATAGACGTATCCCAAGTCTCAGGAGACGTAGGCATAGGTGTGTCTCTTGCTTGAACTCATGAAGAAGTCGATGCTGGAGATGGAGTATTTGCATATTGAGGTGAAGTTGTAATAAAAATATGTGGTGCGAGCTGCTGTTACTCCATTTCGGAAACTAAACTGAATATTTTGTGTTTTGCTATTGCATTTGCTTGTAGGTAAGGTGAAAACTTTTTTACTGTTTCTGATATATTCAAAAAGAAACGATCTAGTTCATCGTGTTCACGTTGTTGTGGAACACTTCCTTGTTGGTCTAATAATCTAGACATCAACACAGCGGATGCTGATAATGGTAGGTTTTTAGCGCTTTTTATTCCCTTTGTCTTTTTTGCTTGACTGTGTTGTGATTTTGGTTGTGTGGATTTATTGTGGATAATAGTGTTATCTTCGTTTCGAATTTCAGTATCTTGAGGAGCAGTCACATCCACAGCATCAGTATTGTTAATCTCATTGATTGAGTTAGGGTTCTGAACTTCAGTTTCTGCATCTTTGTTCTGAGACTCTTCATCGTTGCTTGTCAGCTCAACGGACTCTAAAGTTTTTTTTCAGCAAAAAACGGAGCAACAAACGACATTTCTTCCTCGTACTACCATTTCTTAATGTACTTAGCCGCCTATCCACTTTTGCCCTTTTTCTTATTTATTGCTCTTCTGTATGCATCCCTTAGCCCTTGCCACCTTTTTTTACAAGCTGCAGCTGTAAAAAATACAAGTAATAAGTATTATTATTAACATTGTTGTTGGGATGGTTCCTTTACTCATAAAAATTAACAACAATACTTCTGCTCTTGATTCCCCAAGCCTGGCCTGACCAAATGATTCTTATGTAGAGAGATTTAAAAAAAAACATTTAATTTATAAAAGTTTTAGAATTTTGAAAATTTTAAAGTTGACTTGTCTAGTACTTATCATAAATAGAATAACTACCCGAGAGGTTTAGCGTATTTAAAATTACTCGTATAAATACGAATACGTACATAAAACATACAATACGCACTCAAAACACACTATTAAAATATATACATACAGCTTTGATGTAACAATAATAATACATAATCATAAATACATTTAACTAAGTGAAATATTATAACATATAGTACAACTTTGACTTATTTGTTTAATTAATATTGTGTTTGCAGGTACTTAGCAACTGGTGATTCGTTTACAACTATTGCTTTTAGCTATCGTATGGGAATCAGTTCTGTGAGGCGTGCCGTGTTGAAAGTGTGTGATGCTATAATAAAAAATATAATGCGAGAAAGTATTCCTACGCCTAGCACAGAACAATGGGAAAAAATATCGAAGGATTCTGGAATAAATGGAATTTCCCCAATTGTGTAGGTGCTATTGACGGAAAGCATGTTATTATTTTAGCACCTCCAAACAGTGGATCTTTGTATTTTAATTATAAAAAACATTTTCAATTGTACTTTTAGCTTTAGTTGATGCTAATTATAACTTCATAGCCGTAAACGTCTGTGATTTCGGCAAAGATAGTGATGGAGGTATTTTGTCAAAATCAAAAATGGGCAAAGCTATATTCGAAAATAAATTTAATATTCCAAGTACCAAATTTTTTCCAGGGAGTAATGTTAGTGTACCATGCGTTATACTAGGAGATGAAGCTTTTCCTTTAAAAAATAATCTCCTATGGCCTTATCCATCACAACAGTCAATCAACGATGATAAGAAACGCCACTTTAATTATCGCATTTGTCGAGAACGACATGTAGTGGAAAATGCTTTTGGTATTTTAAGTCAAAAATTTCGAATTTATAATAGACGTTTGCATTTGAAGCCAGAATTTGCGGAAAAAATTGTACTAACAACGTGCATTTTTTACAATTTCATTAGACACGGAGAAACAGTAATTTATAAGGAAACAAATACTCCTGTACAGTTTAACAACCTAAGACACCAAGGAGGGAATGCAGTTTCTACTGCTTTTGAAGTACGTCAACAATTTACGGATTTCTTTCAAACGTCTCAAGGCCAATTGGATTGGATACCCATATAATACAGAATATTTATTATTTTTTACTACAATGTTAATATTACATTTTATAAACTAGACTATGGTAAAATAAAATGCCTTAACTACTATCTATCTAAAAATAAACTAACAAATAGGTTAACTAACCCATATATTAAATTACTTCAAATAAACAATAATTTTATAAACAAACCTGGTTGTTTGAGTTGTTCCGAAATTTCCTTCCAAGCCATTTCTTTTTTCACACTATCCATATATTTCGGGTGTTGTAGATTATATAAAAACTCAAATTTACGTACACATTCTATTAATTTTTCATCCTCCATTTTACAACGTCTTTACGTCTCGTTAAACTGACAACAAATGACTAAGTTACGGTAACGCGCTTACAACGTCTATATAACGGTCATTATACGCGTTTACAACCCGTATATTCGCCGGCTCGCCGCCTGCGCGCTGCAGCTTGGCAACGTCGCGTGTCATGCACAGAGCGTGTCAGCACCGGCAAAATATTCTCGCCGACATTTGTTGACGCTCCGTGCATGGCACGCGACGGTGTTGGTCGGTGACGGAACGGTCTAGTGGGAACAGTGTCATACTTTTCAATACAAATAATATTTATTTGCCTGACACGTTCCTAGCACGGTCATGGTATGATACGGTGTAGTGGGCAGAGACCTTTAATGTAAATTAATTTTGATATGTAGTAAAAGCAATATGTACATAATGATAGTTTATTTGTTCAAAAATTAAGCACGCGATAACTTTTGATTTTCAATAATAACACGATACTTTTATTTTGTCACAAATTTCAAATATGTTACACTTATGACGTTATTATTATTTAAATATGACCTATAGAATGTAAGGATAGTAGTGCGAAATAGTAATTTGCATTCATTTCTATTTCGAAGAAATCCTTATAAAATATCTAACTCGAGTTCGTATCCACCATTCGATTAACGTGATAAACCACTCTTAACACAAGCATTTTAAAAGCTTAGCTTTTAAATTGCTTAGAATAGTAAACGGAAGTATTAGTAATGTTAATAGGGATAATAGTATTATTGTTTTAAAATGTCAAACCAAGCAGCAAAATTTGTTTGGATATTTTGGTTACGTTACTTAACCTAATATTTTTTTTACTATTCTAAGATAGCGCTTAACTATTATCTAGTTGATGGTAGGTGTTGATGCAACCAAAGATCGTAAAGTGAACTAACTTAACAAAAGCCTATTCACTCTTGTCTTGTAAATATCCACATTGTGATCGGATAGAAAGACGGCAACTTATTTCACTCCTTTGCTTTACGCGTGACGAACGATGTGAAGCAAACCTAAAAAATAATATATTGTTACGGTATTAAAATCCACATTATGATTGTGTTACATAAGCCGCCTGAAGTGGACTGGATATATCGGCTGCATGTCAGATGAGTTATGAGCCCCCAAAGCCATTTTTGTGATCTAGGGAAGGAGACCAGTATCACTGCGACTTAAAAGATCTATTGTGATCGCTGCTATGGCTATAGTTCACTACTATGACCTATGTTTTCAACGAATAGAAGGAGTTGCTTAGCTGTGAGCAATTTCACTTCTACTGGGCGAAGTACATAGTTTACGACATGAATGTTACGTTTAAACATTAAGGTTCACAACCAGTTAGGATGTGCACAGGCTTTTATTCCTTTATGGATCAAAATCGACGCATCCTTGAGTTGCTTAGTCCTAGAATTAACATGTGCTTTTTACGAAAACAGTGTCCAGTTAGAACTTTTATCACAATGCGCAATTTATTTTTGCCTGATCCCGGGCTTCTGAAGCAAATTTACGATCAAAAGCCCGGATTAAGGTTATAGAATCTTTCAAGTCGTCTGTGTCACACCAGATCTTAAGTGATTTATTGTGACAACGAGTTTCAGGAGTTAACCGGGCTAAGCTTCTTGAGATTCCACTAAATGGCTCATGTCCAAATTGTGTAGTATTTGAGCCCTCCTGTGCGAATTTTCAGCAAATTTAGTGTCTACAGTACCCCTGTAACCCGGAATAAGATGTTATTAACATCCGTTGTTACATCCCAGGGCGTTTAAACGGTTCACGTATTCTCCAACTAGCTTCGAGTTAACCTCAAAAGTTTGACCTCAGCACTAGTAGTGCTTGATTATCAGCGTTTATATAAGTTATATGGTTGACGTAGTGTTTTGCAGATTAATTTTCGCACACTGTGTTATGGCGAAAATTTGCCTGAAAGATGGAAGTGTATTTAAATTTGAATTTGGGGCGGTCCCTATAAATTTTAAAGCCTACATCGAGGCCAATTTTGACCCATCGGTATACCATATGAGATTACCAATCTCACAGATAGCCCGGCCATTCAGCCAGTCTTCTCTGGAGGGTAGTTCCACTATATACTTTTTATCAAAAGTGTATAGTGGACGCATGATATCTGAGATCAAATATAAGACCAGTGTTTCCTTAATCAAATTGATTAATTTGCTAAAATAAATTTGTGGCATATATTCTGCTCCTTTTGTGTCGTGTTCATGATATTTTCAATGCGAAGGCACAGTGATGCAGGCGCAAGCCTAGTTTCGAGCTGCGTTAAATAAATACAATCTACAAACCTATTTTTGAATCTATCTTTGTTTATTGAATGCTTTGTTCGAGACTACGTAATTTTTACAATTTGAATATTTACTTCTATCTTTGTTTTAGTGTGCTATTTTCATTTACTAGAAAATTTACCGGCCTTCAGTCAAGGTACATTTTGAAATGGACTGAAAGTAAAGAAAGTGACCGACGAGCTCTACCCGCGCCTGCAGTCAAGACGCCAGAGCAGTGGATAACAGTTAAGTTTATATCAAATAATTTTACAGATTTACACTAACTTATACACTTATATTTAATTGAATATGGAGAAACTTTAAAATCTGGGCCTACAATAAGTTGCAAAGTTAAGAAAATTGTGGATACAGACCGGCAACCTAGGCATCACCATTACTCCTCTGACTGAGGCAGAATTATCTTGCTCACAGGTGTATAGTACAATTTGGCAGCGACTGTCCTGACTATGCCAGAGGAAGAAGTGAGTTCAGTAGTATGTAGTAAGACTCATAATAATTATTTATATACAAATTGGTATACCTAATCAAACTTCGTAACATTATTTTTTAGTTTGAATGCAAGTTACATTAATATAATATACTTTAACTAATAATTACAGATGCCATGGAAGGAACATGACATGGAAGCTGGGGTTGAAACAATACTAGTCATTTCCTTATCTCAATGTAAGTTTTTGTAATATATTTAAAATATAATATATATTCTGTTGTATTTTAGATTTATTAAAAACACAAATTTTAACAGGTAATCAATATAAATAACTTGAGATAGAAAGAAAGAAAGAAAGAGAGAGACATAGATACAGTGAAAGAGAGGGAGATAGAGGGGGGCAGGGAGAGGGAGAGAGAAGAGTAAGAGCAAGTTTGTGTTTATTTGTAGGTGTTAGGTGCTAGAGATAAGAATACAGTCACCAGCACCACAAATAAGTAAGTTTGAGTTTTGTTTTTCATATAATTCTTATAATTATATGTAATATTATATATTTCTGCGCTCCGCTGTTTCATCCACTATTTCCGAGATAAACATTATCCTGTAATAATCCAGGATTTGGTCTATGTGATAAATATTTAGTTTAAGTAACAAACAAAAATCATTGCTAACCAGCATGCTAGAGATAATTAGCAAGCATTTCTTCATCTATTTATTTTTTCATTATAGATGCTGGCAGCTGTGACTCAACTGTAAGCAGAGGCTCCCAAAATGCAGACGGAGGCAGCCGAAGTGCAAACTGAGTCTGAGTCTCTTTTATTTGGGCAATAAAATAGGAGATTTTTAAATAAAATCATATATAAATTGAGATGTTTAATGTTTGTTTTAATTCAAACATTATTACCTTAGATAATTAAGTAAAAACGGTATTTATGTAACATGTCCAAGTAAACATGTACGGTGATCCCCATTGCTTAAATATCACTATAATCAATACGTCTTTGTATACCTAAAATTATTTATATATACTTTAGGTGAACCTTTTTGTGCCAAATATTTTAAATAGTAAATCCTCTCAATCCCTAAGCGTTTGAATTTGACTGCAGTGCTATTCCGTCAAACCCCAAGCGGTCGGATTCGATCGCGTACACCAATTTGAACCTAACACTTATGTTTAGAGACTACTTTTCTAAGAAGAAGTTTGGCATTATAGAATTAAATATAAAATTTTCTATCCTCTAGTGCAATAAAAGTTCAGTTAGTCTTTGGATATTTATTTATAATCTACGTTCATCACGTACGCCATATTCAGTTGGATGTTGATGTGTTGATTTTTGGATTTTTCTGGTGTTTATTAGTGTATTACTATAGTGTTTTATTACAAAATTGTAATGAAAGTTTTTGTGTGAATATAATTTATCTTTTCATGTAAATAATTTCGAGTAATATATAGAAATAATAGTGATTTTCACGCTGCCGACATCCGCTCGGTATGTACCCGTTTTTTGTTATCAAAATACAATAAAGTTTTTTTTGTAATGAAGTAAAACCTGACTTTTGTTTAGTTCACATGATAGAGAATTTTATATAAATTTTATAATGCTAAACTTCTTCATAGAAAATTAGCTCTGAATGTAAGTTTTAATGGTTTAAAATGCTGTGGGTGGGTGCGGTCGCATACGACCGCTCGGGATTTGACGGACGCGTGCGTCTGCATGGGATTTTATTGGGATTGAAGGGATAATAAATTCCATAGTAGAAGCTTGCCTACTTCTTCTGAGATAGAGTTGTTGCACCCGGCCAAGCTAGCCCATTCGTGCTACAACCATAATATAACTGCAGCATGGTTCAACTAAGTTAAAAAAAAATTGCATTTAAATGATATTTAAGCCCTTAAGACCAATGAGTATAATTTAATTTAGACAATAACATTTTTCAATAATAAGCGTAAGATTTTTTTGTCAATAACAAGGGTAAGAAATTTGTTCATGTTTTAAAGCAAGTAAATAAGTAAACAATACCTACTGAAAATAAACTTACAGCTTTTACAATTAATGAACGACCTTCATGTGAGCCACTCACATATGCCTCTTAACTTGGAAGTTAGAAGTTTTATAAGTGTGCGGTCTATAGCTTCAATCACATCTGGTTGGCTGTAAGCCATATCTAAATTTTTCTTTAGCTGCTCACCACTCTTCATAGGTCATAGGGAATTTTATATGTTTTCTCAATAATTTTTCACTAACAGCATCAGTTACAGTATGTATTTATACCAGTTATGACTTACGCTGCAACCCCACTGCAGGCCAACAGGTAGCACCCACTTGTATAAAATCGTAGTGCCGTCAGTACCAATTTAGAAGGAAATGAAAGTAAGTATTAATACAAACGAAAGAAAGTGTTAGTATTTTAAAGGTATATAGACAATTACATGATGACACTCACTTGGAACTCCATGGAAAGTACGTACGGCCACTGTTTTTGAAGAGATGGCCAAAACTCACCTAAGAGTTCGGTAAGCATACCTCTAAATCAAAGGGATTTTTCACTTTCGAGCCGGTTTCGTGTAATTAGCCGCCGCATAATCATAACACGAATATGTTCGAGCATTGACTGATCCCATGTTAAATGCGCTCCCGCCGTACTAATATTTTTATAATTATATATTGTAATAGATTTTATATAAATAGAACTCGATAAAACTCCAAATTAATTTTTTAACAGCTTAGCGGGCTGTCAAAAATAGTCGCTAAAATAATCGCTAACATAACGAATAATCGTAATATAATAAGTTTGTGATAATTTTGATTACGGTATCGATATAAATCGATATCTTTGACAGTAGAGACTACCAAAAATCGTTATATTCGGATCGTTATGACTTAACGGCCGATATCGTTTGTAAAGTAATAGTTATCTATGTCAAGACTGCAGGCACAGGTCGCAACTTTATCTAGTGGGACACAGCCCGAAACTTTGCCCAATTTTAATCAAAATGCCAGATTATCGATTCAGGTATATTAGGCATAGATAGTTCTTATATAACATTGTTAGCTACTTATACAGGTAACTAGCTAGTACAGTTGTTTGCTCATCTAAACTAGTTTATGACGAAAAAACTAAGACTGCCAAATTTTTTAACTTCCCGCTAAGAAAATTGAAATTTTTTAAAAATCGGCAATAAGTTTTGACCCCGTTTTTCGAAAGTGAGTTTACAGAGTGAGTCAGATCTTGACGTTTTCAGGTCACAGGAAGCAACCATGACAATTTTTCGAAAGTGTCTATATGTCTGTCTGTATGTGTGTGTGTGTGTGTGTGTGTGTGTGTGTGTGTGTGTGTGTGTGTGTGTGTGTGTGTGTGTGTGTGTGTGTATGTGTGTGTGCATGCGTGTGTGCGTGCGTGCGTGCGTGTGTGCGAGCGTGCGTGTGAGCGTGCGGCGTGCATGCGTGCGTGCGTGCGTGTATGCGTGTAGTGCGTTCGTTTATGTAACTAAGCGGATTTTCAAGCTTAGATTTGCTATCAATTTTAACTAATTCGTATTTAGAGAAATCTCAAAAATAAAATTTTGAAGAACTGTTTTTTTGGAAATACTCTAAACAATTTTACCGATTGATTCCAAAAACTAATCAGCTTTTAACCTTGAAAAACTACGTTGATCGCCGCTGGTCTGGTCAAAATCGATTGATTCCTTCGTGAGATAACATTAACGAAAACATTTTTATTTTTTTTAAATTACACCGATATTTCATATTAAACGTCATAATTTGGTGAAATTTGGAGCGCTTTGCATTTAAAATTAGCGGGAAGTTCCAAGGAAGTTCCAAGGCCTGCAGGGTCAATCAATTTTTTAATACAATAAGGGTTATAAAGGAGTAAACAGTCAACCTGTTTGTACATTATATACATACGTATACAGATATATACATTTATTCTCGATAAAGAATCAAAATTTTAATACGTTTTCACTCCTAAGAACTAAGCTGGAATGTATCATTTCCAGTAAAAATATTTTTAAATGATATTAAATATTTCTATAGAAAGTAAGTTCTTTTAATACCCGACTTATAACAACTTAAATATTATTTACAAATACAAAATAACCTTACAATAAAGTAACACGGAATCGTTAAGTTCAACAATGAGTTTGAGTAATATTTAAGTAGTCCTAAAATTCGTTGCATGTTACACGTTATTGCATTATATCTTCAAAAGGTGTGTATTGTTAGGTTTCAAGCAAAATTTAAAAGATAGCGTGACGTATGACGACAACATATTTTATTAAAAAAATTCTTGAAATTTAAATGTAAAAGACTCAGATCGGGGAAAATTTTTCTTCGTATTTTATATTACAAATTTAAGACACTTTTTTCAAAGTTTAATTACATTTAATTATAATATACATGTGAGATTTTGTTTGATAACTTGTTTTTGATCAAAAAATGCGACATGTAGTTTTGACAAGAGCTCTGACGAGACCGAAACTGGTGAAAATCTCAGAAAACATGGTCATGACTCTATGGTTGATGTATTAACACTTCCCATAAAAGCTCATAGTAAACGATGCACTTCCAATCCCACCATACACACAAAAAAAATTTATACGCGTGCGCGTGATATTTGTGATCCCTAGAGTGATAAATAACATTTAAGACAGATAAATATTAGTTTATTATTTAAACGACATAACAATATGAGTTACAACTTAGGTCTGATCGTCCGAGCATCCCGAATCCCCCTAGACTGCTTTGAAAGATGCTGAATTGCAGCGCAATGCCGCGCCGTGGTGTCGCTATTGTGATAAGCTGGCTGCATCTGTTGTAGAATGTACATAACACTTCCTCGCTCAGATAGAGGTACCTTGCTTATTAATATAAAAATAATATCTATCTTGTTAACTAACATAAGACCAACACAGTCAAATATTGTTTTATGTAAATCCATAATTATAGCGTATATTTGATTAACTGAAGCTGATTATTTATTGTTTTTTTTTTAATAATAATATATTTTATTTAACATAGAGGCAGAGATAACAAAATATTAACAGAACTATGTAAATATATAGTTAATTGAAATTGAAGGCAACAGTTTTATTTCATATGTCTTATTATTGAAAATATCCTTCTGATTCCTAACGAAGAATGAACATATTTTGTTGGCTTTAATAGTGTTTGAAATATAAATTATTACTTTATAAAAATACAAACATAAAAATTTAAAAGCAATAAATATATAAAAAATACTATTTTTATAAGAATTAGTATTTAGTAAAGACACTACAATATTCATTAACTTTTTTCAGGTCGATCGCTTGTAACAAATATGTATGTCTTGCAGGCTGAAAGCTTGCAGAACTGCCCGTAGGCAGATACAAAATGATAACAGAAATATGCAAATGAAGTGTATAGATACTGAATCTGATCATAGAAAGTATCCTTGTGATCAAGTTATTTTCACCTTTATAATTTTTGGGATTTATACTTACTAATCAAAATGATAAATACAATTGAAATTGTAAATGTGTTTTTGTTATCCTTAGATAACCAGTTAAAACATCTTACTTCCTCACGATTTATTAGTGTGTTATAACATTGATAAACATGATATTACCTAGTGTTTTAGCTTAAATAGTATTAGTGGTGTATGTAATCAGTTAACCCATTTTAAAATAAAGTTTACACACTGCGTCTGTCTTTATATACTGCTTTACGATGATGATCAATTATAATAAATACAGTGAATTTTTACATTCCTACATAATCAGTTTCAGATATCTAGCTTAATATATATCATTGTTTACATTACTAGACTTAAATAGACTCCAGGATATGCTAATCAATCAAACAATACAAAAAAAGCTTACACACAACCATGTTTATGCTACTTTTTTACAGTGATATTAATTTTTTTTCTATCTAAACAACCAGTTCACACATTTTACTTGCCATAACTGGGTGTGTTATTTACCTTGTCATTTTGGGTTTAATGTTATTTAAAGTTATATAAGTACTTATTAATCAAACAAAACATATTAAAACAAAGTTTTAACACGGTGCATATCTGTCCGTCTGTTTTACTATTAATATTCAACTTTGGAAATAATTATTTACAAAACACCAAGTATAATACAATACCACAACTACATTTATTAGGCAGTGGCGTTATAATTTGTGTTTTTATAATTAGCACAACCACTTTAAAACATCTTTCTTACTATAGGTATAGCATGTGTAGGTAATATTATAAATGGACATATTATCCCTTAATTATCCTGAATTTAATCATATTACTTTAATGGTATTTGGGATGAATACTCACTATCAATCAATACATGTAAAAGATAGAAGTAATCCATAAAACATTTGTACACAGACAGGCTCTATATTTTGTTGGAACACTTCAAAGAATTTTCTATCGATCTTATAGTACCTAAAATTGCTGACTGTGCCTGCAACTTTGTTTTACTCGTATACCATTAATTATTAAACAGTGCACTATTTTAACTTATAATACCAGTGAAATTTACTAGACAATCGCTTTTAGTTTGTTTTTAAGTTATTGTGTTTTCATATTTTAATTGTTAATTTCTCAGTATTCCCGTTAAGATGCGGTAAAATAAATTAATATTACTATTGTAATCTATAGATTATAAGGAATAAATCGACATGCATTTTATTAATAGCCGCTAAAGTTTGTGGTGGCCCATTCTCCATATAAAAATAAATTGTCTCCTTTGTCCCGGTAATCGGCGACGATTTCCCGAGAAACATTGGTACGGTCGGTATATATACCATCACCAGTACATATCAATGAATGTTACCAATTTGCAACATATCATTGATGTACAGAAGTAACAGCGTTGGTGATAGCACGCAGCCTAGTGGAGCACCAGCGCTAATAGGCTTGTAATCAAAGCACGCGCCGTCTACTACGACCTAGATGCTCAGAATAGCAAGAAAACTAGTGATCCAATTGCACAATTTCTCGGGAAGCCCATAGAAACGGAGCTTCGAAAGAAGCGCTTTGTGCCAGACTCGATAGAAGGCCTTTGCTATGTCCAAACTAACGGCCAATGTCTCCCCTTGGACTCAGACTCAATTTTCTAATCTCTAGCACACTACTTTCGCAAATAATACCGCTAGCATTATGGGATAAAGAGAATATTGTCATCTATGAAATCAAGCAAGGCAAACATATTGAACATCTGCTAATAAGCCATTAGAAAAAAGAGTAAGTCCTTAAAACCTTCCTCATCCCTCAGAAATAACAGAGCGACAATGTGAACTCATAAAAAACCAGAATGAAATTTAAGAAATTGAAAACATTTGGCTAAAAATATTCTCCGAAGAATAAGTTAAATAAAAATAACGTGTAGGAGACAGTGTAAGAATATCTAATACCCCATATTGTCCTGTGGGTGTGTAACAGACGAAGAGGTGAACAAACCTGGAGAAGGGTAGCCGCGTCTCCCTAATAAAAAAAACTTCCGTTGCCATCGCATGCCAAGCATGGCAACTATGGCGAATATTTACTTTACAAAGCAATGTATGCTTAAGTTCAACAGGGGAGTTTTGGAAAGCTACAACGGTAAAGGTAAAATAATTGTTAATAATAATAAGCAGTAAGCACTTGATTTTGTTAAATAAATGTGTGACTAAATATATTCTAAGACACTTCACATTCAGTGCTCTAGAATCTCCCTCACGTACATTTTTCAAGGATCCATTTATTTAAGACGTGACTTGATATACACACGTGTTACCACGCACTGTCGATCCAGTCAATACGTGTTGTTACATAAATTTTATACTAGCGAATAATAACATTCATTCATTTATTAAAGCCTATCAAAAGTCCACTGTTGAACATAGGCCTCCCCGATAGATTGCCTCATAGGAGGAATTTTGCCGTATTTACCACGCTTAACAGCAGTTTTTTTTATTATTTTTGATTATTATCAGGAAAATAATGTTGTTTATCTTTTATTATGGTTTCTTTCTGCCGCTTCTTAGGACATCCATGGCATATGAGTAGTACATATTCTTATGGCGCTACTTCACAGCTAAGATATCTATTAGATTATTATAAAAATACTTATTAAAAGGTTTTGTTTTTATTACTTTTTATAGAGACGTGACATAATTTTTATATTGGATGGCTCATTTTTAAAAACCTAAACGAAATAAACGAAACGTTAACACTCCTTTAGTACCAATAAAATAGTTAATTGCAATTTGCATTGCTGATTTACCGTGCGTTCGGTGCTTTGGGAAAAACTCGCGAAGAGGCCTAAAATACGTATGTGTATGTAATATGGTATTTTACACTATGTAAAATAAAATCAATATATATATATATATATATTGATATAGATTTTGTAAAAAGTAAACGAAAAATATTGATTTATATTTATAAAATCGCATTATAAATTTTATATTTCAATTTTTAGAACTTTTTTCCGTCCGCCATATTACCCATGTCGTGACATCACTGATGCAGCCTAAGGATATTATAGTTCGGCCGTTCAGATAATGCGTTCCTAACACGTCGCGATTGAACTGACGACGTAACTTTGTAATGGCATTGCAGTTACGATAAAAATATTTTTGCTGGTTGTTTACCGTTTTAACAATTGATGAGCATTAAAAACATTATAATATCAATAATCAATTAATGTTATAATTTTGTGCTAAAGTGAGTGTCAAATAACTTGGTAAACAATATTTTTCTAAATCTATACTGTGCTATTACAAGGTTATGTCAGCGCTTTATATTTGTAGTGCTGTGCTAACAATAACAGGCAATAACAGTATCGTAATCTGTTCTTATACAGTTATACTTTATATAATAATACGTTTTGTTTTTCTTTTTAAGAATTTGAAAATAATGGTCTATAAGATAACTTTTATTAAATATAAAAACAAAACTACGACCAACCCAACGCGCGAAAGAAAGTAGCATCTTTATATTTAGGTTGAAAATGGTAACACCAAATGGCGTTATGGGCCGCCATTTTGTAACGCTAAAACAGTCGTCTGTTGTCGTTTCGTGCGCATAGACCACGTTTTTCAAGTGTTTTTGATCTGTTTTTATTTGATTACCCGGCTTTCGTTTAATGGACTGTTTCTGCTTTTCAAACTGACATCGGCGCTAAATCGGACTTCGATTTAGCGCCGATGTTATATATAATCATCAAAATATTAATATAATAAAATTGTTTAATTTATTCTTTGTTATAAAGTTACAATCTGTATTTCTATGCAATAAGGTACATTGAATTGAATATGCGTACAGTATATTAATCAAACTCCGATTCACTTGAGGAGGTGGTGTCTTCATCATCATCTTCACCTACATGTATAATTATATTATTATCAATAACAGAGTCAATCCTGATATCTCGGTCAAAATGTTCCACAATCAGGTTTTTAGTCTTCTCAACAACCTTTGCCCAGTCATCTCTTGTGACTTCCCCGCAGGCTTATTTTAATAAGGTCATAATCTTTTTCGTATTGAATGGCGGGGAAGTATTGTGGCGGGCGTCGCAACCTTTTATTTGAGCCCAGATTAGCTCAATCGCGTTATATTGGCAATGATACGGTGGAATTCTTAGAACGCGATGACCGTACTCCAGAGCCACTTCATCGATTTCGTATCGCACATTTGTCGCTTTATTTTCTTTAACTAATTTAATTAGCTTTGGTTAAAACCAGCATACATTTAGCATCTGCATATTTGCGTCAATGCCTTTTGCTTGTAACCAAGCCACCATTTCTTCTTTTTTATTAGCTTGGGTAGGTGGTTTCTGTATTTTAACCGAGTGATAGGAGGCATTATCCATGAATATTACAGAAGGCTCTGGTAGGCTGGGCAAAAGCACGTTCTGGAACCACTCTTTAAATGTAGTGGCATTCATTTTCTCGTGGTAGTCATTTGTGGTTTTTGATTGAAATGCCAGTAACGCGTTCTCCACAAAGCCGTATTTTGCAGAACCTGCGTGGCATATTATCAGACGGGCCCCCTTACCTATTGGTACTTTCGACGTCGACGCTTGTGTATCATCCGTCCAAGAACGGGAAACCGTGTGATTGGCGTTTAGCCATGTCTCGTCAATGAACACGACATTATCCCAGTTATCAATATTTTTTGAAAAGAGAGTGGGATATTTTCAGAGTAGAAGATATCTCTATACTGATAGCAAATCTTAGTAATTTCGCGTTTTTCTTCTTCGTTCATATGGTTTGTACGTATTTTATTTAAATTGTTGCGTAATTCTTTCTCTATATCTGCGTTAACCTTTATGGAATTTAAGCTGTGTCTAACTCTATCAAAATTCTCACGGTATGGTTCTAGGTATATCTTTTCATTATTAGAAATTATTCGTTTTTCTGAATTAAAATTTATAATAGATGTCCTAAATTTTCCCTCTTTAACCTCGACCATAGCTGCCGGAGATTTTAAGCCGTTAGACCATATGAATTCATCGTGAATGTACTGACCATCAGAATAATTGGTTTTTACTACTATAACCTTTTCGCATTTTGGTTCAATCGTGAGTTTTTTACTGGGATAGTCAAACGAAATTGGTATCTGCGAGTTAGCGGTGTGTAAAAGTCTATTTTTTATATCTATGTTACAAGATAGCTTTTTCAATAAGTCTAATCCTATTAAGCCTTTATATTTGGGGTCAAAGTCGAATATAAGGTATTTATGAATTATATCACTGTTAAACGCGGGTGGCAGTGGTAGGTAGGCCACTTGATCGTGTCGTGTAATAGCATGTGCTGTTTTTACCTCAAATGGTTTGTACTCTACAAGGTGTTCAAAAATTGTGTTTTGTATTACACTAGGTGATATCATAGAGCGCGAGGCTCCGGTATCTATGAGAAAATTACCTTGAAACTCTGGCAACACAATATATGGTAGATGATCTTTGTCATGGTTGTTTAATTTTACTAACTTTGGTCTGGGGGCACCGGGCCCTGGGAAAAATCCTGTTGAACCTCACTGTCTTCCATTGGAGGTTCGTATCCCTGTTGGTTGTAGTTGTCGCTACAGTATGCGTACTGACCTTGTTGATACACGTAGTCTGCGTCGTTCTCAGCATATTGTTGTTCGTATTGTTGTAGGTGAGCCTGTGTAGAATAGCTCCTCAGCTGCATACTGTGGTTTTTGGGGCTTAGAGACGGATCTCATTGTGACGTCTGAAGCCTTCTGCGCAGGGTTTGCTTGTTGCTGGGGTATATTATTCCTAAAATTTCCTGAGGATGCCCTAAAGTTACCTGATGATGGGCGGTTCTTCCACGGTAACATGGATTGCACCCACTGCTGCCTTTGTTCTGGAGTCGGATTATTTTGTCGTTGAACTGGAGCTTTATTACTCGTATGGCTTTGTATGGGGCCTGAGTTACTAAACCTAAGCGGTTGGGAATTTTGAGGCTGATTTACAGCTCGTATTGGTTCTCTCAACTTTGCCTGAGCCGAGGTTGATGGTGCACTATAGTTATTATTGTGGAATGTCTTATTAAAGGCGAGTTTAGCTTCCTCTTGTCTCGCTATTACTATAGCTGATTCTAATGTAGTGGGTTGTGCTATTCGAACCGCTATAGAAACTTGAAAATCTAAATTAGTTGTGTATTGTTCTATTACCATGTTTTCGTAATACGACTTAATACTATGTGTCCCTACAGAAAATAAGGTATCTAATATTTCTCGAAGCAGCCTACCAAGTGTCTCGGCATCCTCGTTTCTATTACGCCGCACCCTACTTAGCTCTTGCATAAACTGGATTTCATTTCTAGGTTCCCTTAATCTACGTACGAGCGCATCCTTAATTGTTTCCCAAGAATTAAGTGTTTCTTGGTGTGCTATCGCATCAATCGCGGTACCGCTTAATCTACTCTTTATGGGACATATAATTGCCGGATGTACCCTGGCAGTATCATCCAAAAGATTAAGGATATTTTCGATTTCTCTGATGTAATGATTTAATCTCTTTGTATTGCCATCATACTTTGGCATCAATTCCGCGATCATCTTAAAGTTGGCTGCATCGTCGTTAAGAAAAGACATTTTTAAATCAATAATTAAACACTTTATAAGTTTAAAAGTTGGGGCTCTGTGCCTGCCTATTTGCGATTTTAGCTATAAGACAAATACACTTTCGGACCTCAACTAAGAGTCTACAGCGATTTTAGCTGTTAGACTTATCCTATGCTATCTATTTGAGCTATAAGATGTATATCTAATCTCCTAACTAAATGTCTATAGCGATTTCAGCTTTTAGACAGAATTACATATACTACTTAAACTAAATACGGAAGGAAATAGAGCAAAGGAACTTGAAATAGCGAGAGTACTCACGAAAGCGCCTTCTGCATCTCCTCACGGGTCTGAGTCAGCTCCACGTGAAGTCTTCGTCTGTGCCGCCGTCGTAGATCCGAAGTCGCGATTTATACGATCGAAACCGTTCAATTGGTCGAAGGTTCTACCAATTGTCGCGAAAGACCGACTGCGCCAGTTATGATATGGCGGCGATCGAAAGACTTTTTAAAAAAATATAATTAATTTAATTTCACAAAAGTAACAAAAATAATTAATTCAAAGTTCAAACAAATTGTAAATTTATAAAAAAGAAGTTAAGTTATGTGTGGATGGTGTCAGACTGCGAGACAGTTGCATTGTTTCCACGATGATACTTTTCGCAGCGCAAGCGTTCCACATATGTTCATTGTTATGTTCAACTGCTATGCCAGCCCGATTCCAGGGTTACGACACGTTAACTATAAGTTTTAACAAAAAATTAACTAAATCAGATTAGGACGCTGCAATGATTTTTGAGAAATATTTTACTGATATTCCTATCTTAATTACTAAGTCACTGAATTCTTGTCCTGCCGCCTATGCAACATATGTTTATGGATCTGTATTCGACAGGCGGTGCCACGTTCCTCACTATTATAGACAATTTCTCAAAGTTCGCCCAAGCAATACCGTTGAACGCCACTAGTAGTGTACTTATAGCTGAAGCTTTATTTCAGGTGTTCTCAGTTTTAGGAATTCCTCATAAAATTACAACGGATTCGGACAGTAAATTCGATAATGAAGTTATAAAGGAGATGTGCGCTTTACATGGTATTAACATTCACTTCACGACTCCATACAATCCAAATTCAAACTCACCCATAGAACGTTTTCATTCCACCATAGGAGAGATTATCAGAATCCAACGAATGACAAACAAAGAGGACCCCATACAATTAATCATGAAATTTTCAGTCATTGCTTACAATAACTCAATCCACTCAGCAACAGAATATACTCCACACGAGTTACTATTTGGACATACAGCTTCTAGAAATCCACTAGAGTTAAATTATCCTAAGCAGTTTTACCAGGACTATGTTATCAAGCACAAAATGCATGCAGAAGCTGTTCAGGAGTGTGTGTCAGCGCACATGGCCAAAAACAAGAAACAGGTAATAGCGAAGCGAAACCAGGCAGCAGAGGAAATATCATTCAAGGTAGGTGAAACAGTTTATAAGCAGGTGGCCAAAACAGCGAGAAACGACAAAACTAAACCAGTATTTAAAGGACCCTATAAGATTATTCACTTACATCCTAATAATGTAGCAGAGATAGTAGGAAATCATCCTAATTCTAAGTCCATTCGGGTACATTTCAAACTTCTACGAAGACCCCATCTTGTTCCAGGACAACCATCTTCGGAGCCTTCGTGTTCCAGGCAAGATCCGACATAACATTTCAACCCGTAGACAATACGAACGGAGTTCTATTACTTAGACAAGGTCATATTCTGAAACAAACTGATTCCTTCAACCTTACTTGTGTGTATAATGTTACCCACTTGAATCTAGTATCGATAAAATTAATGGCATTGTACGCAAATGCTAAAGCAATTGAAATTAACACCACATCAGAAGAATTACACAAAACATATAGGGACCAGATAGAACATAAGTTAGATTTAAGTAGTAAGAAATTAATTTTTATTGCACCTAGAATTAGATTTAGACGCGGTATTATAAATGGACTAGGTTCCGTAGTGAAATTAATAACTGGTAATTTAAATAACGAAGATGCTATTCGATTTGAAAACGAAATCAACAAAATTCGTAATTCGGTCCACAAAACCCAAAGCTCGCAGAAGCGAACGCTATCTTTGGCTGAAAATACCATAAAGGAATTTTCGAAACAACTAAGCAAGATAGATGATAACCAAAAAGGATTAACATCTATACTGAAAAACATTACAATTAATTCCGATACAGTAAGAAACCAGCTGCACTTTTTAGAGATATACGTTCAAATAAGTTTTAGTTTACAGATTATTTTAGATAAGTTAATGCTGCTCGAAGATGCTATGGCATTCGCGCAATTAGGTATAATGCACCCTAGTATTATAAGCACACGTAATTTAATTTCGGAACTTAGTAATTTGCAGAATAACTTTTTACTATATCCAGTCGAGGAGATTAGTATTGAAAATATTCATAAGATAGAAAAGTCTATTAGCGTGAAAGTCTATAGCACAGAACATTCTTTAACATTTATATTAGAAATCCCATCCATCCAACCTACATTATATGATTATATACATATATATTCCTTGCCAAACAACCTAAACCTAACCATTATACCCAAATCCAAATTCCTCGCACTTGGAAGCGATGAGTACGCCTACCTGGAAGAAGATTGCAAGAAGCTGTCAGAATACACCTGGCTCTGCAAATCACTGGATACTAGAGCCATAGAGAAATCTGAAGATTGCATCATCTCACTCATCAAGCATAAAGATGGTAACTGCACTCGGGCACGTATAAATCTGAAGCGAGGAAAATTGCAGAAGATTAAAGAAAATAAGTGGTTGGTAGTATCAACGGAAACAGAAATTATAAAAACCCAATGCGGACAGAAAACAGAGTATAGAAAACTATCAGGAACATTCTTCATCAATCTAACACAGGACTGTCAAGTTAATGTCATGAATACAACGATAAGAACACACACTAGCAGCATCTCTATGGACGAAGTCATCCCTCTACCCAACGAGAACCTAATACACCAGGAAGAAGTCCAGTACGAGATACATCTGGAAGACATCTCACTAGATAGTGTCCATGAACTTATAAACAAAGTTGAAGATATTCAAGAAATAGAAACCTGGAACTGGTCATATATGATGGCAATTCCCAGCTGGTCTACAGTGCTCCTCTACATACTAGCAGCATCTTTTGCAATCTGGAAGATATACAATTGGAACAAGCGTCCAAGCAAATCAAGTCGCGAGGACGCTCCTGGAAGCCGCAAAACCAGCTTCCAACTTAAGGAGGGAAGAGTTAACGTGTCGTAACCCTGGAATCGGGCTGGCATAGCAGTTGAACATAACAATGAACATATGTGGAACGCTTGCGCTGCGAAAAGTATCATCGTGGAAACAATGCAACTGTCTCGCAGTCTGACACCATCCACGCACGACTTAACTTCTTTTTTATAAATTTACAATTTGTTTGAACTTTGAATTAATTATTTTTGTTACTTTTGTGAAATTAAATTAATTATATTTTTTTTAAAGTCTTTCGATCGCCGCCATATCGTAACTCTTATCTTGTAGTTTTTAATGCGAGAGTTGACCTTATCGGTTCCAATCTTAATTATACTCCACGACATTTTAATTTTGTTAGCATCATAGAATGCTATAATAAACAAAAGAATGGCTGTCAACCTTATTTTGTACGAAGGACGCGTCACCGGGAGTACACATACAAGCAATAACGTCGTATTATTACTACTACAAACCCGATACGCTGTGTTGACATACTGAGCGAATTTACACATTTTAGACTTTAGATTAATGTTCACGATCATAATTAAAAAAATTAATCGTTAAAATTTTAATACATATTTATTCTTAAATAGTATACAAGCTAATCGTCAATACAATCGCAGTAAGTATCATATTTTCTTATTGTAAATAAAAAGATGTTGTACATGTTTAACATATTAATCTGTGCATTTAAGCAAACTGTAGTATATAATGGTATCACCGCTAGGGATTTAGTCTTGTTTAGTGACTAACCGGTAACCGATAAGCACCAGTAAAAATTGAATGTATTTATTTTGAAATAGTTCAATAATAATTTTTGTTATTAATTTTGTACAATTTTATATTAAAAGATCAATACTAAACTGCTAGAAATTACCTCTATTGTCTCATTTCTTAATTTAAATTACTTGAAACTGATTCCAAATTGCATGTCAAACCATTATAGGATATTTGACCATACCATAATAGGAGCAAATGTTTGAGTAGATAAGTCCTTGGCTGAGTTAATATATAAATAAAAAGATACCGCATTTGATATCTGTCTTAAATTGTATTTGGATAGTTATTTTAATATCAATATTAATTTATTTTATTAAAATTAATATTAGTACCTATCTGTAGTCAGAAATTTCTTATTTAAATTATTACTGTCCATTAAAATAATTCTATTATAATTGTTACAATTAAATGTCAAATTTAAATTATTGTTAAATACCAAATTACTTAATTTAAATCGTACATTGTTTTATTTTTCTGTGTATGTACGGAAATGTATGTAAAGGTGACAAAAATGAATCTGACCAAAGTTCAAAACTTTATACATGAATAATACTTATTTTTAATACGAAAATACCGTCAGCAATATGGTACATACGTTACAACATATGTTATTACGAGCTATCGTTGACTACCGGCGTGGACTGGCATCCGACAGATAACTGTAACATATTCAGCAGTGCCTTTAATCCCATTGAACGCCTCAGTACAATACAAGTTTGCTATAAGTGTATTCCTAGGGGATTATTAGGTACATGCATTTTTGGTCACAAACAAATCGTCGGGCTAACCGTGAAAATATGAAGCCTTGATTTGCAATATTCTTGAAGATTGTAGGGCTAAAATGTATTTTTGATATTTTTCCATCATAGTAATCCCAATAGTTTTGTCATTAAAACCAAGCTAAGGTTATTTAATAGCATTGGTATTTATGTATGAGTAGTGGTATAAAGTATTAACTGAAAATCAGGAAAAACCAACATAACTCCACAACTCCACCACACAGTCCGCGGTCGAGTCAAGAACTGCATTAATGTGAGAACCATTGCTACATTTTTGGAAGTACAACAAGTTTTTTTACATTTTTATTTTCATTTTCTGCAACGTACCCTTTAGTGTGGTATTTTCCTAAGAAATCGATATAAATTGATCGCCGATTGCGTGCGTTTTATATATTTTTATCAGTCACAAAATCAATAATTTAATGAAATATTAGAAAAAGGCTCTTTGTAGATAGTTTTCTGCCGGTAAAGTCCTGCTGGGATTGTCCTTGTAAAAACCGTCTAAAGACAGTATTTATTCAGTATAGTGGGTGGGTATTCCCCTAATTAAAATATAGGGGGTTTACCCTATTAAGAATGAACATGATATATAAGTTGTTCAGTATTGATTAGACAAACGGAACTAAAAATAAATGTATATTTATAAATCGATTTTTGTAAATGTTCACAAAATAAAGAGAAGCGAAACGAAAAAAAAAAAACAAAACAATAGTTTAAAACGTTTGGAGTTGTTTGTTTTATGAAATTTAAAAAAAAAGCTGTTTTTTTCAACCTTTTTGCGACGTTACTTTGGCATCTATTCACGTGGACTACCATTACCATTAAAACTTACGAGTATTCAAAATATTTTCATAAATAATAATAAAATTAATTTATTAACAGTTAATAAACTTAATACATGTCACAATAATAAATTAAAGTAACCTAGAATGCACTTTTGTCACTGTCTACTACCAAGATTTTTCTTGAAATTACATATTACGAAAAACTAGCAAGCTGACTACAAGCTTTGTAGCTACTTATGTACTGAAAACTGCTTCTTGTGTATTGAAACAATTAGACTTGTTTATTTTACCTATATCTATAGCATAATGTCGTATAGTATTTTGCTCGACTGACACTGAAATTATATTTCTTTTGCAGAAAAGGGCCAGAAGAGCTACCTATATATAACGACTGGATTTTTACTCGCAGCTTCGTACGCGTGAGCTTGAATTGAGGAACATCAATAAACGCTATTCCATGTCAAAGGAAATAGCCAAGAATTGTACAAGCCTGTGCCCCAGACAGCACAGAGATAAAATCAATATCGTTTGGAAGTATAGGTCTTTTATATAAAGAATTAGAAAAGTGCATATATAGTCCGCAGTAGTAAAAAAAAGTTATGAAGGTTTAAAAAAGCTGATATTGTCATTTGCTTTTATCATAATTACGAAATTTAGATATTCTTAAAGTTAAATTGCATGTTGGTTAGGTTACACGGGTTACTTTGTATGCATCTATCCCAGATGTTCAATAAACATAGTAGTTTCAGACTGCAGGGTTTTCAGTCTTCGAAAATATTTATATTCTTTGTAACTATTCAATCAAGTTTGACACTTTAAATTTTTTGACACAAGACGGATTCAGATGAATGATCCGATGAATCCTTTGTGTGTGCTCTGGTATGTCCTCTCAGTGGTGACAGTACTTTTGCCAAGTGTTGTGCCAGCTTATAAGTTGGTGAATCGATCTGGCTCACTACAGGACGTAGTGGAGCGTTTGATTTGTGTATCTTCGGTAACCCATACAACCTCGGTGGTTTGCTACATGACGGTATTAGGATTCATACCATTTTGTTAGTGAGATAAAAGACTATGGTAACTATGGTCAGTTTTGATGTTCAGTCACTATTCACATGCCTACCTATTGAAGACTGCATATCAATTGTAACTAGGAAGCTAGAAGATAATAACATGCCTGCTGAATATGCAGTATTACTCAAACACTGCCTCACATTTGGCTATCTATTGTGGAATGAAGAGTTCTACAAGCAAGTAGATGGTGTGGCGATGGGCTCACCTGTATCTCCAATAGTCGTCGACATATTCATGAAGGACTTCGAGGAGAAAGCCCTTCTTACTGCTCCTGTAAATCCAAGATTATACAAGCGGTACGTAGACGATACTTTCACAATTTTACCATCTGACAAAGTAACTGCATTTTTAACCACCTTAACTCTATAAACTAAAATACAATTCACAATGGAGTTAGAGGCAAATAATTCTTTAGCTTTCTTAGATGTTTTAGTCATTCGAAATCCTAATAACACAATTGGTCACATTGTGTAGAGGAAGAAGACCCATACCATCATCATCATCATCATTATGATATATCATACCAACCGATATTTAAATGGTGAATCTCACCATCATCCTTCACAGGTAGCTACCGTGGGTAAATCTTTGTTTCAGAGAGCACGAGGGATCTGTGACAGAAAACATCTGGCCGCCGAACTTCAGCATGTCAAGCAAGTACGAGTATTGCAAGACAAGCTTCGGGTCCCGCGCCTACGTCACAGTGACCGAGTGAAGCCGGCCACAGTCGAGCGTGTACCTGCTGTACTACCATATGTCAGAGGAATCACAGACAAGGTTGGCTACATCTTAAAGCGAGCTTCCATTAAAACGTACTACAAGCCGCCGAAGAAGATTAGTCAATTTTTACCATCCGTCATGTGTAATATCCCTCTACAAGATGCAGGAGTCTACAAGTTAGATTGTGAATGTGGTCTCTCTTACATAGGTCAAACAAAAAGATCCATAAAAACCCGCGTGAAAGAACATATAGCTGACGTGAAGCACCGACGCTCCGGGAAGTCTGCAGTCTGTGAACATGTTCAAAATCGTCCCCACCATTTCATCAGATTTGTTAAACTACAAGTCCTCGCAAAAGAACACCGATTCCTACCAAGGATGATACGGGAGGCTATTGAAATTAAAAAACATCCTAATTTCAATAGAGAAGATGGTTGGGTGCTGCCATCTGCTTGGGATCCTGTAATTAACAAAATTAAACCCAAACCCAAGCATACCACTGCAAGACTTCAAGATAATGTAAGTTCGTTTTGCGTAAATCGGACCAAAAATTAATATTCTAAAACTGAAGGTAGCCGGGCTAACAATGACATTAGGACGTCAAACATCTCAGCCCCCCCCCCCCCGTGACCATGGTTGCTGTAAAGCACCCGAAACGTCGGGAATTAAAAATAAGTAAAAGTAGTGAAATAAAATCGATAAAATCCGTAAATTTAGTTTTATTCAATACTGTAAGCTCGTTATGCGTAGATTGCACCAAACATTATTAATTAAAAGTTGAGAGTAGCCTTTGTTAACTACGAAATTAAGACGTTAAACACCTCAGTCCACCACCGTGACTATGGTATGGCGGTGGAAAAGAATCCACCACTTAATATCGTCCCGTGCTAGTCGTAAAAGGTAAACTCCTTTTCCCGCTTCTTACGACTCTTACGACTTAGACTTAGATAACTAAAAAGTAGATCGTCGGCGTATTTTACCAAGGTTGTTACTTTATGTTAAACTTTATTTATAAATATGGTATTTGTTTGTAAAAACACTTCATCCCGCCTACAACTAACATAACTATCATAGAATAATTATAATATAATAAAAAATAATATAATGATATAATTGATACAAAATTAACATCTAAAGGAAATAATATACTTGACCTTTTTTGAAGTTTCGTAGTCGGATAAAAGTTGGCTTATAAATTGCCTGGGGTTACAAACTACCTACATACAAAATTTCATGTAAATCGGTACAATATTTATTGCGTGAATCCTAAATACAGAGACAGATGGACAGAAAGACAGACAGAAATTCTAAAAACCACTAATTTGGCTTAAGTATCATTTATTTATAACCATCGACTTGTTTTTTCAAAAATATATTAGAATTACAGACTGGACTTTTCTACGGGTTTATTATATATATAGATTAAAAACTAAAGGGTCTTTAAGGCAAAAATTTAAGTAAATAAATATATTAACTTTGTCCTTTCAATATATTTGCGACATTACAAAATATAATTATTTTAATAAAATAAGCGAATAACTTTGTTAATAATAGGAACCGATACTAGATAGTAGTTCCAGTTACTCGACTCCACTGAGTCCATAATTCCTTTTTGGTGCGACACTTTTAAAACTAAATCTCAGGAAATATACAACATTTGACTTCAGTCAAGTTAATTTTCTTTAAAAGTTTGTATAAGAATGGTTATTATAATAATATAAAGAATTTATGGATGATAATGTTACGAGCTTAAGGTTCGTGACAATAAGAACTGCCAATTGAATTACCAAAATTGACTTACCGAACACCAATTAAAACTTAAATAACACTAAAAATTAATCACAGTTAACACTTTTTTTCGCTCCAAGAGCTTCGCTCATATCGCCAATTTAATACTGCTCCGATCGCGGCTTTCAACGGCTTTAAATAATCCTTTTCCACCGAAACATCCAGAATATTCTAGCAAATACCGGTCCCGACATACTAGGTGCAGAAATTTCGAGTGTGGGACTTTCTAGAAAGGTAGTTCTTCTATTCGATACTAGATGACGCTGGAGGTTGAAAGTTCCAACATGGCATTTTCTAGAAAGCTCTCCTCGCTCATTTCCCCGAAACAAGATGGCGCTAGTGCCAGGTACCAGACATCAATTTAGGCGCACAACAATAATAACCCGTGAAAACGAGGTATTTTTGGTAACATGCTATTTCTAATTTGTTTTGTATTGTTAATTATTGTGTAACTTTAATTTTTTTTATTTTGATAAAATACCTATTTTATTTGTTTATATTGAAGTTACAACGTTAAATTTATACCTATTACAAAAATTATAATAAAGAACTTTATATTTTAAATTATAATATTAAAGATTAAAACTAATTATATACAACATAAAAGAAGAATTTATAATATAAAAAATCTAAAACTAAAAATTTAAATCGTCAAAAAGACCTGCTCTCCGTGGTATAGTGCCAAGAACGCTGGCTGCGTTTCCTCGCTGAATAGCTATACTTAGCCTTTGAGCGAGGAAAGAACCAGCCCTCTTATCACCAGCAGCGACGACCAGTCGTGGATATAGTTCCTTTAGAAACTTCATTGCACGTGGACCCCACGGACCGATAGTCTCTACAGCAAATGGCACAAATATATAGTCATTTCTCAAAGACTCATATTTGCGCCATTTACTAAATTCGGCTGCCTCTGACGCCGCCCCGGCTCTAAAAGAGGTATCCTTGAGATGAGAGGCCGCCAAAGTGTCAACGCAAGTAGCATCCCACACTAGGACTTTACATCTCTCCCAAGGGACCAAAGTCATACCGTCGGGTCTCTTGCCATCGTCTCTAAATATCCCGCAAGGCTCTAAAACCAAGGGGATATTTATAGAGACAAGAGCCCTTCGGATGATTTCGTTCAAAGAACCGTGACGGGAAAACCTACCTGCACTTTTCTTGCATGAAAGTCTGTGGAGCCCAAACTCATCGACGCTGCTACCACAGGGGCACTGATGAGGTTGACAAATAGTCACTCCTAGCCGGATTCATACGGCGATGCGCAAGCTTTCCCCATCAAGCAATGTGCCGAGATTACTTGATGGTAGAGCATGTAACCAGTGGCTAGATTCCTTAGTTGAAACAGCTAGAAGGCGAGCCTGATCTTGTTGAATATGGAAATTTCGAAATAAATTTTTCTGGACACTCCGTACCAACGGAATATCCCACTGTTTTTGTTGGTTAACTTCCAGTGGGACATTTTTGCCAGGACAGAGCGTTAGCCATGTTTGCTTTGCCTCCGATGCAAAGCACAGGTCTAATTTATTATTTAAAATTGTGTTACATAGGTCATTGACACTATGCACGGAAGCAAGGAAAGCAGGCAATGCAACGCTAGAAATATTTCTTACACCAATTCCACCAAATTTGATAGGTAAAGTTTCTTGCTTCCAGGCTATTGTATTTAATCTCAAATTTAGAATGTTTTCTAAAGCAATTTTAAGATTACTATCAATAGCTTTTAAAATATCCGAACATTTACAGGCTGGACTTAAGCGTAACAAGTATGTAAATTTAGATACAAGGAGACAATATTTTAAAATGGTAAGGGCAATATGGGGGTTTAAAATATATAATTTATCAACGTGATTTAAAAATTGATCAAATTTTGTTTTTAAAACAGGTTTAATACTATCGAAAAACAACGGAGCACCAAGTAGGTAAAGCGATTCCGAATTGACAGTTTTTATTCCTGGAGAAATCTGATTGAAATTTTGAATTAAGGTATCTCTGTTAGAATTAGATAAATTATTAGAAATAAATATTTCACATTTATTTGTATTTGGTTCAAGACCCATATTTTAAAAATTTTGAAAAATATGAGTAAGATCATTGAGGACGTCATCTGCTTTACCTCCAAGTGTTCCGTCGTCCAGGTACCAGACATTCAGCTTGGATTTTAAATTTGAAATAATAGGTTGAATTCCCAAACTGAAAAGAGTTGGACCTAAAGGATCACCCTGCTGAACAGAGATTCAAACTATGGTTTTGATAAAACAAGTTTGAATTTTGACTGTAACATTGCCAAAGGTAATGATATATTTCGGGGGTATTGTTAGCCACTTCTTTCAGCAGGGTTATCCTATCAATTGAGTTAAAAGCATTTCTAAGATCAACCTTCAGAAGAACATCTGCATTGGAATTAGTTAAGAAAGTACGCACCGAATGTACCGCCGCCTCACAGCCACCTTTGGTCCCAAAGCCTAGTTGAGTAGGTTGAAATTTTGTCTTAAGGTTTGAGATTATGTGCCTGCAAGCTAATTTTGAAGTTAAACGTCGAAATGTAGAACCAACAGCAATAGGACGGATACCGTTATCCTTTTTTTTGAAGGCACACAATCTTGCCCCATATAATTAGGGAATGAAATTGAGATTGATATTACCAGAAAGCATAAAATTACATTATTTTGTTATGTCATTAAGAAGTACCCTACCGGCGTCACCGGCAGATACGCTTACAAGGTCTTTGAGATGCTGAGGCGTAATCCCGTCAATGCCGCCGGCAGAGCCATTTAAAAATGACAATATTGCGTCTAAAGTGTCTTTTTCGGAAACTTGTACTGGTTGCATAGAACTATCAGGAGGCAGCGGTAAATTCTGGGAAGGATTGACCGAAGGATGTTTCTGACGAAGGTTTTCAAGAGTTTCGACATTACGAGGAGCGAGGATGTCATCTGAGAATAAAATACGGGTTGCATTTTTTAAGTCGCCGTCCATTACTTTTGATTCAACTACTTTTTAAAATCAAATTTAGGATAAGGTCGAGAGAAATGAGTATTAATCGGGTAATTAAAATTTTGAAAAGAATTTTCTTTTAGTTGAAACGTAATTGATTTATTTATTTTTTTTACTAAAACGAAAGTGAGAATACGCGAATGTAAATAATTTTTGCCAACTTTTTTCACAAGTTATTAGAAAATTTTGAATAGTTAATGATAATGCTTTAGCAAGTTGCATCCTCGCGCCTCTGGGAATTCTTTTAACCACTGGTACGTTACTATACAAATTGTATAATTGTTTCGAAAAAAGACCTGGCTGCTTCCGGACATTGGCAACGGCGAATTTATAGATCAGAGGTACGTGGTTTACAGATGTGACAGAGACTGCTTAGCTACCGACAAACAGGATGGTGGTGGTGTTTTGGTGGCGGTACTGCGTGGACTGAAACCTGCTATATTTAATACCTCAAACCCGGATAAATCTCTGCACTCTAAGCATATTGAATGTTTACTGGTCGAAATTCCTAGTACAAGCCAATTTATGAAACATGTAATTAGTGCAGCGTATATTCCGCCCCGCAGCTTCCCGGATGCATATGAAAAACACTTTGACCTGTTACTTGATTGCCTTAATGATCCTCTTATTGATAGCTTTTATGTGATTGGTAATTATAATATTCCTGATATGACATGGGTTCCACCATCATCATCCTCCACTTCTGATTATTGTAACCAACCTTTACCGTTGAATGGATCTGGATCCACCTATACATTCCTTATTGTTGAATTTTATGGCATTTCTAAATGCATCGCAATATAATGGAATTTTTAATTCTAATGATAAACTACTGGACCTTTTCATCACTAACACCTCATCTACAATTAGAGCCCCAATGGATCCACTACTTCCTCATGATTCCCATCATCCACATTTCATTGCGATTACTGATATGCATCAGACGTATAAACCAATGAAGAGGCGCACTCTAACCAAGTATAACTTCCGTAAAGCAGATTTTGACCTCATTAATTCCAAGCTTGAAAAAACAAATTGGACGGAACTACTGCAAATGCTTCCATCTGAAGCCTGCATTGAAACCTTTTATATGACCATAGATGACACATAAAACAACATGCACCACGTTCTAGTTCTCGCCCCGGTGGATTTCCTGTCTGGTTTACACGTCCTCTGATTAAAACATTTAAATGTAAACAAAAAGCCTGGACTAAGTGGAAGAAATATAAAAACCCAAGTGACTACGTAAAATTTGCGCAATACAGAAATACATTTAAGATCCAATGCAAACAATGCTATCGTAGGTATATGGACACTGTAGAGGAAAATATAACTAAAAATATAAAACACTTTTGGACCTATGTATCGAGTCGCAAAACTGAGACTAAAATTCCGTCCACTTTGCATTACCATCACCTTAAATCCAGTGACCCCGAGACAGTATGTAATATGTTCTCTGACTTCTTTCAATCAGTGTTTGAGCCCTCTCCCCCTTCTCTTTCGCATTGGCAGCCTCCATCTTGTACCTCAAGTCACGATATTTTAATTTCTAATATTTACTTCACTGAAACCGAAATTCTAAATGAACTCAAAAATTTAGACACTTCCAAGGGTCCCGGTCCAGATGGCCTTCCTCCACTCTTTTTCAAACAAACTGCTGAAAATATTTATAAGCCTTTGCACATTATCTATAATAAGTGTTTGTCAGAGGGTGTTTTCCCTAGGAGGTGGAAACATGCAAATATAACTCCAGTTCATAAAAGTGGGTCAAAACATGATGTTGAACATTATCGCGCCATCTCTATCCTCTCCGTCTTGTCGAAGGTCCTCGAAAAATTAGTCCACAACCAAATTTACCCGATTCTACACAGGGCTATCATTGAAGAACAACATGGTTTCGTTAAACATAGATCTACTACTAGTAATCTACTTACCTTTACGAATAATTTATTTACAAGAGTTGGTGATGGCTTTCAAGTAGATGCTGTATATACAGATTTTAAGAAAGCTTTCGACAAGGTGGATCATGAGATTCTTCTTAACAAGATTGCATTCAATGGTATTCGTGGTAATTTACTGCGCTGGTTTGCATCTTATATTCAAAACCGTTCCCAAAAAGTTGTAACAAATGGATATCAGTCAAGAGACGTTTTGGTTACATCGGGCGTTCCTCAAGGATCCATTCTTGGACCATTGTTATTTATTATTTTTGTTAATGATATAGACAAATGTTTTCTTAACTCCAATTTCCTGTTATATGCCGACGACCTGAAAGCCTACAAAACTATTAAAATTATAGAAGACTGTATATCTTTCCAAAGCGACCTTGACAGATTGACAACATATTGCAACATTAATAAATTACAATTGAGCATTCCAAATTGTCACTATATAAACTTTACAAAAAAGAAAAATATTGTCTGTTTTAATTACATACTCTGTAAAAGGTCCTTGGCCAAAGTGACAGACGTAAGGGATTTGGGGATTTAGTTGGACTCTAAGCTACAACTAAGCATCCATATTGATAAAATAGTCAAACAAGCTTTTAAAATGTACGGATTTGTTATGAGATCTTCAACTGACTTCAAACGAACCTCCACATACTTATACCTCTATAAAACTCTTGTTCGTTCCCAGCTTGAATATGCTGTACCTATATGGAATCCCTACTATAAAGTATACAAAGAAGCTATTGAGAAAGTCCAAAATAAGTTTTTGCGTGCCTGTACTATAGATGCCATAAATCTTACTTGTTTCGTATCCCATTGCTGGGGGAGTTTGGTGTTTTGTCGCTTGAATGTAGACGTAAATATCTTGAAGCTATAACATTGTATAAAATAGTAAACAATAAATTTAGCAGTACTGAGTTAGTTTCAAATTTAAATTTCGTAGTTCCTAGAAGTGCTCATATACGCGCTGTGCGCACTCGTAACTTGTTCGCCGTCAGTACATGTCGTACAAATACCGGCTTGCGCGCGCCAGTTCGCCGTATGATGCATTCCTTTAACGAGTTTTTCAATGATGTAACATAGATTTGTTTACACCGAATATTCTTGCTTTTAAAAGATCTATATTTGAAAAACTGAAAATGTAAAAATAATATTATTTTGGCTCTTTGTTTTTTAGTTTTTAGTTATTAAGTTTTTATTCAGCGTCCGCGACAATTTAATTAACTTTGTAAGTAATATGTGGATAGCGTTGTGGGCTACATTATTGTGAATACATCATGTTATTTTATTTTAGATATTACTGTATTTTGTAGGTGTTTGCTGTTCCTTAATAAATAAAAAAAAAGTGAAGAATTTGTGTCATTAGGTATATTATCAGAAGAGTCATGAATTCCTACGGTAGGCTGTGAAGCCGAAATATTTTTACTTTAATTATTGTAAAATGTTATTTTGAACTTTAACCGCGTTTTTCATAAAACGTGATTTTCAAACTTGTGTACGAAAGAAAAATGTGAATTCACAGGTATTAAAAATATAGTAAAAGAGAAAAAGAATTAGTATAGCCATTTTTTATTTTTTTTGGTAATTAAGACGTCTCTTCATCATTAGTATGTCCGTTAAGAAACTTCCATTAGACGGCTGGGCTAGCATAAAAACTTAGCAAGTTAACAAAGCTCCCTTAGCTTCGTTAACTTACTAAGTTTTTATGCTAGGGCCACACAGAAATATTTGTGTTCAAACTATGGCAAATGTACATAGCTGTATTACGTTATCGAGATATTCTGTCGTGTCGTGAAAAACAAACACCAAAAAACAAAGTGGACGAAACGGTTGCTCTGCATTTTAAGGCGTCAAGTAATTATTTGCTACATTTTTCCCCAGCTGTTTGAGATTCGTAATATAGGCTCAGTCTCATGATAAAATTTTCAAATTATTTCGTTACTCTAATTCGGATTAAACCCACACGAAATATTAGGTACTAACTCCAACACCTGCACTACTTTAGATGTCTGGGCGCTGCCGACGAAAGTACGACGGCGCAAACGAAGTTTATCATGATATGTAAGAGCTTAACGACAGCGTAGCAAAGTGTCCTCGTCATTGTGAAGATGTGGCTACCTATATCGCCTCATTGATCTAGTAGTCGTAAACGCTATTGTGATGATGACGGTCATGTTGTGAATTCGGGTTCGAATCCAAGATCGGGCCAAAATCTGTAATTAGGTAACTTTGTCAAGAAAGCCTCAATAGCAGCCCGTAGTCAGGAAATCGGTGGTTTACCCCCGTGCCTGGTAGGTCCTATGCCTAACCTTTCTTGGGTCGTTTTGAATTGCCATCCCATCAGTTGTGAAAGTGAAGACACAAAGTGCACCTCTGCACTTACGTTATAAGACTGAAAAGCTTACTTAGCGATATCCTAACCGACATTGCAATGGCATAATTTTTTTGGCGGATTACATCGCTTTCTTTAAATGTAGCAACTTTATGCGTAGCTACATTTATACTATAAAAAATTAAAAAAGTTAATGTGGAGATTCTCATTTTCGTTTTTATTTATAACAATAACTTCTGATAATATGGCGAAGAACTTGATTACAACAACACTGTAAGTGTAAACTGCCGATTTCTCGATGATATTTATTTCACGCTAGTCTGTTCTACAGGATTAGCTCTACAATTGATAACATCAGTAGGCAACTGAAAACATAAGACAAAACTTATAACATTAGAAAACTATAAAAAGTGATTTTTTTTTAATTTTGTACTAACTTTGAAAACTTGTCTAGATTAACCTAAATATCTACAAACATTTTTTATTTAAACAACATGCCCGTAAAATATGCAATATAACTCAGACACTGCCTTTCATCTGGCTAGCTATTCTGAAAGAAGAGTTCTACAAGCAAGTGGATGAAGTGGTGATGGGCTCACCTCTATCTCCCATAGCCGCCGATATACATATTCATGGAAGACTTTGAAGAGAAAGTCCTGCATACTTCTTCCGTAAATCCAAGATTCTACAAGCGGTACGTAGATGACAATTTCAGAACTCTACCTTTAGATAAAATAACTGCATTTTTAGATCATCTTAATTCCACAAATTCTAAAATTCAGTTCACAATGGAGTTATAGGCAATATATTCTTTAGATTTTCTAGATGTGTTAGTAATTGGGAATTCTGATAACATCTTGAGCCACACTGTGTATAAAAAAAGACCCATACAGAAATATCTTTAAATGGTGATTCTCACCACCATCCTTAATAGTTGGCTACCGTGGGTAGCGTTGGATCTAGCGCCTACGTCACAATGAACGATTGGAGCCGGTTCGGACAACGACGACCATCTACAGGTTCTGTAGCGGTAAATTCTAAACCGCGAGTGATGTGGACACACTTGTTGTTCCATTAAAAATCATAACTATGATCGAAAGTGAAATAAAAGTCACATAAAGTGTAAGATAATTCAGATTAGACCGTGTTAGCAATTATGTAAAGGGTGGCCACTCAGTTATTAGAGTGACGATCTGGTAAAATCTGCAGGAAGCCGATGGATGCAAGTAATTTAGGGACAGGTAGCTCTGGACCGTAGCATTTCTTGTGGAAGGCCTAAGTTCAGTAGTGAGCGTGTGATGGGCTGTGGTGTAATGATAATGATGACGATAATAATGATGATGCTGATGATAATAATGAATAGCCTGTTTGCAAATCTAAAAATTCTCAAATAATTAATTCGTTTAATAACGAATTACTGTGTGCCCGTTTGTAACATTTATATTTATTTAATATTATTCTACAAAAAATAACGGACTGTAACAATACGTTGTCAAATGAGGACCTCTTATTGTTGAAGGGATTTTATTTAATTGGATTGGCAGCCGTATTAGGAACCGCATTATTAAATTTTGAAGCTACAGCATAAACACGATGGTATCCGAACTTCATCTATCATAGATCGAATACCTTGCCATCGACGTAAGAACGTTTATTTTAATTATTTTTCATAATCCTTAAGTTTCATTACAAGAAACGAAAACGAAGAACGAAAGTAGAATAAATACTGTAGAAATGCGGTCTTTAAGGAGTATGCTAAGGTTGAATCTGAATCTGAATAACTTTTATTTAAATCTGCCCAGTTTGGATAACAAAATAATGCATCTATCTCCGTTAGAGTATATAAAGCTAATACGAGTATACAAGCATTTTAGAGTTTCAAATTTCCACTGTCAGAAGGTTTGTAACAAAATTGAGCAGTACTGTGAAACGATATTAGGAAAAAGTTGTAAAGACTTTCTCCTGGACTATTGTATTTCAACTAACCATTAAGAAATCTAGTCATCCACCTAATAAAGCCCGCCGTGTACTCCGTTTAATAGTACGAGGCAAATGTTCGAGATATTGACTTTTCCTTAAAATATACGTTATGTTATATTTGTTATAAAATAATGCAAAATAGCGGTATAAAATTACCATTAAATAAAATATTTTACAGACAAATCAATTAGCTCCAAAAGCGCAAGTTGAAATAAAACTTATTTAACTTAATTTGAGTTTGTATACGATTAATTCTCCTCGCAAAGGAGTTATGAGTCAGAAAAACAATTATTTGCAATACTTGATTAATCTCGTTACGTTAATATCTACCTTTTTGTTTGTTTTACAATCCTATCGCTATTAAGTATTAAAAAATCATTACAAAAACAAATGCGATCTTATCCACGTTTCCATGTTTTTCAGTGAAAATTTAACATTCTTGTAATGAAACTTAAGGATTATGAAAAATAATTAAAATAAACGTTCTTACGTCGATGGCAAGGTATTCGATCTATGATAGATGAAGTTCGGATACCATCGTGTTTATGCTGTAGCTTCAAAATTTAATAATGCGGTTCCTAATACGGCTGCCAATCCAATTAAATAAAATCCCTTCAACAATAAGAGGTCCTCATTTGACAACGTATTGTTACAGTCCGTTATTTTTTGTAGAATAATATTAAATAAATATAAATGTTACAAACGGACACACAGTAATTCGTTATTAAACGAATTAATTATTTGAGAATTTTTAGATTTGCAAACAGGCTATTCATTATTATCATCAGCATCATCATTATTATCGTCATCATTATCATTACACCACAGCCCATCACACGCTCACTACTGAACTTAGGCCTTCCACAAGAAATGCTACGGTCCAGAGCTACCTGTCCCTAAATTACTTGCATCCATCGGCTTCCTGCAGATTTTACCAGATCGTCACTCTAATAACTGAGTGGCCACCCTTTACATAATTGCTAACACGGTCTAATCTGAATTATCTTACACTTTATGTGACTTTTATTTCACTTTCGATCATAGTTATGATTTTTAATGGAACAACAAGTGTGTCCACATCACTCGCGGTTTAGAATTTACCGCTACAGAACCTGTAGATGGTCGTCGTTGTCCGAACCGGCTCCAATCGTTCATTGTGACGTAGGCGCTAGATCCAACGCTACCCACGGTAGCCAACTATTAAGGATGGTGGTGAGAATCACCATTTAAAGATATTTCTGTATGGGTCTTTTTTATACACAGTGTGGCTCAAGATGTTATCAGAATTCCCAATTACTAACACATCTAGAAAATCTAAAGAATATATTGCCTATAACTCCATTGTGAACTGAATTTTAGAATTTGTGGAATTAAGATGATCTAAAAATGCAGTTATTTTATCTATAGGTAGAGTTGTGAAATTGTCATCTACGTACCGCTTGTAGAATCTTGGATTTATGGAAGAAGTATGCAGGACTTTCTCTTCAAAGTCTTCCATGAATATGTATATCGGCGGCTATGGGAGATAGAGGTGAGCCCATCACCACTTCATCCACTTGCTTGCAGAACTCTTCTTTCAGAATAGCTAGCCAGATGAAAGGCAGTGTCTGAGTTATATTGCATATTTTACGGGCATGTTGTTTAAATAAAAAATGTTTGTAGATATTTAGGTTAATCTAGACAAGTTTTCAAAGTTAGTACAAAATTAAAAAAAATCACTTTTTATAGTTTTCTAATGTTATAAGTTTTGTCTTATGTTTTCAGTTGCCTACTGATGTTATCAATTGTAGAGCTAATCCTGTAGAACAGACTAGCGTGAATTAAATATCATCGAGAAATCGGCAGTTTACACTTACAATGTTGTTGTAATAAAGTTCTTCGCCATATTATCAGAAGTTATTGTTATAAATAAAAACGAAAATGAGAATCTCCACATTAACATTTTTAATTTTTATAATATAAATGTAGCTATGCATAAAGTTGCTACATTTAAAAAAGACACATATATATACACAATTTTTATTCAAATTACCGAAAGTCTACAAATAAACAGTCTATAGTGGCCTTTCACAGCAATATTTGCTATAGTTGCCCTGCTTGTTAAGCAAGTTGGCAACCGAAAATTTATTAATTTGTTATCACAAAGATATTCCTACTCATATCCTCTTTCCGGTCATATATTATGCTAAGATAATTTTGGCATATGCTTTAATTCTCTTTAATCCCTACCCATTTCTCCATATTGTAGAGGCGTTTGACATATATAATTTGGACACCTTCGTACTCGGATACAATTCAGATATTCGGCTATCGAACTTGCGACTCCGCAACGCAGCAGCCAAATGTTCAGCAACTACATTATCGAGCCGTTTGAGTTTATATCACTACATATTGTCATATAAAGTTAAATTTACCGCCTATATACTTTCCACTGCTGAAGAAAGACCTCCTGTCACTTCTAAAACGATTTTATGGCAAGGAAGTGTCCGTCGCGCTGCCCCATTGCGTGTTGGCGAAATTCACATGCCTTCGAAATATTTTTTTTATTTCTCAGACATTCAGGATTCCTCACGACGTTTTCCTTCACTACCCATGGACTAAAAGTTATTTTATTTGAAACGTTTCTGCTTATTATCAAGACAAAAAGAATCTTAATAAACATGTGGCCGAACTACAATTTAATTCAATAACATGAATTTCGTATTATCTGAATAATATTTATCAGGGATACCACGTTAAGAGCCAAGGCGGCGTCAGAGTCTCGGAGAGATGATTACATATTTGTGCCATTTGCTGTAAATGCAATGGGTCCGTGTAATCTACGTGTGGTGATGGACGACTTGTCTTCGTCTCTGGTGAAAATTAATTATTTTTCCACTCAAAATCTCCCTCAAAATCTCCGTATAGCCATTCAACAAGGAAACGCAGCCGCGATAACAGTAGGACTGTATATAGTACAACAATTGAAGTATTTATTTTCAGTTTTTTTTAACTATTACTTTAATATATAGCACACATGCAATCTAAATACAAGTAAAATTTTATTTCTCAACATGTTCTTTCAAAATAACCTTCTCGTTCGTTTTTAAGTATAAATACTCAATAGGTATACAGTTTCATAGATATTCGTAAATAAAAAAGATTCAATTATTAATTGCATATAAAGCTACTATGTACCCTACATATATTTAGCCCTTGTTGCCTTTTCATGAACATTACTGTGACCTAGTTCATTTTATCAGGCGTCGGATGTCTTAAAAGTGCGTCATTACATTCCTTATGCCACGTACAAACAGGTTTCGATTTTTTTTTAAGAAAATGTGCATAAAAAGGGTACTAATACTTAGTTAAAGCTACATTTCTTACTCGTACAACTTTTATATGCATATAAAAGTGTACACTGTACCAGCATACACTGAAACTATTAAGCAGGCGTAGATATAACTTTTACTATTGGAACGAAGCCATCTTAATTTATTTATTTTGAGAGTTTCAGTGCTAAAGAGTTAATAATAATATAGTTCTATAAGATTAGTACAGTGTATGTGAAAATTTCCATTCCACTACGTACCAAGGGTGTCGTAAGAGGTGACAATGGAAGATGATATTTCTAGGTGGTAGGCCCAATTTTCTGATTAGCATTCCATCTAAGAATCACTCTCTTACCTATTTCTGCCGCTGAAAGTGCACTTGCACTGTTGGATTCCGATCACACAGTGAGCTAATAAAATTACATGCTGTGAGGCGTTTCATCTTAGTCTGCAGAAGTATCAGTGCATCTTTAGCCCTTTTCGTTGGAAGTTAATTGCAGATGTCCATGGGTAGTGGTAATCCTCATCAGGTGGAATGTAAATTCGTTTGACACTACAACTTTAGAAATGAAAATGTCAAAAGATCTAATGCGTATTTCTAGTATAATTTCTATATAGAGACGATGTTCTATAGGTATGCTAGGATCCGTTAGGAGGCTATAGGAATGCTAGGATCAGACTCAAGACCCTAAATCTTTGGAGTAAGAATAGTGTCCCTCATACAGGCATAATTGATAGAATTCACTCAGAAATTCCTATCCTACAAGCCAAATACGATAGGATTCCTAAACAATTTGTTTTCGATAAGAAATACAAGATACAATTAAATGAAAATAGCCAGCCGGAAGGATTAAGCCCAAAAGAGCTTAGAATTTTCACCGATGGTTCTAAAACAAATGAAGGTGTAGGTTCTGGAGCTTTCTCTGAAGACCTCAATATTCACATATGCACACCGCTGGGTACCTATAACGGCGCTGGCGCTGTAAGTCATTAACAAATATTTATGGTTTAAAACGACAAATGAGTCATTATATTTTTAGTATCCTACTGAAAGAGGAGAATAATGTCTGCCGAGACAGTTAGTTGTATATTTTACATTTTAATAGTCCATGGTGTGTAGGAGATTTTTCGTTAGTATGTAAATTCTAGTAGATCTAAGCAGTCGGTAGAAGGTTAATGGGAACAATCGTTAGCTGAAATGGCGACAACGATCTTTGAGTTTAAAAAAAAACATTAGAGTATTTCTACTTTAAGTGACGAGCATTAAAATACTATTGAAGAAATACAGTCGTAGTAGAGCAACAAATGATTAAGCTGAAAAAATGTTTAGCTCAACCCATAAAAAAATTATATACATGTTTATATGTTATTAACTGCTGTTCAGAATATTCTCAGTTACATTTTAAACATTTTCAATTGTTCAAACTATTTTTAAAATCATTGGTCTGAGGGCATGTTTTTACGTGCTTGTTACTTCATCTTTGATTTTAGGAAGATAGAGAAATTACATGGTACGAGGTATGGACAGTGAGTGTTACAAGATCCACCTTTTCAGAAGCCAAGAGTGACTTCATTTTATTAGGGATATGCGCATTCTAATGCTACAATAGAAAATGCTTCTTGCTCTTTTTTTCTACTTTTTTCAAAGAAAATACATGAAGTTTTACCCATTGCGGTGTGAGATTGCATAGTGAGCGATGTGGTTGATGTTTATATGAAGAACGAGTGCAGAAAACTACAATTTATATATAATGTGTTACAAATACATTAAATAAAATAAATCAATTTAAAATTAAAAAAAAACCAGGAAATAAAAAAGCTGGTGATCTCCAAACGGCTGAACCGATTTTGATAAAATATGTCTGAGAACCACTGCTAGAAATCTTGCATTAAAATAAAATAAAAAAAAACCGCAACCAAATCGGTTCACCCGTTTAAGAGCTACGGTGCCAGAGACAGACACATAAGGCGGTCAAACTTATAAACCCCTCTTTTTCGTCGGAGTTAATAAAATAAAAGATGCGTTGTATACATATACAGTCTTATTCATAAAAAGTTAAAATAGGTTTATTAGCTTGTTATAAGGAGGTACCCGTAAAATATTATTCATAAACGTTTAATAACTCTAAAACGCATTATAAGTGTTCTATAACGGCTTCATAAGTTATAGAAGGGTCCACCCAACTATAAACCTGTAATAAAGAAAAATATGGCCGATTTGCGTGCGAGCAACGAGCATCTGTTTGTTTAAGTAGTTTAAGTTATTGTTGGTGAAATTGTTTTTTGTGGATTTTGATTGCTAAAAAGTGTCGATATGCAAGCTCTACAAGCTTGAGAAGCTATGGAGCAACTAGAGAATGCTCCGCATCGTCGTAAGGTTTACCAGAAGAGATATGATTCGTTTTCTTTGCCCGATTTAGAGTTCAAAAAGCGATACCGCTTTAATAAACATACGACATCTTTTATAATTGATCTTGTCAGGCAGGATTTACAACTGGACCCAAGGGGTTGTGTTACATCACCAGAATTGCAGGTGTTAACAGCCATTAGATGCTGGGGACGTCGTGAAGTAAGTCTCAACTCGTAGTATACAAGTAATAATACCATATATAAGTGTGTAAACGTTTTTGTACCTATCCGTTTTAGGTTCAAGATGATGGGGGAGACCTTCATAGGTTAACACAACCAACTGTGAGTCGCATTTGTGCCAGAGAAGCTCGCGCGATTGCTCGTCACCCTGAGACGTACATAAAAATGCCGCATTCTCCGGCAGAAGAACAAAGGGTTATAAGGGAATTCTTAGAGATAAGAAATTTCCCTTCTGTGTTGGGTTGCATTGATTGTACTCACATAAAAATAAAGAAATCTGGTGGTGATGCAGCTCTGTATTATATAAAACGGAAAAGGATTTTATTCATTGAATGTACAAGTAAGTTCATATAATAATACAATGCAGTTCTTTGCCAGGTGGTATATTACTTATATACATATATATGTGTATATATAAATCTTTGTATGCATTTATTTTACCTACATACATAACCCATGATTCCCGTATCTTTAACGAATCCACTCTTAAAGAGCGCTTTGAAAGAAGAGATTTTAGAGGGAGACTCTTAGGAGATTCAGGCTACCGATTAGAGCCATATCTATTCACACTATTTTTCTACGTGGTAGAGCCATGCTGCAGTTATATTAGTAGTATAGTTGTGGCACGAATGGGTCGGCTCGACCGGGGAAGGACCACGCTCTCACAGAATACCAGCGTGAAATAGTAGCTTAATGCTGCTGTATTTCGTATGGTGAGTGTAGAGAACCGGAGACCCTTTTTACTGAAAATGAGGCATTCCATCTCAGTCCTCACGGGTGACAACGCATCTGCATTTTGATTTGTAATGGAAGATAGATGTAGATGTCTATGGGCCGCAGCCAACCACTTACCATCAGGTGGACTGTGTGCTCGTTTGTCAGCCTATTCTATATAAAAAAAGAACCTATACTAAGACCACAAAATGAGCATGATAAAATATAATCGAGCACAAATTGCCACTCGAAACTATGTTGAACGTTGCTTTGGAGTGTGGAAGCAGCGGTTTCAAAGTCTGTTGTATGGCATGACAGTACACATGAAAAATGTGAAACCTACAATTGTGGCTCTTGCAGTGTTGCACAATATTGCAATAGGACAACAGGATTCGGTACCAGGTAATTTGCACACAAATAATTTTAGTCATTCATGAATACAATATTTATTTACATAATAAAATTAATAATATAATTTTCAGATCATGATGATGAACTCAATACAATTGTGGATGCTGAACTTCTATCACAAATTGGTGAGGTCAGAGGAAGACTCCAATAATGCCCTTTTACGAGCATTTATCGATAGGCATTTTAGCTAATTAAGGGTATGAGTTAGTAAGCTCCACATTTTAATTGTAATTATTTATTTTCAAGAACTAGAAGTTTTTTTATAATATTCAATTTTGAATTTAATTAATGTCTCATAGAGGTCCAAGTTTCGGGCTTTCCTTTCTTCATTTGCCATTTGGGCTTGATGGACCTCTTTCCTGCACTCGATTTCAGTATTGGCTATACTTTCTGTGCATGATCTGAGGTCTGAAATACAAATAGTTATGTTTGGGTATTTAAACACATAATCCATATTAAAGTAGAGGTCATTATATTTACCTTCTTCTCAGTTTTGTTCTTTCTTTCGGGTTTCTTAGATGGTGTATAGAGTGGTTTTGGTGCTGAGCCAATAGATACAACCTGCAACAAAGGAAACCGTAAAAGAAACATGTTTTCATTAACTTAATCTTAAATATACTTTCACATAAAATGTTTCATCAAATAAAATTTAAGTTTAAATGGACCATTTTTTATTCAACTATTATTTTTATCCCTAAACTTTACAATCCAGGATTACAAATCAAGTTATGGGTTCGATTCCCACTTTGGCACATGTTTAGTAAGTACTTGGTTTATGACATTTTCAGATATTTACCTCTCGTGTAGTTTGTATCTCCTCAAGTATTTCTACTGTGACATCCTTTATTGTACTTTTTGTGTCCAACAACAGTAAAATAGAAAAATAAAATAGGTATGAAAAATATGAAAATTGCTAGCTATCTCAATGCTTTACGGATGCTCACAATATCTGAAGACTTGTTTTCAACATTGACAAGTTTATTTATCCCATCCACTTTGATTTCATTTTGCGATGGCTCCCCAATCTACAAACAATGCAATAAATAATTAAATTAATAATGTACTTAAGCATGGATTTTTTGATAACTATATCATTAAGTAAACTTTAGTAGGTATTTTATTTAGGTAGAAAAGGAAAAAAATATATTTATTATGCAACATTAAAGTTTGTACTGGGTAGAGATAAAACTTGCGACCTTTAACTTAGAATCTTGACATATGTAATACCTGATTTATTTCATTAGAATCAAATTCATTGGTGTCAGACCAGCAAGAGACGAAGTGACATGCTTCTGTTGCATAATAGTGTAACTAACCGTATATAGAATATCATTGCATTGAAGACTCATCTTCAAACACTTCACAAATTGATAGACAAAAATAGCTACCTGCATAATAAATCTGCCCATGCTGCTAGCTTTTTTGAGTTTGTATTTGTATCAGTATTTTTATTTTCAATTACTGATACACGCTCCCTTACCAAATCCATCAATAAATGCTATGGAAAGAAAAAGGTTACTATTATAACAACACAGTTAACTAACATTTGTGCACTAAGCACCTATGAGAAAATTACTTTAGTCACATACCAACCTTATCTTCCTCCAGCCAATTTTCACTTCTTTGCCGCTTTTTACATGTAATGTTTTCCATTATTTTATTGAGTATAAATTAAAACAAATCAATTTCTTGAATCGATAATGATTTCTTATATTTACGCGAACACTATACATTGATTAAAACTATTTTTACGGATTTAATCGCGTTTTATTTATATTAATTTTAATACCCGACGTTTCGGGTGCTTTCCAGCACCCACGGTCACGGGGGACTGAGGTGACTGACATCTCGATGTCAAAGTTAACCCGGAGTACCTTCACCTTTTTAATTATTGTCTTTGGTCCGATCTACGCAGAATGAACTAACTGTATTTTGAAGTCTTGCAGTGGTATGCTTGGGTTTAGTTTTAATTTTATTAATTATAGGATCCCAAGCAGGTGGTAACATCCTAATTTCAATAGAGAAGGGGCTGGGTACTACCACCTGCTTGGGATCCTATAATTAATAAAATTAATAAACGTAGTGATTATATTTTCTTTGGTTACGTATCTTATAACTCTAAGGCCGATGTCAAATAATAAACAGTTTGTATATATATATATATATATATATATATATATATATATATATATATATATATATCTACTGTCTCTGCATATTACCCGTTTCTTTTTTTGTTAAACTTATTTTTGAAATGACTTTTATATATTAAACCACTATTTAATTAATAATATTAATTTGTCAAACTATAACAAGCGATAGTATCTACATTTACATAAACTAAGAACCTGTTATTGGTATTATGGATTATTTGAAAACTTCTGTTAATATTTATATATAACGTACTGTTGGTTGTATGAACAATATAGTTAAAAAAAATTACTGACATATTAACTGAATACGGTGCGAGTTGTGTGTGATGTTAAATGGGCTTTTATCATTAGTAGTATTATTACACCACAAATTGGTGGAGTGACAGGGTTCCTGGGTTTGAATTCGGAACGAATGACCACAAAATGGCTAGGCCACAAGGTCTTGAGTTTGATTTCCGGGGACAATAGCTTCAAACTATTTTCTGTGAGAATAACTAGAGTGGGCTTGGTTGGCTAAAACTCAAACAAAATGGTGGACGTGGCACATGGCTGGTTATGGACAATACACTCGCGATAATTTTACTCACTGTATTTATCTGGTACGATAGAAAACATGAGCTGCCAGGGAAAGCACAACAAAATGAAACAAAAAAAACAGCTCAATATCTATAGGAGTGGGTGCTTACCGGGGTTGGTCTCCTGGCAGAGGTTGGTGACACTGCTTTGCAACTAGACAAGCGGCGGCAGCGTACGTCCTTTAACCTCTTCGGCCGTCTTCACTTCCATGTAAACGGGGCGCGCCTAACATTGGGCGAAAAAATGACGCCACCTATCTAACTCATCCCCTTTCAGGCCCATGCGAAAGCGAAACGGATGTGATAGGAGACTTTACCGGCTGGTTACTAACTGAAAAAAAATGCGACGGTACTCGTTTTCCGCGCAACCACACATATTTTATTAAGTTTTCTTTTTTATATTTCTAGGTTTTTGGATAAAATATTTTCCCTGTTAAATGATCCCTCCTGGCATTGATCTCTTGTCTTTTTAAAAGTTCATTATAATCAATTCAACCATTCTGAAGATTATCCCGGACAGACAGATACACAAATAATTTGAAGTTGGTTACATTTAATGATGTCTTATGCTTACGCGAACACTACACATTTAAGTAAAATTAATTAAAAAAGGTGGATTATATATTATTAAATATGCTATGTTATAGCGCGCTATTTATAAGAAAGCGTATAGGAGGCCGGTGAGCACGTTAAAGTTTTACAGCACGTTACATTACACGTCGTTCATTGGATAGATCGCGTGCTATATAAGAACATTATTTCGTAATAAGTCGCATTTTAGACTAAAATAAAATAAAGCGGTAAATAAAAACCAATGCACGCGTTCTCATACTTTTCAGGCTTACTAATTTCTATAATATTAAAAATATTTTTAATTTATGTACTATTTAAAATAGAATTAATTTTATTTTAGAATCGAAATAAAATTAATTAATTTTTATTATAATTGATGTAAACATTACTTTAACCTTAGTATAAATTATAAATCAAATAAAGGTGTATTTAAAAGTTTATTTACTGTATTTATAAAAATCAATTATTTACATACACTATTATATACACTTTTGTATCTATATTTTATTTACATTTAAAAACATTAGATAGGTTTATTTTATCACAACTGTGTACTTTGGTCATTTATAAATATACAGTATACACTAACTAAACAACGTCTAACATTAAATTAGGTCGCGCGCGATGAATAGTGCGCTACGAGATCATATTTTCATCACACGTCCTCTTCCGCTGCTGCTAGAACTAATTGCCGCCAGATATTAATACTTGATAGCGCCAAAGCGCCATAGCACAATAGCGCCATGGCGACTACTTACATAACAGGCGCTATGTGTTATGAAGAGATAGCTCGCTACAATATGGCGCTATGCGCTATATTAACCACCATTAGCCGCTACCCGGGCAGAACACCTTGCCCGGCGGGAGATCTCACCTTTTTCCCACTACGACCAAACTGGTGACCCCGAAGTGATGTGAACATGCAACCAACAGCCTTCGGCAATTACAACTTCAAGCCTTCGTCATTATCCTCAAGAACCAATACTATTCAATCTTGAGAATCGTCTTCTGCAGTCTGCAGTTCCTACAAGCAATTCCAACTTGTCTTTATCTTGATTCACGGCAGATTTAAGCTAGACTTCTGGCAGTTGCTCCAGCACATCGTTCTCATCAATATAACTTGCAGTTTCGTACATGCGTCACTTGCCCTTACGCACACAGCATGCAGCAGCATTCCCCACCGGCATTGAGGACGTACCTCCAATCAGACTGCACTATCGACCTGCGGTCTCTGGAGACGGGTGGGTGCTATCGTCACGTCAGAAACGAAAGACATCGAAGCTTAAATCTCGCTATCAAAGTTCCGGAGTAGAACAGTATATATAAGATAGCTCCGAACTACCACTTGGAGCATTGGCCACTCCCCGGGCAGAACAACTTGCCCGGCAGTAGATCTCTCCTTTTCATTAAACGGCCATAGTAGCATTAAATAACCCCCTAAGCTTTACAGAAGTCAGTTATTTTAAGTGCTTAAATAAGCCCTTAAAATAACTGACTTGTAAATACAAGGAGCTCGATTGTAATGTTCAACATCGTGAGGAAACTTGCATTTTGACAAATTAATATATTATTTCGAAGAAATTGGAAGTCTGCCAATACTTATATAGAATAATTGTCCCATTTCCCTTTTATAATGCTCTTTTACTGACTTAAAATGATTTTTTAAATATAAATAATATTCATCAGCCTAGAAAGGTCACAAATCTCTAAATATGGGGCACTCTACATACTACTTACGGGACGAATTTAGATGTTGGTGTTTTCGGAGCAAGAACTAAGGTCTTTACTTTTTGTTCATCTAAATTAGTGCGCTTTAACATTTTCGGCTAAATCGCCTCGTACCGTCAGATGGTATATTGGTATAACACTGGCATATAATAGATCAAAAATATTAACTACAATGTGAAATTGTAAGAAAAACTCGGAGAATTAAAATTTGTTTTCCGGAGCATATTTTTGCTCGGACTACAAATCAAACCCAAGATCTGGGGCGATCTAGTCAGTAACTCTGGCCATTAGTTTATATTAGTAATAAACAAAAACACAGTTCAAGAATTAGTTGCAATTACTCGAAAAAGAAATCCCTAAATTTAATTAGAACGATTAGTTACCGTGACACACTTTTTTCATGTCGGGTTTTCAAATGTTATATAACGCACATAGAAGACACGATAAAACAGAAAATTATGCATTATTAATTCTTAAAAGTCTAATATTTTGTTAACTTTGGATAACTTACAGAAAAAAGTAATTTATTTTGATAAAATATATGATCAGTGGTAAATGAAATCGTGAAAAACTAGCATGTCTAAGATATTAAAAAACAAATTCTAGAACACACAAACTCCATAAACACGCATTGGGGCAGCGTGGCGGGTTATTTTATTTTAGTCTATTACCTGCAATAATACACTGAAATTAAGGTAGGCCTGTGCACAGCAACGTAAAGGACAAGTTGTTTTGTAAAATGTTATACATTGGGAAGAACCCAGCATTTTATCCTTAAGTTGGAACTGGTCTTCCTTTTCACTATTTGATAATTGACCACTACAGTAACAGGAAGTTTCTAACTGTCCGGTGTCCGCTAAGCTTTCACTCGCCATGTGTTACACTTAGTAAGCGTTCAGTTAAGAACACATGATCGAGAACTTATCAAGGATAAGGGAAGATAGGGACATAGGTGTATGTCTAACAAGTTTCAACACATAATATATATATATATATATATATATATATATATATATATATATATATATATATATATATATATAGTTATAAATTTCTCACAATTCTGCTATGATTATAATAATGATAATAAAATGATTATCATCATTACAGCCCATCACGCGTCTCGTTATCTCCAATCAATGTTACTTTATGGAAATCCATTACACTAAACATCTTAATAAAATATTTGCTAAATCCGCATAACAAAGTAAAATGATGTATTTTACCTATAAAGTGTCAGCCACAGTAGTTTACTTCAGAGTGTCAAAGCGAAAAACGTGCCATTATATCGACGGTGATATGTCTTTACTAGTATAGTGTTGCTGAGATTTATGGTGATGGGGATAGTGCACGCAATTAAGAGAGGGTGGTAGATGCTCTTTAATCTAGTTATAACACATCATTTTGTTTTATTATGCGGATCTTAGCAAATAAATTTTTAAGATCTTTAATTTTTCTTGAGGGAACGCCACCAGAAGATTTGTAATCTTTCCATGAATGAGAACGGATTTGAATGTGTGTAGTTTTATTCACTTAAAATTTCAGTGATGCAGTCTTTTTATAATTATGTAGTACTGATTTTAAGGCGAGCTTAGACCTCAAAAATTTACACTTGAAAAGTGGAGTGAAATCCAGTAAAGTAATTTGGGTGATTGGAAACTAATAACAAAACATTATTGGTACCATAGAATATTATAATAGAACAGGGGAGTGGGCGAAGCCCGCGTAGCCACTAAAATGTCACTAATACGTCAATTCACACGTATAAATGTCAACCCGAGATGTGTTTTGACGTTACAATCGTTTCCAAATTTCGCATGCAAATTATTTAAAAAATGCCAAATTGCAACCTATTTACATGTAAATGTGTATTTAAATTAAAACGATTTTTTAATGATGATCTTGAACATTAATCAAAAGTCTAAAATGTGTAAATTTCTTCAGTCTGTCAACATAGCGAATCGGGTTTGGTGACGCCAAACTTCGTACAAAATAAAGTTGACAGCCATTTTATTGTGTATTATAGTATTCTATGATTGGTACGTAAAACCGTCGCGTGTCAATTCTAAGTAGTACAGGTAGGTATGCCTGTCACGTTGCAGTGTTATGCTATTTACATATCATTTTACACTATTTTAAATTTATTTTTCCATTCTGTTTTTGATTTTCTGCATTCACCTCAAAACTGGATATTTTTCATCACCTTTATTTCCATAGGATTCTGTAACGTTTTTAAACCATAAGAACACAATAACAAATCATTTTCACTTCGTATTTTCACGCTATCAGCACTTTTTAAATCGGTGTCAATGGAGTTTACCTTTTTCGATCTTTTATTTAGTTCTCCGTAACTCTGCAATTTCGGGCTTCGTGCGCGCTGTTGCGCTACTTTTTTTTCTACATCAATAATATCTCATTTTTCACTTAAATCTTGCCGTTTCTCTATTACGAGCCTGAAACCAAAATTTGACATGTTTTGACATCGTTGGTTATCTGGTTGTCATGGCAATTTTTATTCAAATTCGTTACAGGTCTGATGTTTTTACTTCAAAACTTTCACAAAAATACTCTTTTCTTCTTGGCCATTTACAAAAATTTGTTTTTAATTTAAATAATTTCCCGTTCTTATCTCAGATCCGTCGTCGAGCACGGAGCTCCCTAAAAAAGTATAAAAGCCGAACAATTGGCCAATAAAGTCTCCTACGCGGGCCCCGGGGCCGTCCTCCTACGCGGGCCCCGTCTTTGCCCACGCAAACCCTAACATTTTAAATGAACTCCAAATAGTTCAGAACCTATTCTGTCGTCGAGCAGCGAACGCACCGTGGTACGTCCGCAATGCCGACCTTCATCGGGACTTAGAGCTCCCAACAATTCAACAATTTCTTAAAAAACTCTCTGAGAACTTCTTCAAAGCCTCAGAGTCGCATTCAAACCACTTAATTCGTGAGGCAGCTTCCTATGCAGCCCCACCCCCCCTCTCGCTATCGTGTCCGCAGGCCGAGAAACTCTCTCTCGGACCCGCCTAATAAACTTTCAAACGACCTGAACTGTCTCCTGGCAGCTCAGGCCAACTCTAATTAAATAAAATTATTGTAATATCTAACATTAACTTGCCTTCGTAGGCACTCCCTCAGCGGCACTTAGCTGCCTGCGCCCTCTTTTCCCAAAAGAGGGTCGCTCATGATAAGGCACAATAGAGCTTAATCAGCCGGTCGCGCTGCCAGCGCCGACGCAGTGCTCACTCCACCGGCGGCATCGCTCTCGGACGGTCGCCTCCAGGTGGTCCGCGCTCTCGTACCAGTACGGTAGTGCTATCTCCTGCTCCCGCGCCTCCGCTGTCCTGCTCACGCTTGGACAGCGTCGAGGCTGGGTGAGTCACTTCACGCTTACAGCTCTTGCCCCCCTGTCTTCGGGCAGGGAGGTCTGACTGACTTCCGCTTTTTCATTTTCATTTTCATTTTTCATTTTCATTTTCATTTTTCATTTTTTTTTGTATTGTCTCTTTATTTTTCTTGTTGTTCTTGTATTATTGTATTACGTGTATATTGTCTCGTAGTACGTCTCGCGTTCTAGTCCCTGTTCTATCGAGAGCAGGGACCCGCCCTCATCGTTATTTATACCGAGCTTAGCTTGTTACTGCCCCATAATGGCCACATCCAGCTTCACTGAGTCCCTAGCCGCCCTCATAAACCAATACGGTTTAAATGGCAATCAGACGGTCCTTGCCGCCATCGCCACCATCGCCGCCCAGGCTTCCCTCCCTGCCCCTCAGGCACACCATCCGCCGCCAGTAATCGGACATCTTACCTCGAAACGAGGAACTCCTTTGCCGCCAACTTGAGTCTGCCCCCTTAGAAATGGAGTACGCATGCTCCGAGTCCTCGGCGCCGTACTCCCGGAAGAGGCCCGCCACCACTTCAGGCTCCGGTTCATCGGAGTCCTCTGACTCCGACGGAACCGGGGAGTCAACATTTACCACCGTCAACTCCAAGCGCAACGGTAAGCGCGCCGCGTTAAAACGTACCCCCCTACCTCAGCGGCCCCTGCCGCTCCTACAACCTCCGCAGCCCCTGCCGCTGCCGTCGTCCCACTCATGTCACTAGACATCCCAACTCCAACAAAACCATCCTCTCGATGTGCTCCAGTCCTTGCTAAGAAGCAAGTCCCGCCCCCTGTCTTCCTAAGAGACAAGGCAAAATTCACCCAACTGTCCAAAACCTGCTACGACGCAGGAATAAAATACGATCACGCCGTCAACCTCGGGGAGGCTATCAAAATCATCCCCACCTCGATCGAGGATTTCCGTCAACTCACCAGGCTATTCACAGCCGAAAGAGTCTCATATCACACATACGCTCTCCCGGAAGAGCGTAAAGTCAGGGCCGTCATCCGAGGCGTCCCTTTCGAATTCTCCAACGAGGAGATACTTGAGGACCTTAGGTCCCAAGGCTTCCCCGTGGAAGCCGTGCACAAAATGCACAATAGAACGGGCAAGAGATTCAACCTTGCCCTTGTAATACTGTCCAACGTGCCGGAGGCAAAAGCCATCTTCCGGCAGGTACGCACAGTGTGTGGCCTGTCGAGAGTGAAGGTTGAGCCCCCACATAGGCCCGGATTCCCAGCGCAGTGCCACCGCTGCCAACTATATGGTCATGCGGCGGCCAACTGCGCCGCCCCACTCAGGTGCGTTAAGTGCCTCGAACCCCACAACACTAAAGAGTGCCCCCGGCCCAAAGACGCCGAATCCCCGCCCGCATGTGTCCTGTGCAAACAGACAGGCCACCCGGCTAACTACAAGGGCTGCCCCCGCGCGCCTCAACCTCGCCCCAGTAGGCAAGCTCCACCGCCGGTAAATGACCGCTCATTCCCGGCCCTCTACCAACGGCCCTGTCAGGGTCCTTCTCAGCCCATCCAGGGCTTCTCTCGGCCCTCTCAGGGTCCCCCTGGGAGGCCCCCTCAGGGCATAATTCGGCCCCCCTCCGGGCTTCTCCAAGCCCATGCAGCCTCCAGTCTTCCCCTGGGGCCCCAAAAAGGCGGACCCACCGCGGACAACCTCCTACTCCCATGAGGCAGAGCCCACAACTGATGATTACAACACGCTTTATTCCGCTATTAGGAATATAGACGTTAGGGAAATAACGGTAGTAGCACGCAAACTGCGCGCTGCGAAGTCCCCCCAAGAACGGCTCCTCGTTCTTGCAGAACACAATAATCTCCTGTTAGCGTTGTAAGTTAAGTTAACTTAATTAACTTAACTTCAATGTCAGTGCAAATTAATCTACCAAGATCACACGGTCGTATCAAACCTAAGGGTTTATCGCTTGTATCATTCAATATTCGCGGCTTGCGAAATAACCTCCCAGAGCTTAAGCTCTTTCTTCAGAATCGTGAAGTCGATTTCCTCATCCTACAGGAAACTAATCTCAAAACCAAGGACGCTAAAGGCCTTTCTATTAAAAATTTCTCTCTTCTTCGTAACGACAGACCCGACCGCCGAGGCGGCGGAACGGCCATCTATTACAAGAAGACACTTCATTGCTCGCCCATTTCTACTCCGCAGCTTACCAACATGGAAGCCACGGTATGCAGGCTAGCTATGACTGGACATCAGTCCATCCTCATAGCCTCCTGTTACATCCCTTCAGGAACCCATCCCCTCAAAAAAGATTTTGAGGCCATTTTATCTTTAGGCAATTCAGTCATTATGTTTGGAGATTTTAACTCCAAGCATACTGAATGGACATGCCGTACTACGTCCCCCTAGTGGCAAGATACTGCTCGATATCACGCAGTCTCTTGATATTACCGTCCATAGTCCCCTCGGTGTTACTCACTTTCCCGATAACACCGATCACGCCCCCGATGTACTAGATTTTGCGTTACTCAAAGGAGTTTCTCTCAATCTCAGAGCAATCGAGACACTAGACGATCTAGGATCCGATCACCGACCGGTCTTACTCATTCTTGGCCATCAGCCACCTCCCCCAACACACACGAAAACCTTCACTAACTGGAAGGGATTCAAGGAGTCCCTAGCTAAAGCTCTGGACTCACAGGACTCTACCATCTCCCTACCGTCGGACTTATTCAGTCCCGAAAAAATCGACACCGCGGTCGACTCACTCTCCACCCTTATTAAATCCTCCCTTAAGGAGAACGAAAGGGTCGTCCCGGTTGCTAACAATAGTGGGCTTCCCCTACATATTAGCAACCTATTAAAAGCCAAAAAAGCTGCTTTCCGGAGAGCAGCAAAATATCCCACCCCCGAATATAGGCGCGCGGCCAATCGTCTTCAACGAGAACTCCGTTTCCGCCTCTCTGAATTTCGAGACCTCGAAAAGAGTAAACTCATGGAGAATATCTCTCCATCTCATACAGCGTACTATCAGATGGCCAGAGCCCTCCGCATAGACGCTATCACCCACACTCCCCCTCTCTCCCGTCCCGACGGCACGGTTGCCTTCGAGGACGAGGAAAAGGCTGAGTGCTTTGCAGATAGCATTGCCGTACAATGCTCTCCTAGCTCTCAACCCGTCGGCCCCTCACACGTCCAGGCAGTGGAGGATGAGGTCCGCCGCCGGAACTCACCCCCTACGGCCTCCGAACCTATCTCTGTGTCCAATGATGAGATTTCATCCCTCATCAAAGGACTTAAGCCGAAAAAAGGTTCCGGGCGCGGATGGCATCTCTAACCAAGCCCTAAAACACTTTCCTGAGCAGGTGTTAACCTTTTTATCTATTATCTTCAATGCCTGCTTCAACCTTAGCTATTTTCCCACTACGTGGAAAGAGGCAACTGTGATTGGAATTCCCAAGCCAGGCAAGCCTCTTAACCTCCCCTCCAGTCATCGCCCCATTAGTCTCCTCAAGGCAATGGGCAAGCTCTTCGAAAGAGTCATCCAATCACGTATGAGGCGCTATCTGTTTCCCACAGACGGTGACCCTCTCATCATTCCCCATCAATTCGGGTTTCGAGCCCAACACTCATGTCCCCAACAAGTTCACCGCATTGTGGAATATATCCTCAGCGGCTTCTATCCTCGTCGTCGTAAGACCATCGCGGTCTTTTTCGACATAGCCAAAGCTTTCGATAGGGTCTGGCATACAGGCCTTATCTACAAACTATACAAAATAGGTCTCCCCGATCGCCTAGTACGTCTCGTGGCCTCTTACCTAGAGTATCGTACCTTTCGTTTTAGACACGAAGGCACGCTATCCTCACAACGAACTATCAAGGCTGGTGTCCCACAGGGCTCAGTACTTGCTCCTCTGCTGTACATCCTGTTCACCAACGACATTCCCATCCCGTCGAAAGGTGTTCAGCTCTCCCTCTTCGCAGACGACACTGCTATCTACTGCAAAGGTGTCTCACTGCCCTTCATACGGAACAAGATCCAAAAGTCAGTTGATGACCTAGGAGCTTGGTTCAAAAAATGGCGCATCGATGTGAACCCGGAGAAGAGCTCCGCCGTTCACTTCGACTATAAACGACGCCGTCTCAAAAACACTCCACCAATACGTATGCTAGGGACCCCTGTCCCCTGGCATACGACCGCCAAATATTTAGGTGTCACTTTGGACACTGGGCTCACTTTCAGGCCCCACGTCAAAAGAGTAACCCGTCACGCACGGTTTAGTCTGAGTAGGCTCAACAGTATGTTGAGCCGACACAGTAAAATGTCCCTCCGAAACAAGCGTACCCTTTATAAGGTCTGTATACGACCAGTCATGTCCTACGCGGGCCCCGTCTTTGCCCACGCAAACCCTAATATTATTAATGAACTCCAAATAGTTCAAAACCTTTTCTGTCGTCGAGCTGCGAACGCACCTTGGTACGTCCGTAATGCCGACCTTCATCGGGACCTAGAGCTCCCAACAATTCAACAATTTCTTAAAAAACTCTCTGAGAACTTCTACAAAGCCTCAGAGTCGCACCCAAACCAATTAATTCGTGAGGCAGCTTCTTATGCAGCCCCACCCCCCTCTCGCTATCGAGTCCGCAGGCCGAGAAACTCTCTCTCGGACCCGCCTAATAAACTGACAAACGACCTGAACTGCCTCCTGGCGGCTCAGGCCAACTCTAATTAAATTAAATTATTGTATTAACTAATATTAATTTGCCTTCGTAGGCACTCCCTCAGCGGCTCTTAGCCGCCTGCGCCCCTCTTTTCCCAAAAGAGGGTCGCTCACGATAAGGCACAATACAGCTTAATCAGCCGGCTGCCTGTCCCCAAAGGCGGTTTTTAGAGGGTATCACTTAGGGTCCCCGGTAGGACAGTGAGTCCCTCATAACCACGATAGACCGGCTATCGTGGTATGCGTAATGCATTTTCCGCCTCCCTACGTATAGGGTAGCCCTTTAATTGCTTCGGACGCAAAAAAAAAACCAGTAAAGTCAGTCTTGCTTCAGCTTTCAAACTAGAAGCATCTCCTAAAGGCCTTATCCCGGGGCCGCATTTCCTCGGGATCCTGCAAGCCTTTGCCTTCACCTGAAGTCGTCGCCTTGCCACGCCTATGCCTCCACCTACTAGTGCCCGCGCTATCTTTAGCCGCTGTGCGTGCTTGCTCCAGGCGCTGCGAGCGCCTACTTCAGGCGCTGAGAGCATCTACCAAGGCGCTGTGGTGCCTACTCCAGATGCTGCGTGTGCCTACTCCAGGCGATGCGTGTACCTACTCCAGGCGCTGCGTGTGCCTACTCCAGACGCTGCGTGTGCCTAGATCAGGCGCTGCGCACCTATCACTGGCATAGCCTGTGCATACTCCGTGAGCGGTGAGCACCACTGCCAAGCGCGGTGTGCCATTTTGGTCTTCGGGCTCCGTTTCAGTACTCACTTATCTTTATTTTTTAAATAATTGTAAGTCACGTCTCCCATCATCATCTTCATATTTTTTATATAAAACTGTAAATATCTTTAAACATTTCAAATAAATTATTAGTTTTTTGTTCTATTTTTGTTGTTTCGTTGTTGTTAGGTTAGGTTCTTTAGTTTTTAATTGTCGCTTTACGACAACGTTATACTATAAAGAATATGAAATCACTAGTCAAGTCTGAATCCGGAATAAAACGGATGTATAAATTACTAAACATGACGGAAATACTACAGTGCTGCCTCAGTTACAGCCTGTCCACACATACGTCCATCATGATGATTGATTGTTATTAATGCCTTAAATCTAATTTAGTATATACTAGGCTATATTTAATTTTATCGGTTTTTCGTATGGAGAGATATCATCCTTTATACATTATGCTACACCGTCTCACTCTGTTGTGTTCCAATTTTTTTATAGAATTAGGGTGTCAAATGAGCACACAGTCCACCCGATGGTAAGTGGATGCTGTAGCCCATAGACATTTAACCTCGAATAGGAATCAAAATGCAGATGCGGTGCACCCCTGAGGAGTTAGATGGAATAGCCGCGATTTCAACTGAAAGGGTAGGTAAACACATTTAGTATGGGTGTACATTATGAAAGAATCTATCAGGAGTGAAAACACGATCAAAAAGTCGATTTTAGCAATCCAGTCCAAAGCCGTGGGTTACGACGAGATTAGTAGACATATGGTTGTATTTATACTAGAGCACCTTCTCCCGGCAATTTCCCATATAATCAATTTTTCCCTTGGTTCAGGTCAGTACCCTTATCTTTAGAAGAGGGCTTTTGTAAAGCCTCTCCCAAAAGTTCCTACACCCATTCATCCCAATCATTTTCGTCCAATATCCATTCTACCCTTTATTTCCAAAATTTTAGTATCCTGTGTTTACAAGCAAATTTCTACTTTTATCTCGAAATATAACCTACTGAGTATATATCAGTCTGGTTTTCGTCCTGGTCATAGTACCACTACTGCATTAATTAATGTTATTGATAATATTAAACAAGGCATGAAAGAAAAAAAATAACTAGTTGATTTTTCAAATGCTTTCAACACAGTTGATCATGAAATCCTTCTTTCCATACTGTCTCATCTGAATTTTGGCCCTACTGAATTGGATTGGTTTGCATCTTATCTTCGCGGTCGACAGCAGTCAGTCAGTGTGGGGCAACTGTCCTCAGCTTGGGCTGATGTGGATGCTGGTGTGCCGCAAGGCGGTATTCTTTCTCCTATAATGTTTTCAATTTTTATAAACTTTATTACCTCCATCATCGACTGCTCGTACCATTTATATGCCGATGACCTTCAGCTTTATGTGCAAACTGATATTGGGGATATCCATAATGGGATCAAAATCCTTAACGGCAACTTAGCAGCTATCAAGGATTGGTCTACTCGTTATGGAGTTTTGGTCAATCCTTTGAAATGCCAAGTTATACTGGTGGGTAGCCCAAGGATGCTGGCTAAGATTAATCTGACAGACTTACCTCCTATTTACTATGATAATACTACAATTCCTTTCAGTAATTCTGTTAGAAATCTTGGCCTTCACATCGACAGCACGCTGAATTGGAGAACTCAGGTTTCTGATGTGAGTCGTAAAATCACTGCCACGTTATGCTCTCTGTATCGTTTAAAACAACCTCAGCGGCTCTTAGCCGCCTGCGCCCTCTTTTCCCAAAAGAGGGTCGCTCACGATAAGGTACAATACAGCTTAATCAGCCGGCTGCCTGTCCCCAAAGGCGGTTTTTAGAGGGTATCACTTAGGGTCCCCGGTAGGACAGTGAGTCCCTCATAACCACGATAGACCGGCTATCGTGGTATGCGTAATGCATTTTCCGCCTCCCTACGTATAGGGTAGCCCTTTAATTGCTTCGGACGCAAAAAAAAACCAGTAAAGTCAGTCTCGCTTCAGCTTTCAAACTAGAAGCATCTCCTAAAGGCTTTATCCCGGGGCCGCATTTCCTCGGGATCCTGCAAGCCTTTGCCTTCACCTGAAGTCGTCGCCTTGCCACGCCTATGCCTCCACCTACTAGTGCCCGCGCTATCTTTAGCCGCTGTGCGTGCTTGCTCCAGGCGCTGCGAGCGCCTACTTCAGGCGCTGAGAGCATCTACCAAGGCGCTATGGTGCCTACTCCAGATGCTGCGTGTGCCTACTCCAGGCGATGCGTGTACCTACTCCAGGCGCTGCGTGTGCCTACTCCAGACGCTGCGTGTGCCTAGATCAGGCGCTGCGCACCTATCACTGGCATAGCCTGTGCATACTCCGTGAGCGGTGAGCACCACTGCCAAGCGCTCTCTGTATCGTTTTAAACATTTTCTTCCCATAAAATCTAAGATCATGCTTGTCCAATCACTTATATTACCCATAATTGATTATGCAGATGTGTGTTACCCAGACCTGTCCCAAGATCTTCTGAACAAGTTGGAACGCCTCCTCAATAACTGTATAAGATTTATCTTTGGGCTTCGTAAGTATGATCATATTTCTCAATACAGATCTAAGCTAAATTGGCTTACAATCCGGCAGAGGCGCAACTCCAGAATATTGCTTGTACTTTTTTCCATATTAAATGATCCATCTTCGCCTTCCTATCTTAAGAGTAAATTTCATTATCTTTCTTCATCTCATGATAGGGTCCTACGCTCTTCTTCTAACAACGAAATCTGTACTCCAATTCACTTCAACGAGTTCTATGGTAACTCCTTCACAATTCAGGCTACACGCCTTTGGAACTCCTTGCCCGATGATATCAGAAAAGCTCCCAATATGTACGCTTTTAAAAAGTTGGTCCGTGATCATTTCTTAAAGACAATGCATTTTACATGACTCATCTATTTAATATGTATTGCCAAACAGACGTATATATTCATAGTCATTTGTATATACTAACTATGTATGTATTTAAATATATATATATATATATATATATATATATATATATATATATATATATATATATACTTGTATGTATATCCATTTATTTATATATTTGTATATATGTAAGGATAGATCATATATGTATAGTTTATTTATTAGTAGTTTGTATATATTATGTAGTTAATTATCATTTGTATAGTGTTCTCTTATTGCCACACCTACATTAAATTCTCACCACTCCATGGGTTGACTGGTAGAGAATGCCTCAAGGCATTAAGTCCGCCCTTTGTATTCTTTTGTTTAAGGATGCAATAAAGAATAAAATAAATAATAATAATAAATGTATTGCATTGGCTTAATATCATTAAGTGGACTGCAAGTTAGTTTATCTATTAAAATCGACCACTTACCACTAATGGATGGAGAGATGGTAAATCTCTCCATCTATTAAAATATATAATTATAGATTACCACATAGGTATGGGGAATACACAACTACATAAGTTGACACGCTTGGCAAACAGCGTGTAGATTAAGATAATCGGCAATGTAAATTGATGATTGGCCATTGCAAGCGGGCGAAACCTATTCTAGGATGTTGTTAGTGTTCCGAACTTAAACTCAGACTATTATTATAGTGATTTCTTATATTTACGCGAACACTACACATTGAAATAATACTACTTTTTACGGAATTTATCGTGTATATTTAACTGTTTAAATACCCGACATTTCGAACGCTTTACAGCACTCATGGTCACGGGCGGGACTTAGATATTCAACGTCCAGATGTCATAGTTAACCGCAGTTACCATAGATTAAAATTTAACTTTTGTTCCGATCTACACAGTATGAATTTATTGTATCTTGAAGTCTTGCAGTTGTATGCTTGGGTTGGGATTTAATTTAATTTTCTATAGGATCCCAAGCAGATGGTAGCACCCAGCCATCTTTTCTATTGAAATTAGGATATTTTTTGATTTCAATAGCCTCGCGAATCATCCTTGGAAGGAATCGGTGTTCTTTAGCGACGATTTGTGGTCTATCAAATCTGATGTAGTGACGGGGGCGATCCTGTACGTGTTCACAGACTGCAGACTTCCCGGAGCGTCGATTCTTCACATCAGCTACTATATGTTCTTTAACGCGGGTTTTAATTGAATTATGTTTAGTTTGTCCTATGTAGGAGAGACCACATTCATAATCAAGCTTGTACACTCCTGCATCATGCAGAGGGACATTACACTTGACTGATGGTAAAAATTGACCAATCTTCTTCAGCGGCTTGAAGTATGTTTTGATGGAAGCGCGCTTCAAGATCTAGTCAATATTGTCAGTGACTCCTCTAACATATTGCAGTACAGCAGGTACACGCTCGACTTGGCCGGCTTCACTCGTCTTCAAACGTCGGGTATTTAAAAAGTTAAATATACGCGATAAATTCCTTAAAAACTAGTATTATTTCAATATTATTATAGTGTCTGGAATTATGACAATATAGAAGTTAAAAAATAAATCGTAAATTAAATTATAAAATAAATAATAAAATATACAGGTCATTGGCAGCATCATCTTTATGTAAGCAACTCAAAATAATATAAGAACTGTGTTGGATTGAACTAACCTGTGGGTGGCGACTACGGCAAATTTGAGGCTATCTATAGGAGTGGCCTTTATTTACCACTAGACTTTATTAATGAAAATGAATAAAGCTACAGCGTAATTGCCACGTAAAGTGTTTACACTCGTATTAATATTTAATTCTTCTTTTTTTGAAAATTAGATAAAGAACGCCGAATTCAATTTGGTTGATCTTTATAAGGTGTGGTCGTAACAAAATTTCTTTCATTGAGAAGCATTGGTAACGTATTACAAAGAAAAATATACTTTGGGGAATAGTTGATCCGATTATATATTTTTCGGAGACGTATGTAGCAAAAATGATAAATATTCCTTGTCAGTAAAACTCTTATTTATTTCTTAAAACATATTTCTTATTTCGTATTATTGTAACTTCCGGTATACAGTATAATATTATATTTACAAAAAACTTAAAATGAGTGATATTCACCTTACTTTTTATTGGCCGGTACAGAATCACTGCTGAACTGTGTATCTCATGATTTAGGGAGGATTTGGTTTAATCGCAACGCTTCACAGGCTTAATTTTTTCTTATTATAAATCAGTGCAATGATATTGTGTAATTCTGAAGTCCTAGATGGTAAATGGCACTGTTTAAGCGTAACAATAGCATCTTCTCGCTTGCCTGAAAGATGCCTTGAGTGTAATAAAGCGGAAAGACAGACGTGGGCAGTTATTTTCACTCGTTTGCTATACGCATTAAGAAATACAAAACAAATCATTTAGTTCAAATGCATGCAGTCGACAACAAAGAGATGAAGACCCGCAAACGATCTAGTTGTCCGATGGCGGAAAGGTGAAGGAAAAATTAAAGCAATTAGTTCTTGTGCACACTCTCCGAAATACATCCTATAGAACACCAATAGTTTGGCTATTTTGCGCCTGTACTCGAGGTTGACGAGAGGTTACGAAAAGTACCATACGTGGCATATATTTGACGGTACTACTAATCGCAGATACTAGCATTTTACTTGTAGTAAAAATGAGATGGTTTTATCGCCATTAATGGAAAGCCTTGAGAGGTTTCTGGCAATCCCCATAGTCACCTTTTACGACTACCATATAACGAAATCGTCTGATATGTTCTCTTAAGACGCAACCACATGGCATATTCGATGGTAAGATGTAATTTCTAATCAAAGTGTTGTTATATTTTTGACTAGGATTTCAACTTCTGAATATTTAAATAAGCTATAAACTGACACACTAAAGATGCTTAAGATATTTAAAACCAAGTGATATAACAAGAGTGTAAGATAAGCTATAAACATTAACCTGTCGCTGCATCGCTATGTACTGGTCTGTAGATTGTAGAGTTAGTATAATCACAGGCTCTAAGGTGTTTTCAGCTTGTTTTTTAGAGGTGACAGCATAATATCTGTAGTCTTATTTGCTAAAAGTAGCTACTAATCCAACGGAACTATAATTATATTACTGTTATTACTAAACTTATAATAGAGCTCCATTGTTTTCTTTAATTATATTTTTAAATATATAAACCTAAGGAAACTTATTAATAATAAAATTAAGTAGACTGTTTCTTTGTCATTTCCATTCAGTCATAGATGTCCAAATGCAATTCGTGTCTTTGTAAAAAATATGCAGACTCTTTGAGATTAAAACCGTAGAATCCGTAAATTTCTATGAATAAAAACTTTAATTGAAAAGCAACTGATACTTTAATGCAGTTCCAACAATTAAAATATAATTTAATTTACGGTTGCAGCGTAGATGGATCAGCTTGACCGAGGACCCAGCTTGAAATAGCATATTCTGCTGTATTGTGGGTAACAAGAAGCGGAGACCTTTTCTGCTCTGAAAGAGACATTTTACCTTAGCTCTCTGTGGTGATAACGCATCTGCATTTTGATTCCTAAACGAGGATAGACATATGTGTTTATGAACCACTATATCCACTTACTATCAAAGGGACTATTTGTTAATTTGTCACCCTTATTTCTATAAAAGAAAGCTGTAGGAACATCCCATGGTTAATTTCGATTGCAAACAAACTTTACACGTGGTAGAGCCACGCTGCAGATGTATTATAGTTGTAGCACGTATGGGTCGGCTCCTTTGGAGAAGGACCACGCTCTCACAGCATACCAGCGTAAAATAGCATCTTAATACTGCTGTGCTTTGTACGAGTAGATATACGGAGACCCTTTTTTACTGATCACGACGCATTCCGTCTTGGTCCTCATGGGTGACAACGCACCTGAGTTTTAATTCTTAATCGAGGATAAATGTTTATGTCTATGGGCCACAGCATCCACTCACTATCAGGTGGACAGTGTGCTCGTTTGTCACCCTTACTCCATAAAAAAAACTGAAAAATATTTATATAACTAGTACGAGCCGCGATCTCATCTAAACGTATAATTCAGTTTCGATTTATCTCCCAATTCTATTAAAGAGGGCTGCCCATCATTTAATGTGGACCATAAGTCAACTAAACAATATAACTGGAACTATATAATTTTGAAGGTAGCATTAAGTGTAAAATAATGTTTATTGTTTACTATATAAATAGAACCGTAATATGTAAGAATAACAATGATAGCTGAGAGACTAAGCGCCCGGCGTAAATTTTATGGTATTTTTATGAAAACTCGGGTTCGATTTTTGCCGTAAAAAATGAAACTATCGACGTTATAAAGTGCTTATAACTCAAAGAAAATGTGAGAAAAACTACAGGGCTTTAGAATTTCAAAAAACTAAGTTTAATAAAAATATTTCGAAAGAAATAACATAGTGAATTCTCGTCGGCACTAATAAAAAATTTATTTTCAAATTGAAGCAATGATTTATCACGTGAGCGGTGAAAGATACAATCGCAAGAAAACCTGCCTGAGCTATAAAATATTTAAAAAATATGTGAAATCATTTAGTACGCACTTGAGCAACGCGGCGTATTTATTGCTTCAGGAGACATTGAGATAGTAGAGGTGACCTAGTGATCAGTATTAGACTTAATATTATAGCATTATTTTACTTTTATTGTAAGAGATATATACCTAGTGCAGGTAAAGTAAATACTTGTTACATTCGAGGCATCTTAGAGGCTAAGCGCTTGCCGTAAATTTCATATTACGCGAGCAACTCCGATAATTAATGTTAACTAGAATATAATGTAAAATATATTTCCCTAATGAAAGCTGTTACATGTCTGAAGCTGGGCCCTCATTTTAAATTTTATAACATGCGAGCTATAGGTAAAGCCAGGGCGCTATTCGTAACGCCGATGGCTCTACTGAAATTATTAATTGCAATTTGGAGCGATTCTAATTGTACTTGCGATTGTTGTCGTTGTGAAACACATTGACATCGGGACGTCAGTCACCTCAGTCCCCCATGATAGGTGCAGGAAAACACCCGAAACGTTGGGTATTAAAAATAAAATAAATTAAACGCGATAAAATCCGTAAAAGTATGTTTTAATCAATTGGAATGTTCTATCTTAAAATCTTTCTTTGTTGGTCTGAGACACAGAAATGGTAATAATAAGACAAACGATTTCTGTGGTCTGAGACTTAAAGTTCATTGCCATCTGTCTGTCAACTAAAAAAGTGACGTAGATGTGAAGAAAGTATTTGACCTGAATGGGTCAGCTCCTATTTAAACATAATAGTATAGTAATTTCATGAGGGCTATGAAGCTATGAGAATTTTATTCCGTATTTACGAGCATAAAAGAAAATATATCTCATAAGTTTGCAAACAGACACCAACGGAAGTCTATGTTTAGATGTACTTTATGCAGGCACGTAGGCACTCGATTCAGATTCAATTTAATTTTCATTTTATAGCAAACTTAACAATTTAATTGATTATCAAATGAATGTTTACACTTTCGAGTATATTCATATTTATCGATTTATCATGTTAGACCTGTTATCATATAACTTTAAAAATAACGTTGTATTTTATACTTAGTAAAAATTGTTGTGCTTTAAAATTAAATTATAATTTCTATTTCTTTTAACAAGTTTTTGTAATTTTTGTTTGTTTTTAGACAACCTTTTTGTTTGCTTTACATAAGCAAACTGGATATAATATTCTGGAGTTCTGTAGTTAAGTTTTACAATCATATTTACCTTAATTTATGGAGCAAAGTCTTTGACGTGGTAACTGTGATGGGTTGTTTTGTCGGTTAGAGTGGGCCTTCTTTCTAAACACAATACTGTACCGATTAGAGATGGTTTTAAATTATTTAAACATCCAAAGATATCAAAGAGTTTTTGCCTCCTAGCTCCAATGTTAAATGAATTTAGTTAACATTTGTCTACAAAGGTAGTTACTTTTTCTGATAATAACCTACATGTTTGGAAGCTTGAAAATGTTTGGAGAATATTATTGAAGTCTGAAAAAGGTCTATACTCAATGAAATGATACATATAGCCATCAACGTCCTCGATTGTCTAGTAGCTATTAGCAGCAGTAAAAGATAGCAATAAAAGAAATTTCTAATCACAAGATCACAGCTTCGAATCTCGGGTCGGAACAAAATCAGATATCAAGAAATTCTTATGCGTAAGGAAGTGTTTCATCCCCGTGACTCGGAAAGTACGTAAAGCTGTTTTTCTTCGCGAGATCTCTTTTCGGTTGTGTAGGATTGTTATCCTATCTGATTATGAGGGTGGAGGCATAGATAGTACACCCGATAACGAAAAGCGTAGCACAGTAATAATTATGGAAAGTTGTTTCTAACGTGCGAAGGCACAAGTTGTGCAATGGACTTCTACGGGGTAGCGAAGAAGAAAAAAATTGAATTAGTAGGTGTAGCAAATCATAGCATTTATTTAATTTGTTGATTCTGTGATACCTGAAACATTTCTAAGTTATCGAGTTAGAGATTCGAGATTTCATTGCCACACGGGGTTAGAAAGTTATTAATTAAATTTCTAACATTGTTTCATTTTCCTGAAAATATCAGCACCATCTACCAGCAGGTCATCGTGCCAACGATCACCTACGCTGCGGGAATTTGGGGCCACGTCGCCCAGAAAAGGTGCATCAGGAGGGCACTCGAGAGCATGCAGCGCGGGTTTGCCATCAAGGCTATTAGGGGATTCCGTACGGTATCCACAGCCGCGGCACTAGCGTTAGCCCAATTCGTACCTCTAGACTTGAAAGTCTGAGAAGTCTGCGCTGTGGAAAGGGCTCGGCTCCGGGGTATCTCTGACCACATCCCCAGCGATATTCCGTTAGTAAAACCCACCCCCGTCTCCGAGCTACTACATCCCGCCCAACGTATCTCCCTAACGAACAGAACCTATACAAATTACCTATCAATTCAACCTCTACATGGACAGACCACACATTATATTTTTACGGATGGAAGTAAACAGGAGGATGGTGCAGTGGGGGCCGCATTTGTTGGATATCTTCCAACAAATCTTGATGAAATAGCCTACACCAAAAAATTTAAACTGCATTACACATGCACAGTGTTCCAAGCCGAGCTGTTTGCCATTTTACAGGCATGCAGGTGGATCAGAGAACACAAATATGCGCACACAATCATTTACACTGACTCACTCTCATCCATACATGCCATACAGAACAGAAGCAACACACACCCTATTATCACACAAATACACCAAATTATTCATGAACACAGTAAAATAGGCATCATAGAGTTGGGATGGGTCAAGGGTCACTCAGGCATAGCTGGTAGTGAGGCAGCAGACATTGCTGCGAATGCCGGCTCAAAGTTACACAGACGGCCTGATTACTCGGCCTATCCTATTTCGTACCTTAAACAAATCATCAGAACTCAAAACCGTGCAACCTGGCAAGCTAGGTATTATAGCGCAGAACAGGGCCAACATACCAAACGACTGCTTCCGACACTGGAGGATATCGAGAGGCTACGCACCCTCACCAAACCAAGTTTTTACCTCACCCAGGTGCTCACCGACCACGGTTTCCACAAATATTATTTATGCCGTTTTAAAATAACCGACAATAATTATTGCCCATGCAACAATTACACCCCACAGACGCTGGAGCATCTTATAGAGCATTGCCCTGCATTTTCAGTACAAAGACTTAGTCATGTGATGAGGTGTGAAAACTTAAGAACCTCTCCGTTTATCCTGATTAACTTAATGAAGAAGGAATCCCTTCTGGATTCCTTCATGCAATTTGTTAATAGCATCATTAGAAACCTCAAAAACTTTAATAAAAGCTGTACATATGTAAATAGAAACAACTAGTTATTATTAAGTACCTTTTCTTTAAACTAATCTTTAAATAAAAATCATTCATAGTTATTGTATTACATATGTCATTTAAAAAAAAATTATTTGAACTAAGATCACTCTTCATAATAAAAATAAAAAAAAATCCTCTTAATATTTTACCTCATCGTTAACAAAGCATTTGGCTATGTTTAGGAATAAGATTACCTCTAGTTCTATTTTATATCATTTTGTCCATAGTAATGTAAGAATACCATTTTGTTTTATTTTGTTCCTCATGGAACAAAGACTTCTCATAGTCTTCTTTAAAATTTCTACTTGACTGTGTCATTATACCATGTTATTTTGTGCCTAGAATTAAGATTACACTTGATTTATTTTACACTCATTTTATTGTTATTATGTTATTTTGTTATATCAATGTTATTATTGTGTTTAGTATTAAGATTATACTGTGTGTTTATTCCATTTAAATTTTATTTTATTCGAATTTAACGGTCTTAATAACAATTTGTATATACATTGCAAAGCATATAAAGTATTCTTATGTCTAAACAGACATAAGAATACTTTATATGTTTTACTTTGTCAATTTCATTGTCACTAAATTATTTCGTCATTTTTGTGTTTAGATTTATAACATTATTCTGTGTATTTATTTCCTTTAAGTTTACTCTCTTTATGCTACTCTGTACTCTGTCCGTATTTAGTGATAAGACTACACTATTCCACTTTTGTTTTATATTATAAGATTATTTAACCAGTTTGTCGTCATTGTACTAATTCATTACACTAGAAACATTATATAACAGCTCTAGTTTAAAGTTAAGACAATTTTTTTGTTTTTAGTTTTTATTTTAAATTTCATTTCATTATTTTCATTTTATTGTCATCCCGTTTTTAGTCTAACGGGGTATGCGGCATGCGCGAGTCTATAAATAACAAAACGTCAATGTCAATCAAACGATTATTTTCTCCAACAACACCTATGTATAATATGTTAAACAAAAAAAATTGTTGAGAATTGTAGTAATATGAGGAGAAGGAAAGCGCGTTATGTATCAAATCGCAGAAACGCGCAACCAGCTCCGTACGTGTTTTTTTTTTTTTTTTTTTTTTTATAGAAGAGGGGGCAAACGAGCATGTGGCTCACCTGATGTTAAGTGACTACCGCCGCCCATGATCAACTGCAACACCAGGGGAATTGCAGACGCGTTGCCGGCCCTTTAGAAAGGAGTAAGCTCTTTTCTTGAAGGTCCCCAGGTCGTATCGGTCCGGAAAAATCGCTGGTGGTAAATTATTCCACAGAGACGTTGTACGCGGAAGAAAACTCCTTTTGAAACGTACAGTGGTGGACCGCCAAGCATCCAGATGGTGTGGATGGTATCGGGACGTTTGCCGCGTAGTGCGTTCACGAAATTTGGCGGCTGGGATTAATCCGAACAATTCCTCAGAGCACTCTCCATGGTATATGCGAAAGAAAATGCAAAGGGATGCAACATCTCTTCGCAGTGCCAGAGAATCGAGCCGATCGGAAAGCACTCGGTCGTCGACGATTCGAGCCGCTCTGCGCTGGATGTGGTCAAGTGGAAGGAGCTGGTACTGGGGAGCCCCAGCCCAGAGATGGGAACAGTATTCCATGTGCGGCCGAACCTGCGCCTTGTAAAGTTGCAGGCGGTGTGCCGGCATGAAATACTGTCCCGCTCTGCTGAGCACGCCAAGCTTTTTAGAGGCCAATTTGGCCTTCCCTTCCAAGTGACCACGAAACTGCACGTCACTCGATATGTCGACGCCGAGGATTCCGATACTGGCTGAGGCAACAAGGGGAGTGCCTTGAAACTGAGGGGATACGACAAAGGGGTTCTTTTTAGCGGTTAACGCGCAAACTTGTGTCTTCTGGGGGTTAAACTGGACTAGATTTAGTCGCCCCCAATCCGAGACTCTGTCCAGCAGAGACTCGACTTCAGACACAAGTTTGTCCCGGCACTCGGAGACGTTTTCCCGAGAAATATTGGCTCGGCCGGTGTAAAGAGCATCACCAGTGCTGTCATCTGCATAGCAATGAATGTTACGGGTCTGCAACATATCATTGATATGCAGAAGAAACAGCGTTGGCGATAGCACGCAGCCCTGTGGAACACCAGCATTAATAGGCTTGCAATCGGAGCTTGCACCGTCTACAACGACCTTGATGCTCCGATCTGCAAGAAAGCTGGTGATCCAATCGCACAATTTCTCGGGAAGCCCATAGGAAGGGAGCTTCGAAAGAAGCGCTTTGTGCCAAACCCGATCGAAGGCCTTCGCAATGTCCAAACTAACGGCCAATGCCTCCCCCTTGGACTCTACTGCCTCCGCCCATCTGTGAGTCAGGTAGACCAGAAGATCACCAGCTGACCTACCACGGCGAAAACCGTATTGGCGGTCACTAATCAGCTGGTGATCCTCAAGGTACCTCATGAGCTGGCAGTTTACAATGGACTCCATTGTTTTGGAGAACAAGGAGGTGATGGCGATGGGCCGGTAGTTGGACGGGTCTGAGCGGTCGCCTTTTTTAGGGATCGGGTGGACGAAAGCCGTCTTCCATGATTTTGGGACTACGCCTAGGGAGTAGGAGTACCGGAAAAAACGCGTTAAAACCGGTGCCAACTCTGGAGCACACGTCCTCAGCACAATTGGGGGGTTCCGTCAGGCCCACTCGACTTGTGGATGTCCAGGGAGAGGAGTGCTTTGCGAACCGAGCGCTGAGTGAACTGCACTTCCGGCATGGAGCACTCACACCGCGGGATGGTCGGCGGCGTACTCCCCCGTCATCGAGAGTCGAGTTAGACGCAAAGAAAGAGCCTAGAAGATCGGCTTTCTCCTTTGCGGTGTGGGCCGAGTGAGTCGTCCTCCCTGTGCAGAGATGGAAGAGATGGCTGACAGAAATTCCCCTGGACAGCCTTGGCGAGAGACCAGAATGTACGGGTTCCAGAAGGAAGACGAACTAGTTTCTCGCCAATTCTGCCTATGTGCTCTGACTTTGCCTTGGCAATGACTCTTTTGAAGGACCTAGAGGCGGAATTATACTTCTTTTTTAGAGCGCTGGTGTTTACATCCCTGGACGCTGATGCGTCAGCCCAGGCCTGGTAGCACTCCTGCTTATAGCATGATGCTATTTTACAAGAGCGACCAAACCATGGCTGAGATTTGCCTCCAATGGGCACCACAGAGGAAGGAATAAAAAGTTCCATACCCTGAAGTACCACATCAGCGACAGAATCCGCAACAACGTTGGGATCGTCCGGCGAGAAGCAAACCCGCCCCCAAGGGTAGGATGCAAAGAAAGACCGCATCCCATCCCAATCGGCTGACCTATAGTGCCAAACACGGCGGCAGCCTGCAGAATGCAACCGCGATTTCAGCGTGAGTGGCACCACACTCCGGACAAGACAATGGTCCGAGGAGCCTAAAGGGGCGTCGACGGAAATCTGATATCCGTCCGGGTGAGAGGTCAGCAGAAGGTCCAACAGGGGAAGGTGCATGATCCTCCACATCTGGAATCCGCGTAGGCGAAGTAACCAGTTGTGTCAGACCATATGACAAGGCAAAATCATGAACAGATCTCCCCGCATGATCGGTTAAACGTGAACCGAGCCATTCGGCGTGATGGGCGTTAAAGTCGCCGAGGATCACGATCTCTGCGGAGGGGATCTGCTGTAGCAACGAATCTGCAGCCATTTGGACGTGGTCGAAGAGTCGGTCTGTTTCGGCATTACCGCTGTGGGACCTATAGAGGCACCCGTAGATGCGCGGATGGTCGTCGCTGTCTACGCGTAGCCAAAGGATGGACAGGTCCGAACCTTCAAGTCTGCCGAGGCGTCGAGAACAGATGTCCTCTCTGACGTAAACGCAAACTCCAGCCCGAGGCACAAAGGAGTGTTCCAGTTTGTACCCCGGGTAGGAGAGATACGAGACATCAGCCGGAGAGGACACCTGCGTCTCGGTCAGAAAGAGCAGAGCCGGCCTCGCCGTCTCGAGATGGTAGTGGACGGCGTTTAGGTTGGAGTGAAGTCCCCTGATATTGCAGAAATTCACGGACAGCGTGGCAGGGGTCGCCTTGGTCTTGTTGCTCCGTTTGCCCCGAGCAGTTTTAGTCTTGAGCGGAATTTTGCCCCCCCCCAGAATACGCGGGGCAGCCTGAGCACCCACGCTCAGAAGTGGAAAAACATGGTCGTGGATGCTCAGCGAGGGATTCTCCAGGGGTGCTGGTACCCTCCTGGGGTAGTCTATCATTGAATTCCGCTACCATGTTGATGGGGGGGGGGGGGGATTTGGGCCTCCGGCCACCTGCACTCACCAGACGAAACGCGGAAGCAGAGCTTCCACTTCACGCCGGTATTCTGTGAGGTCGTGGTACCACCCCGGTTTGAGCCGGCCCATACGTGCGACAGCAAAGCTGCCGCGTGGCTCTACCACTGTTTAACCGTACGTGTAATAGTTATATTAAAAAAAAAATGTTTAAAACAAAGCGAAACTTATCTGTGGAATCTGACAATATACTCCCCGTCGGTGGGGGTGTACCCTCCGGCGGAAATCATAAAAAAAAACATTGTTTCATTATAGAATCATAAACTTTAATGCCTTGTTATTTAATTACAAGATATTATATTTAAGTGAAATTTTTTACTTAAAATAATTTATAACTTAAAATAATATTGGTTCGTTAGATAATGGGATTAAATACACTATGATAACTTCTAATAAGTACGCACTTAAATAACACTACAGTTGCAAAATTATTGAGGAGTATTTTAATAACAACATTAAAGGTAGAAAAAAATCGTAATTGTTCACTCTCGGATTTAAAATAAAAGCATATATATGTAGTTTGCGCTCGAGAATAGTTCTCGAGCCAGCGTTATTTAATTAACTATACGCCACAAACATACAAAAGCGAGTTACATAGTGGAATAGTCGCTTTTTGGCGATGTTTGTTATGGTAGCGCCGTGGTTTTAACAGTTTCGTTGGACTTGCCTTATTCGCTGATTCCAGGCTAGTAGCCCCAAGCTTTAGATTTTATTCAGTAATTATAAAAGCGTTCATTTTTATATAATAATCTATTATGTTAGATGACGGTATTATTATTGTTACGAACTTAGGGTTCGTGACAATAAAAATTGCCGATAGAATTCCCAAAATTAACTCTTTAATTGACTTTACACTAATTAAACTTAAAATACTAATAATTAATCACACTGATTCACTTTATTTCGCTCCGAAGCTTCGCTTGTCTCGCCAAATTCAATACTTCCCCATAGCCTTGGGTCATGGTGAGTTGTAGAAGCTTAGTTCTTCATTTCGACACCAGATGGCGCTGTCGGTTGAAAGATTAGTGATGTCATTTTCTGGAAAGCTCTCCCCGCTATCGTCCCTGACACTACATGACGTCAACTTAGGCGCGCAACACTGCCTCCCTCCTAAGACATGCTCGTCCCGAGCATTATCGGCCCCATAATAACGCGCCAAGCGATCCACATGGACGATCTAAGTAGTGACCCTCTTGCGCCTTTCTGTATCCGGTAGGTTACATCGTTGATCCTGGTTACAATCCGGTACGGGACGTCCTATTTAGCTTGAAGCTTAGGAGATTTCCCTTTGCTGCGGACTGGATTGTGCGACCACACTAGTGAACCTTCGTCGAACCCTTTATTGTTCATTTTGCGGTCATACCGGGTTTTCATCTTCTCAGACATTTGCTGGCCCGATTGTCTGACGTGCTCATAATGTCATCCATTTTATTCCGCAAGTCATTTGCATAATCGGTTATACTGCGTGGGGCATCAGGTGGTATCCCGGTGATCAGGTCTGCAGGCAGCCGTAATTCTCTTCCAAAGTTTGCGAAAGCTGGTGTCACTGCTGTACTTTCGTGAACAGCGCTTCGATATGACAACAAAAACGATTGTATGTGCTTGTCCAAATCTCGTTGCGATTGTCTACAACTTTTGCTAGGTACCTCTCCAATGTCTGATTAAATCGTTCTACCATTCCATCAGATTGCGGGTGATAAGAAGTCGTTCTTGTTTTATGAGTACCCATAACTCGGCAAGTTTCCTGGAATATTTGAGACTCAAAATTCCTTCCTTGATCGCTGTGAATCTCTAAAGGTACTACAAAACGACAGCAGAATTCATGAACTAGTTTATCTGCAACTGTTGAAGCTTCTTGATTTGGAATGGCGAAGTCTTCTGGCCACTTAGTGAAGTAATCTATCACAACCATGAAATACTTGTTACCGCTTTCACTCTCCGGAAACGGCCCCGCCACGTCAATGGCTATTCTCTCCCTTCACCAAAATTGTACAACTTCAACGCACCTCTACTACGATTCTGAGGTCCCTTTACAGCCGCACAACTTGTACATTTGTGACACCAGTCCTCGACGTCGTTTCGACATTGGACCCAGTAAAACCGTTCTCGGATCTTCAGTAGAGTTTGTTTAAGTCCCAGATGGTCTCCTGAACAATCATTATGGTACCGCTGTAGAACATCCGGTACTTTAGCTTAGGAAAACCATACAGGTGTCTCCCCGAACATTTTTCAATTTACGGCACAGAACTCCATCCTGAAGCAGCAAGCTGTCCCACTGGGCCCAAAAGCTTTTAGTGGTCAGACTCATCGCTGAGACGTCGCTCCACTTGGGCTTGGGAGCACTGGCCCTTAATCCATTCCAGAATCGGCTTGATGTCCGGATCTTCCTGCTGTGCACGTTGTAAGCTGTCTTTCCACTCGTTGCTGAGGTGGTCTGCCCTGAGCATCCTCACGGATACTACTTCATTACTCTCTTGCCTAGTACAATGTCTGCAATCTTCAGGACAAAGTCTTCTGGACAATGCATCTGCGTTGCCATGAGATTTCCCGCTGCGATGTTCGATCTTAAAGTCGTAATCCTGCAGTAGTTCAATCCACCTCGCAAATTGACCTTCTGGATTTTTGAACTGCAATAGCCATTTTAGTGCAGCATGGTCGGTTCTTAAGTGAAATTTTCGCCCCAGAAGATATTTGCTAAAATGCTGCAACGACTTTACCAGAGCTGGCAATTCGCGTCTTGTGACACAATAGTTCCTTTCCGGTTTTGAAAACGACTTGCTGAAGTACGCTATCACGACCTCTTAGTCACCATTCCGTTGAGACAACACACCGGCAAGTCCTATATTACTTGCGTCTGTGTCAGCTATAAATTCTTTGCTTGCATCAGGGTATCCCAAAATAGGTGTTTTGCACAGACGGTCCTTGAGCTCCTGGAATGTGATATTGCAACTTTCATTCCAGCAGAAAAGTCGCTTCTCCTCGGTTAGCTTATGCAGAGGTTTGGCTATATCTGCAAAGTTCTTCACAAATCGCCGGTAATAGGAGCATAAACCCAAAAATGCTCCAACCTGCGTCTTGTCTTTTGGGACCGGCCAATCCTTGACAGCGGCGATTTTCTCTGGATCCGTGCGGATACCTTCTTCCGATACTACATACCCCAAAAATTTACTTGCCGTTTGAATAGTCAACATTTCTTCGAACTCAACTTGAGGTTGGCACTCTGAATCTTCATGAGCACGCGTTCCAGGTTTTGAAGCTGTTCCTCAAACGTACGGCCTACGATGATGATGTCATCCAAGTAGACCAGACAGGCATCGCCAATTAGCCCGTTAAGTAAAAGTTCCATCAGCCTTTCAAACGTTGCTGGAGCATTGCACAACCCAAACGGCATTACTTTAAATTGCCACAGACCCTTTCCCGTCGAGAATGCAGTTTTCTCTTTGTCCTTAGGGTCAATTTCAACTTGCCAGTAGCCACTTTTTAGATCCAGCGTGCTAAATCGCTTTACTCCTGTAAGCATGTCCAGCGTGTCATCAATTCTTGGCAAGGGATAGCTGTCCTTCTTCGTAACGTCGTTCAGACGGCGGTTGTCAACACAAAACCGCATGCTGCCATCCTTCTTCTTTACCAGCACCACTGGTGAACACCACGAACTAGAGGAAGGTTCAATAACACCATCCTTCACCATTACTTCAATCATGGTTTCCACTTCCTTTTCACGACGGCAATTTCTTGACGCTGACGGATAGGCAATTCTTCTCCTGTATTTATTTTGTGTTGAACTAAGTCAGTCTTTCCTATGTCAGCATCGTTTGATGAGAATACATCGTCATTCGTGAGTAACAACTTCTTCGCCTTGACCATTTCGTTCGGGAAGAGAACGCTGCGACAGTCTTCCAAAAGTGTGGTCACTCTCGTTTGCGCATCCTTCCTGGGGGTCTCACTCGATAAATATTGGCACCGACGTAACCAATCCACTTCCTCACAAGTACCAACCAGCGTGCCTTTTTCTATAATCTGTTCCCGGTCACAAAGTTTCAGCACACGTACTCCTGAGATGTCAGTGGTTCTGACCAAGGTTCGAGCTACTTTCCATGGAAGGTCATTGTTTACCCTTTCCACAAGTACACAACGGTAAGCTTGCCCCGCTTTTCAGGGAAGACTAACCGGAACAATCTTTTCCGATCTCGGCGGAAGAACAATCTTCTTAATGCTGTACACGTTCCCTGGTAACGCACCTTCCATAAAAATTTCCTCCTGTCCACATTTCAAAACACCTTGCTTAACGTCGATCTCACAACAGTTACTCCTCATAAAGTCTAGGCCCAGGATGCAGTCGTCCATTATATCAGCCACGATGACATTGTGCAGGTAGATCACGTTGCCTAGCTTCAACTCCATCTCCTTCTCTCCACGGACGGGTATACGCTGACCAGTGGCTGTTACCAAATTATTGCGTTCTCGGTTGCCGGTTATGCGGAGTCCCCAAGGAACTGACTTATAAGTTTGGAACTAACAACCGTACGAGAGGCTCCAGTGTCTATGGTCAGTTTACACGGCATTCAGTTGATTTCGCCCTTGATGATTAGACTGTTCTTATCATGGGTTTCTGAGATCGTGATCCTTGGGGCTCTTCTGGCTATCCCCGCAGTTCTGGCTTTTACTCGCTTCCCTGCTGCTGCTGGGCGGTGCTGTTGGCCGCACTACCCTCTCGAGATTGATCAACTTCCCTTTCTACAGTTCACTTAGGGCAGCTGGATCGAAGATGGCCCCTTTTCCCACAGCCATAGCACTTAGGGCTGTATCCTTTGTTACGGTCGCAAACTGTAGCTGCTGCAAAATCCCTGACGCGATGGGAACGATGATCCTGCCGCACGGCTTCCACCTCCAGTGCATGGGCCAAGGCATCCTTAAGCGTCTCGTGGTGCTCGAGCCTCACAGCAGCTCTGACTTCCTGAATGTCTGCACCAGATTCCCTTCAATGAGAGCAGGTACAGACTGGTATGCTTTTCGCACCAGCTTCTCCACCTCTAGAGCCGACTGCTGCAGGTTTTCGTTGATGCGCTGCACGCGATCTTTAAGCTGCACACGAAAGACGTGTTCCAGGTGAGCGTCACCATATCTCGCCTCCAATGCCTCAAGGAGTTGCTCATAAGTCACTTCCTCACCGAGAGCTTCCAGAACTGTTAAGGCCTGGTCGCGCAGGCCTAGTGTGAGAGCAGTCATGGCCTGACTTTTATTCCAGCCGTTTGCTTTCATAACAGCCTCGAACTGGATTTTGTAGGCTGACCAGGAAGAGGTCCCGTCGAACGGTAGCACCTTGAACCCACGTAGCGGAGGTGTAGTAGCTACTAAGGGAGCTGTAGTTGCATCCTCAAGTTTGAGTTCGTCCAGTGATTTCTTTATGTCAGCCATTACGTTGTCAACCCGATTGTTCACTTGGTCGATTCGTGAATGAGGAGCATCTGCTCTTCCTTACCGCGCTTGAGCTGCTCTTCCAACCGACGGGCCTGTTCCTCCTGTCGGCGGGCCTGTTCCTCCTGTCGGCGAGCCTTTTCATCCTGTCGGCGAGCCTGTTCCTCCTGCTGCTGTTTCAACCAACGGGCCTGCTCCTCCTGTCGGCGAGCCTGTTCCTCCTGTCGGCGAGCCTGTTCCACCTGCTGCTCTTTCAACCAACGGGCCTCCTCCTGTCGGCGAGCCTTCTCCTGCAGCATCACCATCAGAGCACCTAAGTTAGGTGCTGCAGATGTAGGAACTACTGCCGGGCCTGCATCCGGTGGCTGGCCCTCCGATGTCTGCGGCGATGCACCACCAAATCTTCTTTGGTCCGTCTCCTGCTGGCGTTGACTTCGGGTACGGACACCCTCCGTTTCCTTAGGTAAAATCGACATGATTTTATCCCACTTCTGACACCAATTGTTACGAGATTAGGGTTCATGACAATAAAAATTGCCGATAGAATTCCCAAAATTAACTCTTTAATTGACTTTACACTAATTAAACTTAAAATACTAATAATTAATCACACTGATTCAATTTATTTCGCTCCGAAGCTTCGCTTTTCTCGCCAAATTCAATACTTCCCCAATCGCACCTTGCAGTGCCTATAAATACACATTAGCACCGAAACATCCAGAACATTCAAGTAAATACGCGCAAGGCGTCGAAAGTTCGAGTGTCGGCTTCTAGAAGCTTAGTTCTTCGTTTCAACACCAGATGGCGCTGTCGGTTGAAAGATTAGTAGTAGTTTCTGGAAAGCTCCCCCCCGCTCTCGTCCATGACACTACATGACGTCAACTTAGGCGCGCAACATTATCATTAAAAACACAATTCATGAATTCAAAGCAATTAAAACACACAAAAACTTTAAACATATTTTTTTTCGTATCGGGAAAATATATTAGTTACTTTAACAAACGTACAACAAATTTTTGATATAGTTCAAAAGTAAGTAACTTTCATTACAACGGTTACTATATTTTCAAACTTATTTATAATGTTAACACTCGAAAAGACAAAGTATATATTTTCAAGAAAATATATACTTTTATGAGATTGGGGTTCGTCATAATAAAAACTACCGATTGAATTACCAAAATTGACGTTTTAACCACCGATCATCAATTAAAACTTAAAACATACTTATAATAAAACACATTTGTACTACCAATCACTTTGGTTCGCAATTATATCGCTTCGATGTATTCGCTTGAATAGCCAATTCAATACAGACTCGGTCTCGGTCCTTACCGGACTTATATAGGGCCTGTTCTACTGAAACATCTACAATATTTGAATAGATACCGGGCCTGACTGACTAGGTGTAGAAAGTTCTAGCATGAAATTTTCCTGTGGCCAGTAAACATCTTCATCTATCTTCGATTAAGAATCAAGAAGAAGAGAATGTCATCCTTTCCCTATACACCCACCTTTACATGATAACCCAAAGTAGTAGTAGTAGCACTCGTAAAATGACTTTACTCGTAGAATGACAAGCGGATTCTCTCGTCAGCGGTTCCTACGATGTACCCTAGATTATTGCATAAAGGTTTTCGAAATAAATTAATATGACAATCCGCTAGAGTGATACAACATTTGCTCACTCTTGATCCAACTGGTGTTTTATAGACGCGCCAATATATTTAATTTCACGTAATACCATTTATATTACGTTAATTAGAAATACATATATGGACATTTGTTTTACTTAAAAAATAAAACATGTATAAATATTGCTTATTTTAAATAAAAAATTATAATGACGATGTTTTAAAGATTAAACTACATTATCCCATTAGATTAAATGAAATTCTATCAATGACTCGTGAATTAATTAAAACTTTATACATAACACTCAAGCTACTTAAACTGGTTAATCTTTGACAAAAAAAATCCAACATATCAAAGCTTAATGATTTCTTATATTTACGCGAATACTACACATTGATTCAAACTAATTTTACGGATTTTATCGCGTTTATTTATGTTATTTTTAATACCCGACGTTAACTGACGTCAGTCACCTCAGTCCCCCGTGACCACGGGTGCTGGAAAGTACCCGAAACGCCGGCTTTAGCTTTTTTAATTATTGTTTATGGTCCGATCTATGCAAAATGAACTGACTATGTCCTGAGGTCTTGCAGTGGTATGCTTGGGTTTAGTTTTAATTTTATTGATTATAGGATCCCAAGCAGGTGGTAGTACCCAGCCTCCTTCTCTATTGAAATTAGGATGTTTTTTTAATTTCAATAGCCTCACGTATCATCCTTGGTAAGATTCGGTGTTCTTTTGCGAGAATTTGTGGTCTATCAAATCTGATGCAATGGTTGGGGCCGTCTAGGATATGACCGCAAACTGCAGACTTCCCGGAACGGATTCCGTTAATCTCCGGGTTTAACAATGACATCGGGACGTCAGTCATCTCAGTCCCCCGTGACAATGGGTGCTGGAAAGCGCCCGAAACGTCGGGAATTAAAAATGAAAGTAATTAAAAGTAAAATAAACGCGATAAAATCCGTAAAAATAGTTTTAATCAATAGTTTTAATGACAAAATTTCCACAGCTTTAATTTTACTCTCATGCTTCTTCTTTTAATCTCAACTTTCACTATCAAACAATAAGTTAGGGACACATTCTGAATTCAAAAGTCATTTGACCGCTAACACACCCACGCTTAACTCACAATCTTCTACTTTCATTATTTCCAAAAAATGTCCCTAAACAAATTGAGCAGCCAGGGAAGCTACATAACCCTAAGTGACCCTAAGCTACATAACCCTTTAAGGTTGCCTAATCAATGTGTCAACGTTATTTTTAACTTCATGCTTATAAACCCGCCAGCGTCCAAACTTGACCGCTTCGATATTCCGTCAAAATTCAAAAGGTAAAATTTGACCGCACCCATCCACAGCAATTTAACCCATAAATACTTATATTGAGAGACTACCTTTCTATGAAGAAGTTTGACATATAGAATCAATATGAAATTTTCTGCCCTCTAGTGGAATAAAAAACAGTTAGTCTATGAATATATATTTATATTCTACGTTCATTACGTACGCTATTTTCATTTGGATGTTGTTGTGTTGGTTGATTTTTCTAGTGTTTTGTTAGTATTTTAGCATAGTGTTTTATTATAAAATTGTAATGAAAGTTTTTTTGTGAATATTGTTTAGCTTTTTACTTGAGTATATAAATAATTGTGATTTTCACGCTGCCGATATCCGCTTGGCATCTTTTTTTTTATTATCAAAATACTTTAAAATCTTTTTGTAATGTAGTAAAACCTGATTTTTGTTTAGACCACACGATAGAGAATTTTGTATAGATTTCATAATGCCAAGTTTCTTCAGAGAAAAGTAGTCTCTAAATATAAGTTTTAACGATTTTAAGTGCTGTGGGTGGGTGCGGTCGCATGCAACCGCTCGAGACTTGCCAGGCGCATGCGACTGCATGGGAATTTTATTGGGATTGAAGGGTTAATGTAATTTTATTGTTTAATATATATCTTTTAAGACTATTTTTTGACGATACCTTATATAGAAATCGATTATTTTCGAGATTGTCATAGAAACTTCTAGCAAGCCGAGATGACTAAAGGCAAATTTGGCTTAATTGCGCACGCCACATACGTAATATTTTGTGTATAAAATGAAACATGCATTCAAACACACGGATAGGGTAAAGAATAAATAGTGTTTTGAAATACGTACAATATAGGCTTCGTATTGCATCTGTACAGCTTGGTACTCTCATCCATGTACGTTGTCATCGTTAAGAAGTAAATGCTAAGAACAATAGTAACGAAAAAATTCAGGGCCAAAAAATTAACGTATTTTTAAATAAATAAATAATAGACAAAAGGTATTTCTTTCAAAAGCATTAAGTTGCTTGCGTTATGTAAATTGAGACTGTTTTGAAAACGGCGCATCGTTTTTGTTTTCAATTTATCTCTCTGCTCCTTTTTTTGAATATAATGAGAAGACTAACTTGCATAGTTTTCCTAGTACCATTATCATCATCATTACCACTGGTAATAAATACGTCCCTGCTAATGTAATAAATACAAGGTTCTGTACCACCTGCATACGTGGTCGTCTTACCAGATCGTCACTCTATCAAGTGGAGATACGTCCTGCACTCTTCTTGTTGGAGCATACGTCTTCAGCACAAAAGGTGGGACTCCATCAGGCTCACTCGAACTGTTGACACCTAGGGAGAGGAGTTTTCTGTTTTCTGCTCACTGAGCGCTGTGTAAACAGAACACCCTGAATGAAGTATTCACACCGCGGGATAGTCAAACAGGTCTTCCCAATCCTGCCGATGTGCTCTAACTTTGCCGTGGCAATGACACTTTTGAAGAACTTATAGGCGGAATTATACTTCTTTTTAAAGCCGCTGGTGTTCGCACCCCGAGACGTTAATACGTCAGCCCAGGCCCTACAACATGCCTGCTTATGACGTGATGCAAATTTACACGAGTGACCAAATCATAACTAAGTTCTATTTTCACAGGTAATTAACGGATACCTGATATCCGTCCGATTAAGAGGTCATCAGAAGGTCTAACAGGGACATGATCCTCCACATCTGGGATCCCCGTAGGTGAAGTATTCAGTTTTGTTAGACCATATGCCAAGGCAAATTCTTGAAGAGATGTCCTCATATGATCGGTTAAACGTGAACCGGTGTGGTGGGCGTAAAAATTGACGAATATCACAATCTCTGCGGATGGGATCTGTTGTAGCAAAGAATCTATAGCTATTTAGGCGTGGTCGTTGGGTCAGTCTGTTTTGGCATTATCACTATGGAACCTATAGAAGCGCCCATAAACGCACGGATGTTCGTCGCTGTCTACGCCTAGTCAAAGCATGGACAGGTCTTAACCTTCTAGACTACCGAGGCGTAGAGAACAGATGTCCTCTCTGACGTATACGCAAACTTCAGTCCGTGGCAAAAAGAAGCTTTCCAGTTTGTACCTCGGGTAGGAGAGATACGAGGTACCAGCCGAAGAGGACACCTACGTCTTGGCAGGAAAGAACAGGGCCAGTTTCGCCGCCTCAAGATGGTAGTGAAAGGCGTTTAGGTTTGAGTGAAGTCCCTGATATTGCAGAAATCTATGGATAGAGTGACGGGGGTTGCCTTGGTCTTTTTGCTCAGCCTGCCCAAAGCAGTTATTGTCTTGCGCGGAATTTTGTTCCCCTCCCCTCCTCGCTAGAATGCGGGCAGCCTGAGCACCCTCGCTCAGGAGTGGAGTAGCTTTGTCGTGGATGTTCAGCGAAGGATTCTCCAGGGGTGCTGGTACCCTCATTGGGGTAGTGTTTTCTTTAACTCCGCTACTATGTTAGGGGGTGGGGAAATTGGGCCTCCGACCACCTGTACTTACCAGGTGTAACGCAGAAGAAAACCTCTACTTCGCGCTGGTATTCGTGAGGTCGTGATACCATTCCGGTTCAAGCCGGGGCCCACCCATGCGACAGCAAAAACTGCCGCGTCGGTCTACCACTGTAATTAGACAACTAAATGTGTTTCTTCCACATTCTTATACATCATCACTTCGTTTATAATATTTGATAGCGGACATCAATTTTTAAGACTTTTGCTCGACGATTACTGAAAATAGCATAAAGAAGAAACAGTTTTCAAATTTTTTCTTCAAATTGTTCATTATTGTTAGTATATTACAAATTCTCCTCAACAAATCAGTTGAAGATACGATTTAAATCAGCAATTACGAAGCATTTTATCGAAAAAAAAAAGACGTGTGGCACTCGGGGACTGCCGCGGTAAAGCTATTGCATAGCATTTTGTATCAACTTATGCAATTATAATTATTAATATAAGGACTACGTAAATATTCAGTACAGCAAGATTGGAAGAAAAATGACGTCTAAATATTTTTTTGTATTTAGTAAACGAATAACTAGTTGGTAAAGTAATCATGATATATATCTTTTTTTTTCGCCGGAGACTAAAATGATATTGCTTTTTTTCGTAACTGCAGATTCTGTGGATTTATTTCATTATTTTGAAAAATATACGAAATTTAAGTGACTAAAATTAAATCTAATCTGAACCAGAATCATAAAAACTGTATTATTTGTGCTAAACGTATCTAATAAATATCTGTTATTTTTGTCTCCTGCAAAAAAACAGACTATAGGAATCTATCGAATACCTACATAAACAAAATATCACCTATAAATAAAATATTACAAAGCGGAATAACTAATAAGAGTGGCAACGTCGCACTATACAAAGGAATTGCGTAGGTGGCACAAGTCGCGGGCTCAAACTCATTGGTGGGCGCGGCCAAAAAAGCACGTTGTCTCACCTGGCATCGTGCCACTCGTACTAAATTATTAGGCGCTGCGTTATCGCTTTATACTATACCTCTATGGCTCTATAGATACCTAATATAGATTGCTTATTTTATTATGTTTAGTTTTCCCCGGGTGGTCATGCAGCGATCACTCAAGAGTTCACGACGCAGTTCATATCCGTACTAGCTGTTGCCAGCGGCTTCAAACGCGTGAACTCGAAAATTATCCCACAGGAACGAAATACCTGAATAAACGGTATCAAATGTGTTATTCCAGACTAGGTATAACCTATCTCTGAGCTAAATATCATCCTGATCCCTTCAGCTGTTCTGGCGTGATTGAGTAACATACATCTATCCATCCAAACTTTCGCATTTATAATATTTAGATAATAATTGTAATTAGTTCTGCCTACCTATAAATTGTTTTCAAAAATACTTACCTGTCTTCTTACTTTTTTTATATACACACAATATCACTAGATGTAAACACATGTTTTTATCAAGACAAGTAACCCGTGAAGACTGTTTCCTTAGTACCGACGTACTTAGGCAGGTAGGTAGGCAGTTTACATTTTAGTGTCCACGACGCAGCGACAGTTTGTCAAATTTTGTTGTATAGTAGGTTATGGGTATTTAGGTAATAACAGCAGGTAGGTACCTATCCACCGAACCGTCAACGCCGCGCAAGTGATTCTCGTCCCACCTGTCCGCGCAGTAACTTTTTTACGACCGCGCGAGACTGTCGCAACAAAAACGATTACTACTGAAAAACTAATATAGGTACTCGTACTTACCTAACATTCAAATAAAAATATTCTCAAAAAAGCTCAATTTTATGAATGAATGACTGAATACATTATTTTAATAAATAAATAAAAATAAGTATTAATAATTTCTAGACACATCTCAACAGATATTTCGTTAATAAATTGCTATCAATACTGAAGCATTCTTTTATATTTAGCATCCATTTAACACAAAAAACTGATAAGAATACTTTTTTAAACAACATATAATCAATAAACGATAATCGCTTATAGTGAATTTCGAGGTAAATTATTATATGTAAACGTTTTTGAATCGTCGTAATGATACATATTTCCAAAAGAAAATATCTTCACAATTAATTTGATGTAAAATAACATTAGAAATAACGTATAAAAACGGAGAAATTATCAAATTTTTGATCGAGTTCCTAACCAGTACACAAACAAAAATGGCGAATAGTCTTTTTCACATTTTTCAGAAATAACGTATAAAAACAGAAAAATTATCAAATTTTTGATCCAGTTCCTAACCAGTACACAAACAAAAATGGCGAAATGTCATTTTCACATTTTTTTTTATATAGTTATTTTTTACAGAGTACACAGATAAAATTCACTCTCATAGATGACAAATTTCAAACACCACAATCTCAATTTTTTTACTCTGCTATCTTCAGCGCTGTACACGAACGGAACGATGTCGTTGAGAGCCGTCGTTGCTCACATGGTTAGCGCTCGTTATAAGTATCACAGTACGGGAGCAACCCGGGTTCGATCCCCACTGGCACCAATGAAATTGTTGCGTGCTGATTTAGCTATCAGTTGGAAAGTCAGTTTTTCTGGGCCGTTTTGTTTTGTTACACTGACATTTCGCAAGTCACCTAGGGACCCAGGAGGTTGTCGGTTGCTTATTTTTTATTTTTCTTTAAAATTTTCGTCAGTAAAATAATATATTTATAAAAGTAAAAAAAAAGTAAAGTTACAGCCTATATACGTCCCACTGCTGGGCACAGGCCTCCTCTAATTTCTGATAGGGTTTTAAGGCAAGGAAATGTCCGCCACGCTGCCTCAATGCGTGTTGACGAACTTCACATGTCTTCGAAATATATATTTTTTAATTTCTCAGACATGCAGACCCGAGTTCGATCCCCGTCGGCACCAATGAAATTGTTAATTGCAATTATGCTGATTTACCACGTGCTCGGCGGTGAAGGAAAACATATTGAGGAAACCTGCACGTCTGAGAATATAATTATAATCGAATGTAAATCAAATTGACATAGGTAAGTACAGATAAAATTAGCGGAACATTAATAAAATTTTGTGATCGTTTTTTTTTTTCAAAATTTTATTTATATTCCGCTATTTTTGTCTGTGTTTATATCAATTTGATTTACATTCGATCTCTAAATTGTAGTTTGCGAGGGTAATGAGGATCTATCAGCTCCGGCAAAAGACATTTCTGATAAAAGCTATCTAATTTTAAAATTTTGTCTGCCGTCCAAAACGCATCATCTCTTTCAATAATATTAATTTCTATGCCAAACAGAGTAGTATCGAAATCCAAAGTTCAAGCAGAGGTCAATGTAGCGTAGTAATTTAGAGCGCGGGTATAGCTATAGTCATACAAACGTCACAGGCCGCAGCTGACTGAGTCGAATAAAACTAGAATAAGCGCGCGTCACCGCGCATGCATGTGTGTCACTTGTCGTCCTCCCGCACTGCACCGGGGGAAACATTATTCAGTGAGATGCACGATAATTCATATAAACACGCGCGCGTAAAAAAATACGAAAAGGCCTTTGGAAGAAGGGTTTTTATGAAAAAACCACAGCATAAATCAATTACAAATAAAATTTATTGAATTCTTCGATAATTGAGCTGTGTCGGTACCGACTTTGTCTTGGAAATTTTACACTGCTTTTATTACTAATTTACGCCCAAAGTTGTGTTAAAATTGGCAATAAAAACGAATCTCTGATAGCTCGTAACTCTTTAATGACTTTTTATTTTACTATTCTGTTTCCGTACAGACAAAATTAATAATGAGACAAAACGATATCATGTTTAACTGTCACTTGTATGTACTGTTGATGTACACTGTCAAACAGCGGAGTAAAACCCCTCCGAAATTTCTATGGAAATAATGTCGACTAGTGTCACCTTAAGCAGGAGAATGAATTAAAAACTATGTATATTACGGGGATTCTGGATAATTTGTAATATGGAAGGGAGTCCTGATTGGTTTCCCTCCGTCTGGCAATATACGAATATTTGTATATCGATATATGGTAAATTTTCAAAGAAATGAGTTAAACACTATCTTTGAAATTGTTTAGTGGACCAATATTCGCAGTCATAATGTATTAAAATTGCTTACAAGTGGTGGACGCTACTATAATGCGAAATGAAAGGACGTAGAATAAATATTAATTTTAATATTGTATTAAAATTAAATATATATATATATATATATATATATATATATATATATATATATATATATATATATATATATATATATATATATATATATATATATATATATATATTAGAGATGGGCCGAATGTGATTTGAACCGAATCCGAACTTCGGCCGAACTTCGGTTCATTTTCGCACGCTTTCTCGAGAGCGACGCGTCGTGACTTGTTTACGCATTTACTTCAAATACCCTGCCCGCACACCGCAGGAAACATATACCTACGAAAAAAAACGTAACAAACTTCTGCCAGATAAGGCAGATCTTTGGTGTTTTTGCACCATAACCTGACTCTGGTAAATTTTAGATATGACTAGATAGACAAGAAAAGTTGGTTTAATATAATTGTTGAAAACAAATAACCTTTAATTGTAATAAAAAATACTTGAGGTTAATGAATGTTGAATCAAAAACATTATTTTTTTATTTTATTTAATTTACGGACTCCTATCCAGATGTTTAATAGGAGAATAAAAAGTTTATTTCATTTTTGTTATATGGCTAATTATTAATTAGGCAGGGATTTCTAAGATTAATAACTAATTAACTAAGATTAAGGTTAAGAACTAAGATTAAGATTAATGATAAGATACGAACTGATTTAATATAAGGTTTACTTTTACAATGTTCCGAAATAAATAAATAAATAATTGACCATGAATGAGTAAAAATAATATCTTTTATTTTACAGTATCTAATGTTGTTATATAAGGTGCTTCTAAAATATATGCCACGGTTGTTTGTATGGAGACTTGGATAATCAGCTGACCGATTTCCTAACAAAGTGTAATTTTTTTTTGAGAATTGACTATGGGTTCCTCGGGGAAAGTGGTACAGTATCATGAGTAGAACCACCAGTTGCAGCCTTGGCATATTGTAGTTTAGAAGCACCTTATATTTCAGTTAAAATAAGTGCAAGTAGGTATTATTTTTCTTGTACCGAATTTCGGCCTATCTCCAATATATATATATATATATATTGAGAATTTAAACTATACGCGTGTGTGTGTTTGTGTGTATATAAAGAGGGCTACTTTAATATCGCTCATTTTAATATCAAAAATTTAGGTTATCTTTATAGCAGTATTATATTTTGAACTCAAAATTAGTACTGCATTTGTGATAATAATAAAATGTATGTATATAGAGTACTCACTCATTTTCTTTCACTATTATTTCGTGACTTTCTTCATTAATAATAAATGCACTTTGTTCATTCATATTCAAAACACTTTATACACAAACACCGTGTCGAAGACTGCCGAAAAAAAGAAACGACGTTAGACAATGCACGGCCTTCAAGCCACACCTCCGTGCCCGTCGGAGTGGGGAGCGTGAGATTTTTTTCGTTACGGCGAAATAAATTTCTGGATTCGGTCCCCACGCTCAAGGCCCGCGATAGAAGCTATGCAATAGCTTAATAATCTTCTGTACATATAATAAAAATGTAAGTTGCAGATGTCTGTTCATTTTATATCTTTTTAATAAAAGTAATTGGGACGGGGACTATAAAAAGTAAATAAATACATTTCTACCATTTTAGAATTGCACACATTTTATTACCAAGATGGTTAAAAAATATATTATTATATTGTATTACTAAAAACGCAATTAATAATTTAAATAAGACGTTGAGCAGTACACAAGTAACTTACACTATCAAAAAATACAACCAATAATCCGCAGTAAGCTTGATACAAATTACCTGAGGCTGTAAAAAAAATTAATAGGCAACCTTTCTGAAAGCGTTGCTGTTTATGAAACACCTGCTTTTGCCGTGAAAATTTTCAGGCCGGTGCACATTTTTCATTAAGGTTTACCGAATTCAGGGATTTAACTTACAATTTACACATAAATTTGATACAACATAAACCTGTAGGCAACAAAGCTTACAAATTTAAATCGACCAACTCGTTACATGTATTAAAACTATGTATAACGTTTATGAATTAACTTTTACTGGACTCAATTCAATTGCTTTATCGGTAGTAGTACAAAACGTACCGACCATATATATAAATTGATATCAGTGCGTTTTGCTTACGAATAAACGAGAATTAGATAAATGGCCATATATATCCATCCAATATCTAGGGGTTCTAATTGACAGTACAATGTCTTTGGCACCTCAAATTGTACAGATAAGCAAGAAAATGTTTGCAGCTTGTGGAAGTCTTAAGAGACTCCGAAATTTCCTGCCCATTTCTACCAAAATTGCGTTAGCACATTCCATTTTGTTACCTATTTTAGACTATGCTGACATATGTTACACTGATATTACCATGGAGCAATTAAACAAGCTTGAGCGTCTTCAGAATATATCCATTCGATTCATATTTGGTTTACGCAAATATGATCATGTATCCCAATTTCGAAATCAACTCAAGTGGCTCCCTATTCGCCTTCGCCGGAATGTTCATATACTCTCTTTACTTTTTTGTGTACTGTTTGATCCGAAATCTCGAAGATACCTTTAGGAACAATTTCACTATCGACATGAAATTCATAACCGCAATTTGCGTTCAGTGTACAGCTTGGCTTTAAATACTCCTTACAACGTAACTTCATTTTATAATAAATCATTTACTTCACTAGCAACGCGACTTTGGAATTCATTACCACTTAAAATTCAGAAAGCGCAATCTTTACAGTCTTTTAAAAAACTACTTAAGGAGTATTATTTGAAGTTCCCGTCATAATAATAAATTATATGTATTTTCTCTTCTCATATATACTTGATTTTTTTGTTAAATTTTCTCTGCAGTTCAAACATATGAATATATTAAATTAAAATTATTGTACATATATATATATATGTATGTATATATATTATAAGTATGTATATAAATACATATATTTATAATCATTAAATATTGTATATATTATTAATATATTTTTATAAATATTATTCTTAATAATTTTTTTCATGTTTACTTCATATTGCATGTTGCACCTATCCGTCAAAATACAAAATTATAATGTCCCTTTGTATTGGGTGGAATATGATATATATATATATATATATATATATATACTCTTTATTGTATTTGAACAAAGTATATTACAATAACGGAAAACTTATGACTACAAATGGCGGTCATATCGCTTTAGAGCGATTTCTGCCTGACAAACCGAACACAAAGGGACATTATAATTTTATATTTTGACGGATAGGTGCAACGTGCAATATGAAGTAAACATGAAAAAAATTTATTAAGAATAATATTTATAAAAATATATTAATAAAATATACAATATTTAATGATTATAAATATATATATTTATATACATACTTATAATATATATACATAGATATATACATACATATAGGTGTATATTATATATATATATATATATATATATATATATATATATATATAATATACACCTATATTATTATAAATTGAATTAGGAAAAATTAACATCTAGACCCAGAAAAGTTTTTTATAGACCATATAAATACTTTTACAGTCCAAGATCCGAAACCTCGGCACTAGCGACCCAACTCAATGGGGCACTGTGCCACGGAGACATGGTGGTACAATTCTACTCAATTCTGCTCTGGACTAAATTAAGGATGTTAAAGGATACAAATGTTTTTTAATGGCTGTTACTTTTCTTTCTTTATGTGCCATGGAAGCTCAGTGACTGAGACCTTGTTGTAAATATCATAGTATGTTAGCTACCTGGTTTCGATTCCTGCTAACATCAATAAAATTGTTAATTGCAATTTCAAGTGTAGATTTACCAACGTACTTGGCGGTGAAGGAAAATATTGTAAGGATATCTGCATACTAGGCTGCACTAAAAGTATCGGGAATGGAATATTTCCACTGCTCCTGTCATATTAAAATCTTTTTAATTGGAAACTCCTTGGTTTTAAAAATCGAATACCATTTATTTATTTAAAAAAAGATTCTCGGTCTTGTCACAAGGTTTTGTCAAACTGGTTTCGTCGTTGAGAAAATGGAATTGACTCGACAAAATTCAAGAGCGATGATTTATTATGACTTTCGAAGTGGTTTAACACAAAAACAGTGTGTTGACCGGATGATTTCTGCATTTGGTGATGAAGCCCCATCTAAAGCCACAATTTATTGCTGGTTTGCTAAATTTTAACGTGGACGTGTCAAGCTCAGTGATGATCCCCGTCAAGGTCGTCCAAAAACTACAGTCACCCAAGAAAACGTTGATGCTGTGCGTAAGGTGATTGAGGAAGATCGACATGTGACATACCGCGAAATTCAGGCAACTTTGGACATTGGCATGAGTCAAATACAAATAATCTTGCATGAACAATTAGGTGTAAAAAAGTTGTTTTCCCGATGGATACCGCATTCGCTCTGTGAAGAGCAAAAAGCGGCTCGCGTTACTTGGTGCGTCAGAACTCTCGAAAGACTCCACGCAGGATCCTCAAATGCTGTATACAACATCATATCGGGTGACAAATTCTGGATATATGCGTACAAACCCGAAACAAGAAACCAGTAACGAGTTTGGGTGTTCGAAAATGAGTTAAAGCCAACAAAAATTGTCCGTTCACAGAGTGTTGCAAAAAAAATGGTGGCCACGTTTGTCTCCAAAACCGGCCATGTTACGACTATTCCTCTCGGGGGACAGAGAACGGTTAATGTTGAATGGTATGCTAGCATTTGTTTGCCACAGGTCGTTTCTGAACTCCGTAAAGAGAACTGCAACCGCCGCATCATCCTCCATCAGGACAATGCGAGTTCTCACACCGCACACAAAACAAAAGAGTTTTAGAGCAAGAAAACATAGAATTATTAGACCATCCGCCGTACAGCGCCGACCTAAGCCCTAATGATTTCTATACTTTCCATAAAATAAAGAACAAATTCAGTGGACAGAGATTTTCATCACCTGAAGGAGCTGTGGACGACTACAAAACGGCTATTTTCTAGACCTCAACTTCCGAATGGAATGGTTGCTTCAATGATTGGTTCCATCGTATGGAAAATGTGTCAAATTTAGCGGAGAATACTTCGAAAAGCAATAAATACATTTTAAATAGTAATGTTGTGTCACTTTCTTGATTCCCGAAATTTTCAGTGCCGCCCTCGTAACAAGGAAAGAAGTAAGAAAAAATTATATTGTTAATGAATGTAAATGCTCGCTAAAATTAGGGCAGCGCGACGTATATATCCTTGCCTTAAACCCTCTCAGATATGAGAGGAGGCCAGTTCCCGGCTTGGGAAATTATAAAGGCTGTAACATTAACTTTTTAACTATATTTTCACTTTGAAAAAAGGTAAGACATTGCACCACCAGTTGAGATTGTATTTTAACACTCGCTTCAAATAAGTTAAAATATAGAAGTCGCGTACTTGAAAGAAATATTCTGTCTACGTATTCCGATCGTATGATCTGTTATATGTCTACGCCGTGACGCAGATGCCGTGATGCTGTAATCGGATTACTTTGAGATAGCAAATCCCAAAACGATTCGATTACAGCATTATCGTTTCAGAGCAAAGAAGATTATTTCTATACAGTAAATGCCTCTATTTTCCTATTGACATTTATTTGTTCTTCTAAACTTCCTGATTAGATCACATCAGTCGCAAAGGCTTATAATAAAGCCCAATTAATGAGAATTTACCTGTGCCAATGTTCAAAGCTAACATGTTCAACAAATAAACTGCATTCGAAGTCTGTAAATGCTCATTGGAGTTAGTTTAAAAAAGGGTTTACCTTATTTTACATATAAGAAAAGAAAGAACAATAAACAAAACGCTGTACGTTAAACTTTTTCAATAATTTAACGGTAACCGATGTTTCTGGTTATTGAAATCTATATATTCATAAGCTAAATATATTTTTAAGTAATATTTGTGAAGCAGCTACAATGAAGTTATTTATCGAAATGCGATCGTCAATTATGCATGGTGCATGCGAAACTGCATTTAAAACTGTTAATTCATAATTGACACACAGACTGATGGATGACGTGGAGTGCATTATCATCTCTGCATTCATTTTCCTGACAATAAAATAATAATAAAAAAACGGCTGCCAACTCGCTTGCCAAAGTGGCAACTGTGGCAAATATCTTTATGATGGAAACCTGTGTTTAGAAGTAAATTTTTGATAGGCCGTAATGGATAGATAAATGACGGAAGATTGCCTGCGTACTCTCAGTAGGGCCTTTGTGTTACTGTGAAATCATAAAAGTTTTTACTGAGTGATGTTGGTAAACACGAAAAGAGTATGTAGTCAGGTAACATAGTTATGAATAAAGTAAAATGATGTAGTGGACACGAAAAGTTACAACAAATACCAAAAAAAAAATACTCTAAAAAATTATACGAGAAATACATAAAAGTAAAAATATTATTCTGTTATATCTTTTGATAAAAGTTGCATATTTTTCCAGGCTAAATCCGTAAATCTTTATTTTCACTGGAGATTAATGGCACTAGAGCAGCGCTTTTGTCTTTAGGTTGGAAATGTTTGAGTGGGATTAATATTAAGTCTCCGCATACGTCATAAAATATTTTGAACGTTGTTTTCTAAGAGATTTTTAGTAAAATAATCAATATTATTTTTAAATGAAAATCTTAAGCCGTACGACCCTAACAATATAAAAAAAATGTTTACCGATCATATAAAAAAGTAATAAACTATTGGTATAGGATTTTAAAAAAGTACATTTTATGCCAATTCATATTTAGGAAATGACATTGATAATATTAAGGAACATTTACTGTAATTTATAAATTAAGGCAATTGTGTTTAGACTTTCTTATGTGGAGATGATGTAAAAAAAACATCACCCCGTTTTATTAAGTGGAAGAAGACGACTTGTTCGTTCCGAAGTATTACTTATTATTTTTATTACTTGCTTCCTGTAGATAGAGGTATCGGAGCGTTAAAAATTCGGATGTATTCTCGTAGACCTACTGATTAGACAAAAAACTTATTTTATGTCATTTTAAATGATTTTATTGATAACAAGTAAAAATCCCAAAGGAAATAGCTAGTTTTATTAGGAAAAATGCAAATAGAAGTAAATTAACATCTTTTTTGCATTTGAATTGAAAAAGAAACACATTACAACAGTTGGAAAGAAAACAGGCTTTATTCTTGTAATTAATAAAGTATATTGTATAAAGTATAAATAAAGTATATTTTAATATAATAGACAATAATGAACAGATTGAAGAAAAAATCTGAAAAGTGTTTCTTCTTTATGCTAGTTTCAGTAACCGTCGAGCAAAAGTCTTAAAAATTGATGTCCCCTATCAAATATCATAATCAGTGATCATGTATATGAAAGTGGATTTTTTTTTATATAATAGTTGTAGTTATGAACAATCTCTAAAAAGTTAGATGTGTAACTGATGGTACAGAATACTAACAAGTATGGCCTTTACTAGACCGATTTTTCTAAGCCTTAAGTACACTCATTGAAAAAAAAATTTACTTTCTTCTGTTGTAATTATCGTGCGTACTGGCCACAATTATTAGTAAATACTGTTTAAAGAAGAATGTTTTGAAATATTTTATTTTTCGAACTTCATTTGTTTTATGTAATTTTTTTAAATGCTCTATAAAACTCTTAAAAATTGTCTCTCTATCTTTGGAATAAAGATAATGTGATCTCTCACAGATTGCTTTATTTCTTCGTCCAATGGGATTATTTTATATATTTATTGTTTATATTTCGTTTAAAATCGTGTTTTTTTTATAGAAAAGGCGGCAAACGAGCATATGGTTCACCCGATGCCAAGTGACTACCGCAGCCTTTGAACAACCGCAACATCAGGGGAATTGCAGGTACGTTCCGGCCCTTTAGAAAGAAGTAAGCTCTTTTCTTGAATATCCCCAGGTCGTATAGGTCTGGAAAAATTTCCGGTGGTAAGCTATGTCACAGAGAGGTCGTACGCGGAAGAAAACTCCAAGTCAAACGTACAGTGGTGGACCGCAAAACATCCAAATGGTATGGATGGTATCGGGTGGTTTGCCACGTAGTGCGTTCATGAAATTTTGGTGGCTGGTATTACTCCGAACAATTCCTCAGAACACTCCCAGTGATAGATGCGATAAAATACGCAAAGAGATGCAATATCTTTTCGCAGCGAGAGTGAATCGAGCCGATCGGAAAGTACTCGGTGGTCGACTATTCGAGCCGCTCTGTACTGGATGCGGTCAAGTGGAAGGAGCTGGCAATGGGGAGCCCCAGCCCAGCGATGGCAATAGTTATTCATGTGCGACCGGACCTGCGCCTTGTAAAGTTGCAGGCGGAGTGCCGGCATGAAATACTGTCTCGCTCTGCTCAGCACGCCAAGCTTTTTAGAGGCCAATTTGGCCTTCTCTTCCAAGTGACCATGATACTGCACGTCACTCAATATGTCGACGCCGAGGATTCAGATACTGGCTGAGGCAATTGAGGTGTGCCTTATTACTGAGGAGATAGCAAAGTGGATTATTTTTAGGGTTCGCGCAAATGGTCTTCGAAACTGTTGAATTTAGTCGCCCAAAGACTCGAAGACGTTTTACCTAAAAATACTGGCACGGCCGGTGTTCATAGCATCACCAGTGCCGTCATCTGCATAGCAATGTATGTTGCGGGCTTGCAACATATCATTGATATGCAGAAGAAACAGCGAGAGCACGAAGCCTTGTGGAACACCAGCATAGTTTAACTTCTAATCGGAGCTTGCACCGTCTCCAAAGACCTGGATGCTCCGATCTGCAGGAAAGCTGGTGATCCAATTGCACAATTCCTCAGGAAAATGAGAGCTTCGAAAGAAGCGCTTTGTGCCAAAACCAACCGAAGGTCTTCGCAATGTAAACAAACGCTCACATTGACAACTATCATGGGTAGGAGATAGGCCTGATCGAATACAAAGAAAGCTGTATTGACGATCACTAATCAGCTGGTGATTCTCAAGGTACCTCATGATCAGGCAGTTTACAATGGATTCCATTGTTTTGGAGAACAGGAAGGTGAGGGCGATGGACCTGTAGTTGGACGACTCTAAGCGGTCAACTTTTTTAGGGATCGGGTGGACGAAAATCGTCTTCCATGATTTGGGACTACGCCTAGGGAGTAGGAGTAATCGAAAGGACACGTTAAGACAGGTGCTAAATCTGGAGCACACGTTCTCAGCATAATTGGGGGGATAATATGGAGGCACCGAGCGCTGTGTGAACCGCATCTCGGGCATGGAGTACTTACACCGCGGGATGGCCAGCAGCGTACTCCCCCCGTCATCGAGAGTTGGACGAGAATTGGACCCAAAAAAAGGCTTTCTCCTATGCGGAATGGGCCAGTGGGTCGTTCTCCGTGTATGAATGCACGGATTCCAGAAGGAAAGCGAACTAGTTTCTCGCCAATTCTGTCCATGTGCTCTGACTTTGCCTTGGCAATTACTCTTTTGAAGGACCTGGAGGCGGAATCATAATTTTGTTTTAGAGTACTGGTGCTTACATCCCGGGACATTGATGCGTCAGCCCGGGTTTGGTAGCACTGCTGTTTATAGCATGATGCAATTTTACAGGAGCGACCAAACTATGGCTGATATGCTCTTTCACTCTGCGATAAAATTTAAAAATTTTGAATTTTATTTCAATTTAGGGTTTGCTTAGACTGGCAGAGCAGTTTGAAGAGCTAGAGCACTCAATACTGAGAACTGATTATAGCCCACGTTAAAGCCTTTCCTAAGCATTTGTTTAAAAAGAATAATAAATTTTTTAGTAAAAAAATGTTTCTTTCCTGTATTATCTTAATTTGATTCATTTTTGTCATTTGGTCATGAAATTTGCACGATCAAATGCCAAAAATGTAATAAATTTTTACTTTGTTTTGTACAAAATTTTTTCTGCGTTCTCCTTAATTTTTTTCAAACACACTTATATATACCGTCGGTTCGAAAGGAATAAGTAACCATAAATGCTATTTAATTAAAGTACGTATTTCTGCACAACTTTGCAACGTTTCATACTCTCTATACAAATTTTATTAAAATTTTATCAAAACGCCGGTCTAGCCTACATTTATTAAGAAATTTAAATAAATTAAATATATTTATTATCAAAATAAACTGCCACCATTTCTACCGAACTATCTGTTCTTAATAATTAAATAAAATTAATTTTTATCACGAAGCTTAATATTTAGAAATTGCAAATTACCACGAACATACCAATTCACACTTTAATTAATTGATTCTCGAATCGAACCTCTTTGTTGGCTTGTAAGAAACACGCGGCCACGCGGTAGTTTTGATGTCGCATGGATGGACCGGCTCGAACCGGGTCTCACGACCTCACAGAATACCAGCGTGAAGTAGAAGTTTTCATCTGCGTTACACATGGTAAGCAAAGGTGGTCGGAGACCCAATTCCCCCTCCCTTGACATAGTAGCGGAGTTAAAGAAAACACTACCTGAGGAACCTCCTCCTCCGACCTCCAGCAACTCTGAAGAATACCTCGCTGAGCATCCACGACCAAGCTACTCCATTCCTGAGCGAAGGTGCTCAAGCTACCCCGCATTCTAGGGCGGAGTGGAGTAGGGCAAAATTCGGCTCAAGACAATTACTGTTTCGGGCAAGCTGAGAATCAAGACCAAGGTGACCCCTGGCACGCTATCCGCGATTTTCTGCAATATCAGGGGACTTCACTCGAACCTAAACGCCTTCCACTACCATCTTGAGGCCGCGAAACTGGCACTGTTCTTTCCCACCAAGACACATGTGTTCTCTCCAGCTGGTAATGTAAAATGGTACAAACTGAAAAGCTCTTTTTTGCTTCGGACTGGAGTTTGCGTATACGCCAAAGCGGACATCTGTACTCTGCGCCTCGCTAGTCTAGAAGGTTTAGACCTGTCCATCCTTTAACTAGGCGTAGACAGCGGCAACCATCCACGCGTTTACGGGCGCTTCTATGGGTTCCATAGTGGCAATGCCAATACTGACTGACTCAACGACCACGTCAAAATGGCTACAGATTTTTTGCTACAGCAGGTCCCATCCGCAGAGATCGTGATACTCGTCATTTTTTACACCCACCATGCCGAATAGCTCGGTTCACGTTTAACCGATCATGCAAGGATATCTGTTCATGAGTTTGCCTTGGTATATGGTAAAACACAACTGATTATTTCGCCTATGAGAATCCTAGATGTGGAGGATCATGTTCCTGCTGGACCTTCTGCTGACCTCTTATCCAGACAGACATCAAGTATCCGTTGATTACCTATAGTACCTATCGGAAACATAACTTAGTTATGATTTGTTCACTCGTGTAAATTTGCATCAAGTCATAAGCAGGCATACTGTAAGGCCTGGGCTAACGCATTAACGTCTCAGGATGTGAACACCAGAACACTTAAGAGAAGTATAATTTCGCCTCCAGGTCCTCCGAAAGTATTATTCCCACGGCAAAGTTAGAGCACATTGGCGGGATTGGTAAGAAACTTGTTTGAACATCCCGCGGTGTGAATTCTTCGTGAACGATGTTCTGTTTACACAGCGCTCAGTGAGTAAAGCACTTCTCTCTCTGGGTGTCACTAATTTGAGTGAGCCTAATGGAGTCCCACATTTTATACTGAAGATGTATGCTCCGGAGTTGGCACCGGTTTTAACGCATTTTTTTCGGTAATTCTACTCCCTAGGCGTAGTCCAGAACTATCTCGAACATATGCAAATAATTGTTAAATTACAGCTCATTAGAAACCTTGAGGATCATCTGCTGATCAGTGAGTGTCAGTACGGTTTTCGTCAGGGTCGCTATGATGGTTATTTTCTGGGTTACCTTACCAATAGATAAGTGGGCAGTAGAGCCCCATGTGAAGACGTTGGCCGTTAGTTTGAAAATAGCGCAGGCGTTTGATCAAGTTCTGCACAAAGCGCTCCTTTTCAAGCTTCTTTGCTATGGCCTTCCTTATCCTTCCTTATCACGAGTTTTCTTGCAGATCGTAGTATCAAAGGCGTAGTAGACGATGCATGCTCCGATTACAAGCAAGCTCCATGCTATCATCAACGTTTTTGCTTCTGCACATCAATGGTATGTTAGTATGTAATGGTATGTAAACCGGTAACACTTATTGGCATGCGGAAGATAGCAATGGTGATGCTTTATGCTAGCTGTGCTTTTTTATCTTGGCATTACATATCGTGTGACGTGCAGTTTTGTGGTAATTTGGGATGAAAGGTCAAATTGGCCTCTCAAAAATTTGGCGTATTCAGCAGAGCGGGATAGTATTTATTGCCAGCACACCACTTGCGACTTTACAAGACGCAGTTTCGGCCTCAGATGGAACTGGTGCTTTCCTGCGCCAGCTCTTTCCGTTTGATTGCACTCAGTGCAGAGCGAATGCAATTCTCGGCGACCGAGCCCTTTCGGATCGGCTTTATTCACTGACACTACAGAGATGTTGCATCTCTTAGCGTTTTTTATCGCATCCACTACGGGAATTGCTGTAGGGAATTCTTCGGACTAATTTCAACCGCAAATATCAATACAATCTATACCACCTGAACTTCCTTGTTGATTTGAATCGACTACCACCAACAATTTCTCCGGAATGATAGACTTACAAGCCTTCAAAAAAAAAAGAGTCTATTCGTTTTTAAAAAGGCCGGCAACGTGTCTACATTTTCTCTGGTGTTACAATAGTTTGGCCGCGGTAGTCACTTACCATCAGGTGAGCCGCATAATCTTTTGCAAGTTCTCCTATAAAAAAACTAATTAATTGCAGGGCTTTGCCGTAATCGTTATGCTTGCCAGACGGATAAGCTGTCAAAGCTCATTTTATATGTAAAAGATGGTTGAACGTCGTTCGTGCCGTGGTAGCTCAAGCTAAGAGCTCGTTGAAATTTAAGGGCACGCGAACGAACCGAATTGAATTCCTGTCGATACCGCACTACGTTTCTTCATTAGCGTCGGAACAAAAACTTATGAAATGAAAAAAAAAACAACCTATTAAAAAAAGAAAAAATTAAATAAAACCGTAGTTTGCACCTATTTACATTAATAGAAAAATAACCTGCATTCAACGAATAATCCTTTGCAAAAATACGCTTGAAGTTTAATGATCTAAACATCGGTTGATGTTTTGATAAAAGAAAATTTGATACTATTCAAACAGAAACCGATAAATCCTTAGTAAGTTTATAATGTTATAGAGGTATTGAATAATATAAGAAAGTAGCGCTTTTCCTTAGTACTGATTTACCAAACTCTCAATATTTATAATAAACTTATAAACGGCTTTTTCACACAGCGAAAAGTCCTGAATAGTTTTTCTCGTATATCAAAAAATCAAGATTATCTGTGCAAAAACTAACATACGAGTATAATATATAATACATTTTTCTTTTAGAATTTTGCACACGAATCTGTTAATGTAAATAAAGTTACTATAATCGATAACATATTCTATTTTCCTTTACCTAAAATAAACGTAGACAAAAACGTTTTCCGATTTATCGAAAATATTACAAAGTTGATTTAGCTCTTATTGTTCAGAAGCTATTCAGTTGCAATTTTACGTGCTAATTTACCACGTGATCGGCGGTAAGTGCAAACGCTTGACAGCGAAGCAGTTTGTAATGTAAAAAATAAAATATTTCGAAGGAATGGGGCAAAATCCATTCTATGAGAAAATCTATGCGTGAGGCCTTTGTTCACAAGTAGACCTTTATAGGACGTAATGGACGAGAAGTCCGCCAACAAACACAAAAAATACTTCATTTTTTCAGCTGAGGCAACGTTTAAAATTTTCCAGGAACATCCTTGGGACGTAATGCAGTTAAAGACACATTTATACTTTTACTTAAATATCATGATAGAAAATATATCGAATTTCATTTATTGACTGTGCGATAAAAGAATAACCGCTAAGCATTTCGTCTTGGGAGTGGCGTAAGAGACGAAAGATAATTAGAAAACCGGCCAAGAGCGTGTCGGGCCACGCTCAGTGTAGGGTTACGTAGTGTCCCCGTCCGTCACAATAAGTGTTCCCACTTATGAGTTTGTACAAAAACTGTTGTTTCCATCCAAGTTCAAAATGATTTTCCTAGAAAGTCCTTATAAAGTTCTACTTTTCAGATTTTTTTTCATATTTTCTAAACTTATGGTTCAAAAGTTAGAGGGGTACACATTGTTTTTTACTTTTGGAGCGATTATTTCCGAAATTATTGACATTATCAAAAAATGATTTTAGTAAACCCCTATTCATTTTTAAATACCTTTCCAACAATATATCACACGTTAGAGTTGAAATTAAAAAAAAATCACTTCCCACTTTACATATAGGGGGGACCCAAATAAAACATTTTTTCAATTTTTATTTTACCACTTTGTCGGCGTGATTGATACATATATTGGTACCAAATTTCAGCTTTCTAGTGCTAACGGTCACAGAGATTAAGCGAGGCCGGACAGACGGACAGACAGACATGGCGAAACTATAAGGGTTCCTAGTTGACTATGGAACCCTAAAAAATCTAATCCAGGAATGGATAGCAGCATCTGCCCAATAGTAAGTAAAAAATTAAAAAAATGCTAAAATAAATTGCGATTACTAATCCACTTGCCAAGCGCAGCAACTATGACATATGTCCCCTTTACATGTACGAGATACATCCTAATTTAAACAAATTCACCATTATATGATAGATTTTTTAGATAAGCCCGTATACAAAGTCAAGGACTTTTCAAGAAATCCCGATTCGCTAGTCAACAAATACTATCGTTAACTTTATATTTGTGTTATCACAAGAGATATAAATTTGTGTAAGGGTGTAATTTGAACGTATTATAAGGACGGTGTAAAAATATCCGCTACCCCATATCATCCCGTGGGTGTCGTAAGAGGCGGCAGGAAGAAACAAATCAGGACATGAGTAGCAGCGTGTCCCTAATAACGACTAAAAATAAAGACTGTGGTTGCCAACCCGCTTGCCAAGCTTGGCAACTATGGCAAATATCCCCTTATAAGGCAATATATGGAGGAGGCCTATGTTCAGCAATGGACTGAATTACGCTGTAACGGTACGGTTTATGGTACTACGGATAACGACCGATATGGAAGAAAGGTTTTAGAGTGGCTGTCTCGTACCAGCAAGAAAGGTGCAGGACGTATCTACAGTTGATATATTGACAATCTGGTAAGAAGACCAGGTATGCAGGTTGTACAGAACATTGTATTTATTACACTAGCAGGGACTTATTTGTTTAGCAGTGGTTGATGATGATAATGGTACTTGGAAAACTATGCAAGTTAGTCCTCTCAATATATTCAAAAGAACAGCTGAGAGATAAATTGAAAACAAAAACGATGCAACGTTTTCAAAACAATCGCAAATTACATAACGCAAGCAACTTAATGCTTTTGAAAGAAAACCGTTTTGTCTTTTTTATTTATTTAAAAATATGTTCAGTTTTTGCCCCTGTATTGTTTTCTTTACTGTTGTTCTTAGCATTTACTTCTTAACGATGACAGCGTACATGGATGAGAGCACCAAGCTGTACAGATACAATACGAAGCCTTTATTGTACGTATTTCAAAACACTATATATTCTTTACCCTATCCGTGTGTTTGAATGCATGTTTCATTTTATACACAAAATATTACGTATGTGGCGTGCGCAATTAAGCCAAATTTGCCTTTAGTCATCTCGGCTTGCTAGAAGTTTCTATGACAATCTCCGATCAATAACGACAGACGGTGAGCACAGTACATTTTAAACACCGATGCCGATGCCAAACCAACACCATGCTCAACTCATTGTTTGAATTCGTACTTACGCACACATATGCATTCCTAAATCACTTGAAACTAAAAACATTTAAGGCGCATAAGAAGCAGTTAACTTTTACTGAGGTTTCTGCCGCTGGTTAAGATGTTGGTTGCGCGGAAAAAACGGGTAATCTCGCATTTTTCGTACTCACCATTTTCTGGCCCTTCATTCCAGATGTAAAGTTAGCAATCAGTACCGCGACCACATGTTATGATCACGCAATTCAAAGCTATTTGATTTCCGAGGCACATATTAAAACATCATAATTTTCAGTTTATAAACCAATTACTTAAGGCTGCACCCAATCTTTTTTTTAATTTCGTAATTGGCGGTATATCACTCCATATAATTAAATGGATTCATACGTTAAAAGCACGGTTTTTGTAGTAGTACGAATAAATACCTTAGTTGAAGTCATATCGTATTGCTGTTTATTTGTATGGACATTCTGAACAATTAATAATTATCATAATAGGCCACATTATGCCGCTATTTATTACATAATATTATACCTATATAAATTGTCTTGTTTTACCTTTGTCTGCCTTGAATGATTCTTACTGTTTGACTACTGTGCAAACTGACGGTAAGTAGTGAGGTAGCGGAAGACCGTAAAGCGCACTGACTTACCTTCTCAAAGCATATGCCTTGGAGAACTCCACATTGTAATCGAATGTATGGACATACAGATGCTTATACGACGAGCACTTGGTAAATCGGCACTTAAAATTGAAATTAACCATTTCATTGGTGCCGGCGGGTATCGAACCCGAGTTACTCGCGTTTTGTTATATTTACAGCGAGCGTTAATCATCTGAGCTACCACACAAATTAACCAAATAATATATAATACATGCTCTACTGAATAAATTAACATAATAAATTAAGGATGTGAACAATATACAGTCATTTTCCAAGTATTTTTAGTATTCATAGTAAACATTTAATATTATTCCAAGCATGAATTGTTAAATATACTGAAATCTTTCAGAAAATCAAACACAAAGTTATTTTACTTTTCTACATATACTTCTTTTACGACCCGCCGCGCAAACGAAAACGGCAATTGATGAAAACCATAAAATGGCAGGGCACACAAAAGACGTTCGATCGTACGTGAAATGGGCTTAGGTATATGTATCGAAGGGAAGGACGAGCAATTTTATTTTACATTTGTTAGTTAAATCTAGAGTAATCTGACTTGATGAATTTATTGAGATATTCTAATTAAATAATCATTAACAAGTAATTTATTCGTTTTGCTATATTCATCTTTTCTGTTAGATTTAGGACCTTTAATGATATATCAAATTTAGCTTACTGTCCGTTTTTTTCTCTAAGTTGAACTAATAAACGAACTTACAATCCGCCTTATATAGATGGCTACAGCAGCGCGTGGATACTTGCAAACAACTTCAAACAAAGAAGACTATAGATGCAATATCACTTGCTTTCCACCCTTTAGATCGGAACATAGTTGAGCTCGCACTGCTGCTTGGCGATAGAAATAGGAAACAGAAACAGAAACTTTTTTTATTCAACGTAGATTATAAACAATGTTTATTGAAAGTCACTTTTTTCATTTACCACTGGTTCGCAAAAAAAAACTCTGTCCTGGTAAGAATAAGCAAGAAACCCAGCAGGACTACTTTTTTTTTTCAAATAATAGCTTACAGTCATCTTTACAATTAGCAACACAAGACAAATTATAATTGGTAGCAATCAAGATAAGAGTGTATTATCAAGACGGACCTTCCACTTAGTAGAATCCTGCTGTTTTATATTTTGTGACTTACGTATTTCAAAGTAAGTGTTTTGTAAAGGGTTTCTGAAACTATGCAGCTGATTCATGCCAAGTACGTAATATAATGCATTTTTCAGATGCATGACTTGGGCAATATTTGATGAAACTATTCGCGAATACTGTCAAGATGTAACGTCAAGCAAAAAATTTGAAATCGCGTCAATAATGTATCATCAACACTGACCTCTATATATACAAGTACGCTGGACTGGCTATACACAGTGACATGATGAAGCGATTTGATTTCCGCCATTTTGGCACTGACAGCAGAAGTGCACGTCCACGGAACTAATAATAGGGATGAGACAGGGTACCAAATTATATCGATAAAATTCTATACCCTACCCATACCTAAATAGAATGGACTCTATTTATTGATGGACTCTACCCGTAACGTCCATTCTATTTATGTATCATATTAATGTAATGCCATTATCATTCATCATCATTAAAGCCCTTCACAATTCCACTGCTGAATATTGGCCTCCCCCAAGAAATGCCACAAAGCACGGTCCTGAGCCACCTGCATCCATCAACTTCCTGTATGTCTTACCAGGTTTCGACTCCATCTAGTGGGGGAACGTCCTACACTTCACCTGCCGGTACGAAGCTGCCACTCGAGAACCTTTTTTCCTCATCGGTATTCGGTTCTTCGAGCTATATGGCCGGTCAATTGCCACTTCAGCTTACTACTCCATTGGGCGATTTCGGTCACTCTGGTTCTGCTGCAGATATCCTCATTCCTAAGTTTGAACCCCATAGCATAGCCCTTTTCATAGCTTGCTGAGTGACTTTGAGCTTCCTCATACGGCCACCAGTGAAAGACCTCGTCTCAGATCCATAGGTCATTACTGACACTGACTGACGAGAAGATGTGTTGTAATCTCCCGAACGCTGCCCATCCGAGTTGAATCCTTCAATTGACCAGTCAGTCGAAGTTGGAATTACCTAGTCGGACTATTCGTCCCAACTAAAAATACTCGTCAACAACTTCAGCTAAGTGCTCCCAGAAACCACCGGCATAGGTGTGACATGGACATTACACATGACTTTTGTTTTGTCCATGTTCATCTTAAGACCTATCCGTTGGGAGACACTATTGAGGTCTTTGAATATAGTGCGTAGCTCCTCCAGCAATTCTGCCATAAGCACTATATTGTTGGCAAATCGAAGGTGAGTGACGTACACGCCATTGACGTTCATACCGTATCCTTTCCAGTCCAGTAGCTTGAAAACGTCTTCCAATGCAGCGGTAAAGTATTTCGGGGATGTTACGTTACCCTGTCTTACACATCTTTACAGATGAATTAGTTTTGTACTCTGGTTCTGTACTCGGATTGCCATCGTAATCCTTAGATCATTTAACTAAAAATTATTAGGATTAAACTACAAAATAAAAATAAAAACATAATTTCTAAAATAATTTATTTTCAACCGTTCATTTAGTTCTAGTATTATAAAAACAAATCAGCTGCTATAATCTAATCAACTACAGGTCTGTCTATAGACAGTAAAATATTTTCTACTATATAAAAATTTATGTTTGTTCGTACTTTCTACGACGCTATACCGTTCATCAGATTGCGGTAAAACTTAGTCAACTTATTGGTTGCACTTGTGCTAAGGTTATACGCATGGTACAATTAACTGACGTTAGGTGGCGTGCGTATTATACTGACTAGTTATTTGAAAGTTATATATCATTCTATTTCAATGATTGTATTATCATTCCTAATTATAAAATATAACTGTTCCACATTTTTAACTATATTTCAACAATTACTTCTTCTGCGGCAGCAATGCGCCGGGTACGAGCTAGCAAGATAATATAAAAAAATATAAACTTTGAATTACATAGTTATCAGTTATTTACAACGTCATTTTCAAAATTAGAATAACAATATTAAAAAAATAACAGAAATTATCATAAAGTCCTACTTTCCGTGGTATCGTCCCAAGAATTCTGGCTACGTGTCCTCTCTGAATGGCTATACTTAGCCTTCAAGCGAGGAAACAAGAAACTTAACAACTTCTTATCACCAGCAGCGAAGATCAGTCGCAGATACAGTCTTTTAGGAACTGCAACGCACGTGCACCCTACGGACCAATAGTCTCTATAACGAATTGCTTCTTACCAGGTTTCGACTCCATCTAGTGGGGGAACGTCCTACACTTCACCTGCTGGTACGAAGCTGCCACTCGAAAACCTTTTTTCCTCATCGGTATTCGGTTCTTCGAGCTATATGGCCGGTCAATTGCCACTTCAGCTTACTTGAATGATTTGATTGAAGAATTGCACAAATATGTACTCATCATCTAGATATTCTGGGATATTTACTTGGTTCAGTTGCCTCTAATGCCAACTCTGCTTTAGACGAGGTACCCCTGAGATGGGATGCTGTCAAAGTGTTCGCAAGTAGTATCCCACACTAAAACATAATCTCTCTCTCCAAACCCATACCGTCAAGTCTCCTGGTATCGTCTCTAAATATTCTGCAAAGATCTTAAACCGAGGAAACATTTATAGAGATACGAGCTCTTTGGATGACATTGTCCAAGAACTAAGGATAACATTATATTAAAGAATAACATTATTACACGGTTATTTAACCGTATATTAAGCATGGATTCGACCAAATACTATGTTAAACCAGAGTAACTAACCCTCGAATAATTTTACTCTTTGGTCTTACACCAAGATAACTTCATTTTGCGTTTTGTAACACAAACATAGAGAAGCCAATACTGGCTATTGTTACTCCAGAGTTGGTAGTTGGTGGTAGAGTTTATTCATTCAACAAGTAAACCAACATAAACCAAAATACAACTGTTGTACAGCGCAATCCAAGATTTGAGGTCCACATAATTTGCCGTAAGTGTAAATAATACAATATTTATGCTTTTAAGCCATAATTTTAATCTAGGTTCAATTGGAAACCTATTAATTAATAAACGTTTGATAATCGTCTGTTGTTGGCGACTTTGTTTGTTAGCAGACATGGGTAGAAAAGAATATCGATAAGTTTGACAAGGAACTCGACAACCCTATTGAATTTTATTGTTTATCAAAACTCAGTAATATACAGCCAAAGATATTGGTATATATGATATCAAGATTAGTAACAAATTTTTAAGTACTTATATAATCAAATATTTTTAATTTGTTTAATATTTGCTGCAAATTCACTTACCCGTGAAATGTTAAACCACTTACCTTTTGGTAACGAGTTTTACAGATTACGCACACTCTAATTATTAATAAAAATCTTATTATTCTTATTGTGTAACTAATATTGTTGCGTGAATAAGTCAACTAGCGCCATCTAGTGTCAGGAACGAGAGCGAGGGGAGCTTTGCAGAAAATGACATCACAAATTTCTCAACCGATAGCGCCATCCGAAGAACTAAGTTTCTAGAAAATCTATACTCGACCACTCGTCGCTTTGCGCGCATTTACTTGAATATTCCGGATGCTTCATTGCTAATTTATATAAATAGGCGCTGCAAGATGCGATCGAGGTAGTATTGAATTGGCGATACGAGCGAAGCTTCGGAGCGGAATTAAGTGAATTAGTGTGTTTAATTATTAGTGTTTTAAGTTTTTGTGTAAAGTAAATTAAAGTGTTAATTTAGGTAATTTTATCGGCAATTTTTATTGTCACGAACCTCAAGCTCGTAACAATTGGTGTCAGAAGTGGGATAAAATCATGCCGATTTTACCTAAGGAGGAAAAGGAGGGTGTCCGTGCCCGAAGTCAACGCCAGCAGGAGACGGACCAAAGAAGATTTGGTGGTGCAACGCCGCAGACGTCGGAGGGCCAGCCGCCGGCTGCAGGCCCGTCAGCAGCTCCTACATCTGCAGCACCTGATTTAGGTGCTATGATGTTGATGTTGCAGGAACAGGTCCGTCAGTTGAAAGAGCAGCTGCAGAGCGGACAAGAGGAACAGGCCCGCCGACAGGAGGAACAGGCCCGTCGGTTGGAAGATCAGCAGATGGAACAGGCTCGTCGGTCGGAAGAGCAGATGCTCCTCATGAAGGACCTTCACGCTACCTTTGGGAAAGAGATAAGGGATGTGAAGGATAGGGTTGCTCAACACGACAACCGCCTGTCAGAAGCTGAAACCCGAATCGAAAAATATGAAACACGAATAAACCATGTGAACAATCGGGTTGACAACGTGATGGCTGACGTGAAGAAAACGCTAAACGACCTCAAACTTGGGGATGGAACTACAGCTCCCGTAGTAGCTGCAGCACCTTCGCTACGTGGATTCAAAGTGCCGCCGTTCGACGGGACCTCTTCCTGGTCGGCCTACAAAATCCAGTTCGAGGCCGTCATGGAGGCGAACGGCTGGAATAAAAGCCAAGCCGTGATTGCGCTCACCCTAGGCCTGCGCGACCAAGCCTTAACTGTGTTGGAAGCTCTCGGTAAGAAAGTGACCTATGAGCAGCTTCTTGAGGCCTTGGAAGCGAGATATGGCGACGCTCATCTGGAACACGTCTTTCGCGCGCAGCTTAAAGATCGCGTGCAGCGCAGCAACGAAAACATGCAGCAGTGGGCCCTTGAGGTGGAGAAGATGGTTCGAAAAGCATACCAGTCTGTACCTGCGCTCATTGAAGGGAACCTGGTTCAGACATTCATCGACGGCATCCGCGACCTTGAAGTCAGAGCTGCTGTGAGATTCGGGCACCACGACACGCTTAAGAACGCCTTGGCCCATGCACTGGAGGTGGAAGCCGTGCGGCAGGATAATCGTTCCCATCGCATCAGGGAGGTTGCAGCAGCTACAGTTCGCGACCGCAATAGAGGATACAGCCCTGGGTGCTATGGCTGTGGGGAAAAGGGCCATCTTCGATCCAGCTGCCCTAAGCGAACCCTAGAAAGGGAAGGTGAACGATCTCAGGGGGGTAGTGCGGCCAACAGCACCGCCCAGCAGCAGCAGGGAAACGAGTAAAAGCCAGAACTGCGGGGAGGGTGCTGGCTGATGTTAAAAGAGCCCCAAAGATCTTGATCTCACAAACCCATGATGGGAACAGTCTAATCATCAAGGGCGAGGTCAACGGAATGCCGTGTAAACTGACCATAGACACTGGAGCCTCTCGTACGGTTGTTAGTTCCCAACTTATAAGTCAGTTCCTTGGGGACTCCGCATACAACCGAGAACGCATTAATTTGGTAACAGCCACCGGTCAGCGTATACCCGTCCGTGGAGAGAAGGAGATGGAGTTAAAGCTAGGCAACGTGATCTACCTGCATAATGTCATCGTGGCTGATATAATGGACTACTGCATCCTGGGCCTAGACTTTATGAGGAATAATTGTTGTGAGATCGACGTTAAGCAAGGTGTTTTGAAATGTGGACAGGAGGAACTTTTTATGGAAGGTGCGTTACCAGGGAACGTGTACAGCATTAAGAAGATTGTTCTTCCGCCGAGATCGGAAACGATTGTTCCGGTTAGTCTTCCTCGAAACGCTGGGCAAGCTCACCGTTGTGTACTTGTGGAAAGGGTAAACAATGACCTTCCATGGAAAGTAGCTCGAACCTTGGTCAGGACCACTGACATCTCAGGAGTACGTGTGCTGAACCTTTGCGACCGGGAACAGATTATAGAAAAAGGCGCACTGATTGGTACTTGTGAGGAAGTGGATTGGTTACGTCGGTGCCAATATATATCGAGTGGGACCCCCAGCAAGGATGCAGAAACGAGAGTGACCACACTTTTGGAAGACTGTCGCAGTGTTCTCTCCCCGAACGAATTGGTCAAGGCGAAGAAGTTGTTACTCAAGTACGCCGATGTATTTTAATCAAACGATGCTGACATAGGAAAGACTGGCTTAGTTCAACACAAAATAAACACAGGAGAAGAATTGCCTATCCGTCAGCGGCCAAGAAGATTGCCGGTAGCACGTGAAAAGGAAGTGGAAACCATGATTGAAGGAATGGTGAAGGATGGTGTTATTGAACCTTCCTCTAGTCCATGGTGTACATCCGTGGTGCTGGTGAAGAAGAAGGATGGCAGCATGCGGTTTTGTGTTGACTACCGCCGTCTGAACGACGTTACGAAGAAGGACAGCTATCCCTTACAAAGAATTGATGACACGCTGGACATGCTTACAGGAGTAAAGTGGTTTAGCACGCTGGATCTAAAAAGTGGCTACTGGCAAGTTGAAATTGACCCTAAGGACAAGGAGAAAACTGCGTTCTCGACGGGAAAGGGTCTGTGGCAATTCAAAGTAATGCCGTTTGGGTTGTGCAATGCTCCAGCAACGTTTGAAAGGCTGATGGAACTTGTACTTACCGGGCTAATTGGCGATGCCTGTCTGGTCTACTTGGATGACATCATCATCGTAGGCCGTACGTTTGAGGAACACCTTCAAAACCTGGAACGCGTGCTCATGAGTTCAGAGTGCCAACCTCAAGTTGAGCCCGAAGAAATGTTCACTATTCCAACGGCAAGTTAACTTTTTGGGGTTTGTAGTATCGGAAGAAGGTATCCGCACAGATTCCAGAGAAAATCGCTGCTGTCAAGGATTGGCCGGTTCCAAAAGACAAGACGCATGTTAGAGCATTTTTGGGTTTGTGCTCCTATTACCGGCGATTTGTGAAGAACTTTGCAGATATGGCCAAAACTCTGCACAAGCTAACCGAGGAGAAGCGACATTTCTGCTGGGATGAAAGTTGCAATATCGCATTCCAGGAGCTCAAGGACCGCCTGTGCAAAACACCTCTTTTGGGATACCCTGATGCAAGCAAAGAGTTTATAGTTGACACAGACGCAAGTGATATAGGACTTGGCGGTGTGTTGTCTCAACGGAATGGTGACCAAGAGGTCGTGATAGCGTACTTCAGCAAGTCGTTGTCAAAACCGGAAAGGAACTATTGTGTCACAAGACGCGAATTGCTCGCTGTGGTAAAGTCGTTGCAGCATTTTAGCAAATATCTTCTGGGACGAAAGTTTCACTTACGAACTGACCATGCTGCACTAAAATGGCTATTGCAGTTTATAAATCCAGAAGGACAAGTTGCGAGGTGGATTGAACTACTGCAGGAATACGACTTTGAGATCGAACATCGCAGCGGAAAATCTCACGGCAACGCAGATGCATTGTCAAGAAGACCTTGTCCTGAAGATTGCAACCATTGTACTAGGCAAGAGACTAAGGAAGAGGTATCCGTGAGGATGCTCAGGACGGACCACCTCAGCAACGAATGGAAGGACAGCTTACAACATGCACAGCAGGAAGATCCGGACATCAAGCCGATTCTGGAATGGATAAAGGCCAGTGCTCCCAAGCCTAAGTGGAGCGACGTCTCAGCAATGAGTTCGACCACTAAAAGCTATTGGGCCCAGTAGGACAGCTTGTTGCTTCAGGATGGAGTTCTGTGCCGTAAATGGGAAAATGTTAGGGGAGACAGCTGTCAATTGCAAATGGTTGTCCCTAAAACTTAAGTACCGGATGTTCTACAGCTGTACCATAATGATTGTTCCGGAGGCCATCTGGGAGTTAAACGAACTCTACTGAAGATCCGAGAACGGTTTTATTGGGTCCACTGTCGAAACGATGTCGAGGACTGGTGTCGCAAATGTACAAGTTGTGCGGCTGTAAAGGGACCTCAGACTCGTAGTAGAGGTGCATTGAAGTTGTACAATGTTGGTGCACCATGGGAGAGAATAGACATTGATGTGGCGGGGCCGTTTCCGGAGAGTGAGAGCGGTAACAAGTATTTTATGGTTTGTGATGGAATTACTTCACAAAGTGGCCAGAAGTTTTCGCCATTCCAAATCAAGAAGCTTCAACAGTTGCAGATAAACTAGTTCATGAAGTCTTCTGTCGTTTTGGAGTACCTTTAGAGATTCACAGCGATCAAGGAAGGAATTTTGAGTCTCAAATATTCCAGGAAACTTGCCGAGTTATGGGTACTCATAAAACAAGAAAGACTTCTTATCACCCGCAATCTGATGGAATCGTGGAATGATTTAATCAGACATTGGAGAGGTACCTAGTAAAAGTTGTAGACAATCGGCAACGAGATTGGGACAAGCACATACAACCGTTTTTGTTGACATATCGAAGTTCTGTTCACGAAAGTACAGCAGTGACACCAGCTTTCGCAAACTTTGGAAGAGAATTACGGCTGCCTGCAGACCTGATCACCGGGATACCACCTGATGCCTCACGCAGTATAACCGATTATGCAAATGACTTGCGGAACAAAATGAATGACATTTATGAGCACGTCAGACAATCGGGCCAGCAAATGTCTGAGAAAATGAAAACCCGGTACGACCGCAAAATGAACAATAAAGGGTTCAACGAAGGTTCATTAGTGTGGTTGCACAATCCAGTCCGCAGCAAAGGGAAATCTCCTAAGCTTCAAGCTAAATGGGACGGCCCGTACCGGATTGTAACCAGGATCAACGATGTGACCTACCGGATACAGAAAGGCGCAAGAGGGGCTCCTAAGTTCGTCCATGTGGATCGCTTGGCGCGTTATTATGGGACCGATAATGCTCGGGACGAGCATGTCTTAGGAGGGGGCAGTGTTGCGAAAGCGCATCTGTGCAGAACGAGAGCGAGGGGTGCTTTGCAGAAAATGACGTCACAAATTTCTCAACCGATAGCGCCATCCGAAGAACTAAGTTTCTAGAAAATCTATACTCGACCACTCGTCGCTTTGCGCGCATTTACTTGAATATTCCTGATGCTTCCGGATTGCTAATTTATATAAATAGGCGCTGCAAGATGCGATCGAGGTAGTATGAATTGGCGATACGAGCGAAGCTTCGGAGCGGAATTAAGTGAATTAGTGTGTTTAATTATTAGTGTTTTAAGTTTTATTTGTGTAAAGTAAATTAAAGTGTTAATTTAGGTAATTTTATCTGCAATTTTTATTGTCACGAACCTCAAGCTCGTAACAATATTATACACAATCAAAACAACATAAAAAACTTTAGTTTTTTAGTTTAAAAGTTCAAAATACAGATTTATAAATAAGACAATTTAAATATGAAATCAGACTTTGGCATATTATGTTTTTTGGCATTTTTGGCATATTATGCAATTTTATTTTTCAAGACATCCTTTAGCGGCGCTTCAAATTGGCACAGTCATTTTCTATGGTATAGCCAGTCCAGCGTACTTGTATATATAGACGTCAGTGATCATCAAGCATATCCTATGTTATTTTGAGACGTATATGTTCAATGTTTATGTGAAACTTATATGAAAAAGAATATGCTAACTGTGTTACATATCTAGCCTGTCGTTAAAGGCTACTTATGAGATATTGGGTTTGTAATTAAATAGGAAATGAGCTATCCACCTATAACTTCTACAACATTCTTTTCTAAACTTAAATCTTTATTAATACATTAAAACCTAAATTAAACCAAGCATATTTTTCGGCTAAATGTGGTCTGAGTTCACCACTCCTGATTATGCCAAACAATTTGGAGAATACAGACGTATAGCTAGGTTAACTAGGCACTGAGCAAGTACGTAAATGATTGACCCGTGCATCAAGGAAACATTTCAGAACTAGTAGCAGTTCAAGCAAAATGTGGCGAGAGATGAGATCGTGCCCTTTGAAAACAGCCAAAATAAAAATTTATTAAAATGTTTACAGTTTTCAAGATTTTTTTGATTTTCATGATTTTATCGAAAATTTATCACCTTAATACGTATAATTCATGCCATTCCGTAAAACTATAGACATCCGGTACTTGCGTACGGGGGAAAGGAGGAGAAGGTGGGTAGAGGTTGTTGGTGTAGGAGAAGCCCCGCCCACCCTTCGCCACTTGCAAAAATGTATAGTTTATGAGTAATGATTTTTTTTTGTAAAATCATAACCTCATTTTATACAGGAATTTAGATTACCTCATATGGGGGATATTTGCCACGCTTGTCAAGCGGGTTTGCAACCGCAGTTTTTTTACTTTCAGTCGTTATTAGAGAGTTGCTGCTACCTATCTCTTACAATATCCATGGGATGATATGGGGTTGTGGGTATTCTTACACCACCACTACACGGTACTAATATATTACTTATATTCAATTTCCTTGTTTATTGTAAGTAACTTATTTGGGATACATTTTTAATTTAACACATACTTTAACTTTAACCACACTTTAATAACTTTTATATTTTACAAAGATCTATGGAACCCTAAAATGGTGAAATTTAATGTGGACCGCAGTAAAAATAATGCTGTAAATAGTGACTCCCGTCTTGAATTCCTCACGCAGATAACATGGCGTTGGAATGCAAGAATTTGAAGTCACCTTTACGCTGCTTGGACTATCTGACATTTATATCTTGAACACAAATTAAAACCGTAGACTGGAGGGAATTTCCAAGCTTACCAAATTCTTAGCCGTTTTGAAACGTATCAGCGTCTTCTATTTATTGCCAGATATTGCTCTTGAAAATTTCTTTCTTGTATCTATGTGGCAACTGAACACTAATTTTGGTTTGTTAATGAGTTGGCATGTCCAGAACAATACCAAGAATATTTTATAGAATTTTTTAAATTGCGTAAAATGTAATGATGTTTCGTATTGATATCAATAATAATAATAAATAAAATTAAAAAGAACGACGTTTTTGTTTTTAGAGGTTTTATTTTTATTTAATTAGTACTTTTAGAAAACGTTGACACCTTAAGACAGATGAAAACATTTATAGTTTATGGCGCCAAAGGTAATAAAATAAGTTAAACTTTAAAAACCTTGATGAAACAAGCGCTAAAGTAATTTTTTCATGGCATATATTCTACACTAATTTTTCACGTGCATTTAATACACGAAATCGTTGATAATTATGCCGATGTTTTGTGATCCACTTTGAACCATAGAGTTTTATGCATATCTCCTAAAACAATCATTGCGTAACTCTTAATCTAAAGTGGTATTCATATTTTAAATTCCAGTTAACGAAATAAGCCCCAGTCTGTTTTTAGTTACTTCCAGTATTGGAAGCATTTTCTCTAATCTTAAATCATAGATTTGGCTGCTAAAGTGCTTTCAGACACGCCAGACTTTATATTTTCCGTAAATTATAAATAATATATAACAATCAGCTGTCAGGAGAGAGCTATCAGAAATAAGACAGGTTACATGTATGTAATGGGCGGTCTTATTTCTAATCCCAACGATATATAAATGATATATCGTTTATCGACTAAAGTTTTAGGAATAAATAAATAAATTTAAATAATTGGTAAAATGCAAGAAAAGTGGATGAAATCATTTCGCAAATAAATTTCTGAATTGGTATTAGCATTTCGTTGTAGTAGAATTTTCCACTCCTGATAAATTTGCTCTTAAATTAAATAAAATTTGGTTTTTGGGAATGATTCTATTAGTTAAAAAGATAAAGATTAATCTGTAAGCGTTTATTTTCCATAAAAATATTTTTATATACGTTTTTGCAAACTGAAGTTTTAATCGGAGTCCCTATCTTATTATTTATTTTCCACTTTTAACTATTTATTTATACGTTCCGAATTTCATCATCCAAGTAAAAATAAATTGTATCTCAGAATAACATCTAGGGTTGTAAAACGCACCGAGATGGTTCCAAAATACTCTCCAAAAGACTCTAGAAATTGCATACTTACATTGCATATGGATTTAATGAAGGATCTACGAGTGTCCCACTATTCTCCTTGAGGATTTTTACAAGTTGGCCGGATTTGTTAACTTTACGGGCCTCCTGATGGGAAGTGGCTACTGCAGCTCACAGACATCTGCAATCATCTTCAAACAAAGAAAACTACAGATGCGTGTCATCCGGCTCGAAGGACCACTTTGTAGGGTTCCTGGTGGTTCAAAATGGTGGACCCAAATTTACTTCTGCAACAGCTTCGGCGCTGCGGGAAATGCAGTCCCTTCGCCCTTGCGTGACAAATCGCAGGAACCCATGCTCACCGCAGATTAGGCTTATTGGTCACCACATATTAGGCTTATTGGAGGGTGTATTGGACAACTAGGACCTATGTTGTGGCCTAAACGGTCTCTCAATCTAAATACTTTGATTTTTTTTTACCAGGGATGTCTAAAGGAGATTGTGTACAGAAAGACGATTATTAATATTGAAAAACTGCGTAGGCATATCCGAACCCGCCACATTTCGTTTGGACTACCATTAACAGGATAACCTGTATAAACAATTCCTGTTCTTAAGACTATGTTTGTACAAAATGTTATAGAAAATAAGTCTGTGATTTATTCAAGTCGTAATGCCATGTTTGCGCCCACGCCCATGTTTTTTTAACCGTTAACATGGAAAAAATTTCATGCTTGACAAAATATCCTTATAATGGGAAGGTTATTTATTATTCTATGTCAATGCTAAAAAATCATGACTTGTTTTTTTGATTTTTATTACCTTCAGTTAGATTATTTGGACTTTAATACAAAGTTTGCAATAAACAACTAAAACGTACATATTATTACGTTCATGTCTAGAAAAGTCTGCATTTATTATACTATTTTGTATAAGAACTGATAAGCATAATACAAAAATAGGTTTCTAACACTGACCTAATATATATTTTATTAATCTGCATTAATATTAAAAAAAGTTATCAGGCTATCACTTGTGATATCAAAACACCGTGACAAATGTTTTGCATCTTGGGTTTGGCCACCTGATATTGTATACAGCCGAGGCTTATTAAAATTATAATCTCGGGTGTGGTCTTAATTTCCATACCGTAAACTTTATTATACACAACTCTGTGTCAAGTTCTTTACTTTGAAATTTTTTTTACCAATATTTAAAAACTTTGTAGTTGATTATTTACATTATCTTGTAATATTACTAAAAATAAAAGTTATCAGTTACAACATGGAAGTAAGTTTCGTTATGTGATACACAACACAGACAGAGTGAGGGGTAATAGCTCAGGTGAAGAGAGTTCGCTTTAAATTTCAAACTTAAGTGATCAACATGACTGCCGTTTTACTTTATATAATAAATTAAAAAAAGTTTCGAGGGCATGTGAAATATGTAGGTTTCTAATACGCATAGAGCGAGCAAGAGCGAACTCCTCCGAAAAACCTTTCCGAATCAAGACTAGACTTGTGTCTACAAATAGCTAGACGTATAAAGACTGTGTATGCTAGACTAAAATACCTACCTATCTAGATATAAATGTCAAAAGCTTGAAACGTCCGATGAAGGCATCGCCATATCACCTGCCGAGCGTTACAATTACGGTATTGTAGTGACAGATTCTACGCTGTAGAATGTTTAAGTACCTACTTGTGAAGATAAATGATTATGCGCTACAATTAGTTTATTTATTACATTTGATTGATCAAATTGTTAATTTATAAGGATACCCAGGAAACCCAGCGTAAAAATTGTGCCATACCTATTCGAATTTTACTTTATACTCCTATTACAGGAAAAGGATAAATGACATTATGTTGTGAATTATCATCTTCGGCTATAATTGTATTTAAAATTTGATGAATGATATTTGATAAAATCTTTTTTTTTTCAATTGTTAATTATTTATTGTATTAGAGCTCCTTACTTATGACTCACCATTTATAAATAAGTAACTGATATTGCATATCATACTATACATTTTAAACCTTTTCACTGGCGGCTTACGCTACGTTTCTTTCACATTTTTTACAGCTATAATATGGAAGTTGAGGCGGTAAAAGTATGGCCATTTGAATATAATAATTTAATGAATTCAGAGATCCTAAAAATATTTCGTGCATATTATGATTGTAAACTAATTTTTAAATAAGTAATTTAATTTTACTAATAAAAAACTCGGGAGGCTAGTGATGTTTTATACATAAAAAAATGAATGTAAATTTTTACATCAGCTTACAGGTCTTTTTAGGTTTTACGAATTTTATATTGGTGTTATAACTATAACCAATAAGATAAATTCAAAATCAGCCAAGCTGTTTAGACTGAAGAAGATCACAAATGTTTGTTTAAAACACACATAATTAAAAGGAAAAGGATATTGTAAATCCTTCCACAGAAGAGTGACAAAATGATAACACAGTCTGTTATTGTGAGTGCTGTGGCCTATACGCACCTACATGCGCTTTATCATTGACTAAGAATCAAAGTGCAATGCGTTGCTCTACCAAAGTCTACGATAGAACGTATATTTAACTGAATAAGAGGTCTCAAGTTTTCGTCACACACTATAAGAAACCCAGCATCGTTATGGTATTCTGTGAGAGTGAGAGAGTGGTTCATCCACGTCGAGACAACCCATTCAAACTGCAGCTATAGCTGAAAGCGTTACTTGAGCACGTGTTAATCCAAGTATGGTTAATAATATCAACGGCTCCGTGGTACAATGGCATTGAAATGAAAGGCGGCGCTGAGGCAACGGGTCCGATTCCAGCATGAAACAAGTATTTTTTAATGAATTCCACTAGGACAAACATTGCATAATGTTTATCCTAATGGAATTCATTAAAAAATTAAGAGAATTCCTAGTGTGGTAACGTTCTTTAAAAAATATATACTTCACATAGGTACTTTGCATATATTTGATTTCTTGAAGTTTTTATTGGCAACGTTGATAAAAATTTTACTTTTGATTTAATTTTCTCATTTTTAAATATTGTTACTTATAAGGAAATATTTAATTGAATGCAGTTTTAAAGTAAATTTTCCCAAATAATTAAAAGTCAATAGAGAAGAGATAATTTATCATATTTTCCGTAGCGATTATTGCCAAGCGTGGCGATTGTGGCAAATCCTCACTACTAGGGAAGTGGCCCGTGTCTACAAGTTACCTTGTCTTATCACGATGAAAATAAAGTGGGAATATGGAAACAGTAGGATCACAATTAAAAATAACATATATATGTGGAAGAAATATTTTATTACACATTGTTTTACTATTAGTGCATTCACAGTTAAAGTTTTCTTTGAAATACTATTTTTAGATAAACATTCAGATATTAATAATGGCATGATATACACATTGTGTTAAATACGTAGCGAAATGTACACATTTCTAAAATTTCCTTTACAGCATTATATAGTTACAATTGTTCTTTAAAAGGCCGTGATCTTAGGCAAAATATATTAGGCAACCATCAATTAATATCTAATAGACTACTATAATATGACCTTAAACTTGGCGAGATATTTTTATAATCTTAATTTTTAATATTTCATTACTTTTTTCACATTTGTGTAACATATGAATAAAAAAGTTGAAAAGAAAAACTACATAAAAATGAGACTTCCTACAAATAAAATATATCTTTATATAATATGGTCTTTATGAAATCATTATATATATTTTAATGTTTAGTTACCGAAAATTGCTTAAAATCATATATTTCGACACAAAATCATATAAAAGTTAAAGCTGTTTACATGACGTGGACATTCAAAATATTACAACCATTATTCCATAAATTTGACTTGATTATGAATTAATATATTAGTGAAAACCGACACTATGCAAAACGTATTCTTTTTGTTCTTTATATTTTCCCAACGTGCTAGTCAAGTGTACATAGGATATTTAGTATTATTACTATTATTTATTATCCATTTAGATTTCTAATATACAATATAATTACTACCGATGTACATATATCTTGTGTCTTATATAAAGAAAGATACTAATATTGCTAAGTCTGACGTCACTTATAGCTAGATGGAATGTAGACATTAAATTTATTACTAGTTGCTTGTGCAAAATCTATTTGAATTAATCAAAAGAATCATGCCCACTTTCCATATTACTTACTGATTAAAACATAAAATATTGTATAAAACTCAGAAACAGAGTTGAATAAACTAAAGTAGCAGTGTGTAAGATGGAACGTCCTACAAAAAGGGTAGTTGGGATGTGTTCAAAATATGATAATACGTTTACCCTTGACATAGAATAAGCTTAAATAAAAACTATTTTTTTCTGCGTTTCTTTTTATATTGTGAAAAGCGTAATTAATTTACAATTCAATTAGCTGAATTTTAAGATTTATTTCATTTCCATACATATTCAGGAGAAAAATGGGCATTTTTCTTTACTCAGTAAACTCAATTATATAATTTGAAAGCCATAAAAATGTGTTCGATTTAAATATAGAATCGATGCAGGGAAAAATCTATTTTGGATTTAATATCTTACTTTTAAAATTATTAATTTACATACATACGGTAATGCTATAATAGTTACTACTTTAGAAACATACGCTTTTTTTGTAAATATTTATATAAAGTATATACAAATTCGCTATACGTACTAAGGACTAGATAAACATGAATGCGTATTTGTAACGAACTTTAATATATACAAATGTTGTCTTTTCAATATTTATGTATAACTAGCAATCCGCATGACTGTTTATGGGACAACAGCGCCACTTACCGGATTCAAATGTAAATCTAAATCATCTACACACAAGGAACCCACTTAAACACACTAAAAATTTCATCAATATTGGTTCAGCCGTTTTTGAGTTTTAGAGAGGAAAGCAATTGATTTTTATATATAGAGATAATATTATATTAAATAAATTCTGAGGTGGTTAAAGCTGTACATAATATTTGTAATATATACGTATTTACACTTTAATACACATAAATGTACTAATTATTATACATATATAATACATACAAATTAAATTTTATTTGCTACCGAAACAGATGGTCAAATAGAATATTGAATACAAAAATGTGGTACATTTTTTTCTATTAACAACTTACAAGCTAGAAAATTTTAATAAATACAATTTCGTAGAATTCAGTACTCTAAATATTGCAAATATAAATATTAACTACATGTAGCAAAATACAAGTCAACACGTACATTAATGTAAAATCTAATTCAACGGCCAATCGCATTATATCTATGTAAGTCGTAATTATCCCAGATTCAAATGTATTTACAGTGTCTTATTAGCAAAATAGTAAAGCTTTACTAAGTTACCAGCTAGTTGAATACGAGATAAACATTTTAAATTGTACGTTTTAAAAATACAATATATGATAGACACCACTCAAGGCAAAAGCATTGACAGTTGATATTTTTATGTGGATCGAAACTCTATCATATTCTTTATTCGATTTTTTTTCACATTTACCCTCAACTAAGAATCAAAATGCAAATGCGTTGTCAACCCTGAGGACTAAGATTGAATGCTTCGATTCCAGTAAAAAGGGTCTCAGGTTCTCTACACTCATAGAAACATTACGCTGGTATTCTGTGAGAGCATGGTCCTGCCCCGGTCGAGCCGATCCATTCGTACTACAACTATATTATAGCTCCAGCGTGGCTCTAGCACGAAAATTTGGAGTTTACTTTAGCATCATAGAAAATGTGAATCTTGTTTTAAGTTGTGGTAAATATTGTACCTTATTTAAATTTGTAGATGCTACGATGAGTAATTACATCTTAATATAATACAATTTTACCCAGAAAATATCTGTATTTTTAAATGCCTAATATTATTTTTAATAATTGGTTTAAATTTGCTCAAAACAAACAAACAATATAAAAACTTTATAAATAACAAATACATTATAACCTCTTAAAGACGGCGTAGTTATTCTTGTTACGACATTTTATAAACTGTGTAAAAATGCTTTACTCGTATGATGAACCTGAGTCATTTTAATCGCTTGGTGAACGAATTTAGATTACAAATCAACAAGTGCCAATGTAGAATGGAAAAATGTCTGTCATACGTACATTTAATATTGATTATAAATATTTTTACTAATATCACTTGTTCAATAAACTTTTGTCCTAGAAAGGAATCTTTTTAAAGTAGATACAGTATATATTTTTGTATTTTACCCACCATTTTGATCAAGTAAAGGAAGTTCACTCGCTTTAGGTATTGAAAATTTATCTCGTACAGAATATATTTTAATGATTTTGTCAGAGTATCTTTTAATGATTTTAATAAAATAATAAATCAGTCGCAAAAATTACCGTCAGTATGATTCAACGGATCCGGTGAATTATCCTGAAGAATCCAAAATCGGTAAAAGTAATAATATTATAATGAAACTAAACTACAGATAATACTACTATTCTATCTGGTGATAAGCGGCGATGCAGGTAAATATAGTAAAACATACTGACTTAGCTTGACTTAACTTTATTTCAGTTAATGACCTATACCTGAGGTACTTGAAATGGGGACTCTTAAGTTTGGCCGGCGGTCAATATAGTGACGCTCAGGTGTTAAAGGTGTAAAAAAATGATAAAAAAACGTGATAGCAATAAGTCTATCGCTTTGACATACTGTAATTCAATAAAAGTTACCGATAAATAACATTGGAAGACACCTAAGGTGTCTCATAATGATTTTTATATTAGATAGGATTTATTTTTGCTTTTAATTACTTTTTAAGATGGAGGGCTTGAAAAGTACAAATTTTTATTAATAATTTCCGTTATTTGAATAAAGTTGCAATTTATATATATATATATATATATATATATATATATATATATATATATATATATATATATATATATATATACTGTATAATTTTCAAAGTTCAGGGGCGTTATTTAACACCTGAGCATCTCTATATCGACCGCCGGTCAAACTTAAGAGTCCCCATTTCAAGTACCTCAGGTATAAGGGATTAACTGAAAAAAATGTGAAGCTTATTGAAATACCGTAAGTCTGTCGCCCACTGTCTCTTTAGCTGTAACACGAAAAAGCATGACAAATAAGACGGGCGAATCTGGGCCTAACGTTACACAAGTGAAATATTTATCAATCTTTTTTCAGTTTTTTGTAGTTAATAGTGAAATATTTAGCAGTTTTATCATGGCACAAGAAATTAAATATTTAATCAAAATAATACGGACTTCCCTTATTTTCACCGTAGAGACCGTACTTCATTGTTATTCTTAAAGAAAGAAAAACGAACAGCAATCTAATTAGAGAACTCTCAAAATATATTTAATTAATTAATTTCTTAAACTATAACGTGAGAGATTGGTGTAAGAATAACATTGTAAGTATAACATAAGCAACAACATTGTTTTCATACAAACCAATAACATCCTATACTTTTTTCTACCATGAAGCAGTCTTAAACATTTTAGTTTTTTTTTTATGGTATTAGTATGTAAATAAACGGGCCTGTTTTTTTGTGGGGCCGGCCCCCATCTTGCCTCCGTCCTTTTGACCCGGGTGTGTGTGCTCTTTTCTCCTAAAAAATAACGCAGTAATATTAACTGTAACATCAGTCCCAACTTTATATAAACTTTCGCCCGTCTCCTTTATTTACTATCCAGACTTATTACAAAAAAGTAGTTTATAATTTTATTATTTTTATTATAATTTCAACTAAAATCTCTTCACATCCCGCGGAAATATGCGAATTCAAAAGTAAACAACGAAATTAGGAAGCAACTGTCAAATTTTGAGAAGACTGTGGCATCGCGGGATAGTGACTTATTTGGTAGAAAGATATCTTAAACAATAGTTTAATCTTTTTTAGAAAGAAAGAAAGAAAGAAAGAAAGAAAATAACTTTATTCGTTGCTACGCTAATACAAACACATAAAAAAAACAAACAATTAACTCAACACAAAAAATAAACAATTAATAGTAAAAAGTATTTATAAAAAGTATTTAAATTTATGTTGGATTGCAGCAACGAAAAGGACCCGACTCAGCATTATGCTACAGCAAAGAGCCGCAGCGCTGTTATTCTGTCGGGACCACTAATCTAAAACATACGAGCAGCTGTCAGACAGATTTAATGCAAAAAAAAAACTAAAGATATTTTAAATGTATATGTTTATGTAATATAATATAAAGATAATATTCTGAAAAACGATAAATAATGAAAAATAAATAGATAAATATATTACTTTTAACTATGTTGGCAATAGTATATAATAGAATAATGAAAGGAATAATAATAATAAATTAAAAATATTTATACTATGTTATAGAGCTAATTCCTGGACAATGGTGTACATCATTGACCAATATTCATTTTTTATCTGTGTAAACCACGTCAAAATACTGCTTGTACAGGAGTTTTGGCGGGAACTTGACCTGGGGCGGTTTGTTGCTCCTGTATTATTGTTTAAATAATGGTTTGAAGTGGACTTCGATATATAAAAGTGGTGCGATTTTGTGTATTAAGTGTCTGCGCATGTGAACTATTAGTGGAAGCTGTGAAACAAGTGCTCTGATGGAGATGGATTCTCAAGATAAGCTGTTTGCATAGGCATCTTTGGATACCATCGCCAATTGTCTGCTGCCTGCTGGCTCAAGTTGCCATCAGAATCTCCCAAGGGCTGCACCATGTGACGCATCAACATGTTTTGAAGCAGTGAATTACGAAGGATAATTATACACAAAGACAAGGCTGTATGGCATAGTTCCTTTGCCTGCTCTCACGAGCGAATAACAAAAACAACAACAACAACTGCTTGTACATGTCATCTACAAAGAGAATAAGTCACTACGGTCATCTATTTCAATTTCAATTATAATATAATAGAAATTGAATTTCATTACGTACTTTATTCTTTAGAACATAGGGAACCATCAAAAATTAAAGTAAAATAATAATAACGCAAACCACCTACCTAGTGTATCAACAACCAGTCTTTGTATTGTTACTTTGTATTTTCTTTGTTATCTAGAAGGTACAATTTATATCGCATTTTGAAATTAACCTTGGATTGAATTTCACGAAAGGGGGGTGGGAGATTATTCCAACACTTTGTTGCTAGGTAGCGAAAACTGCCGCGAAAAGCAGCCGTGACGTGTCCTGGAACAGTAAGTAAAAACTTAGCGCCACGAGTACAGTGAAAGTTATGTTCACTGGACCAGGTAAGCTTTTCATATAAATATTCGGGAGTTTTGTTTTTAATTACTCCAAATAGTAAAGTAGCAAAGTGCAATTTGAGCCTTGATGACATGTTAAGCAGTTTGCTATTTTCCAAATAAGGAGAAACATGTGCTCTCGGAGGGATATTAAAGCAAAAACGAGCACATGCATTTTGTACTCGCTGAAGGAGCTTCATTGTTTTCGCTAAGAGACAGGGTCCGTAGGCCGAAATGCAGTAATTTAGTTTAGACAAGATGAGAGTCTCACAAAGGGTTACTCTTAAATTCAAACTTAGGTAATCACGTATCTTGTAAAGTACCTTTAACCTATAAAAACAAGAACGCACCACATCTAAAACATAACTCTCAAATTGCAACATGCCGTCTATTTTAAGGCCAAGATTGCGAGCCTCTTCTACCTGCTGAATGATTTCTCCTTCCAATAATATTCTGGGTTGACTGTCAGTTATTTTCTTAATTTGGTATCCAGATCCTAATATCATAAATTTTGTTTTAGCTGGATTGAGAATAAGCGAGTTCACTTTAGACCACTGTGCAATGCGCTCCAAGTCCTGATTAATCCTATTTATACTATCGGAAACCTCTGAAGGATGGAATGACAGATATAGCTGAAGGTCGTCAGCATACATGTGATATTTACAGTTTTTAATCACATGAATCAAATCACTGCAGTATAAAATAAACAGGAGGGGCCCTAATATGGAGCCCTGTGGAACACCCCTAGTAACAGGTAGAGGGTGTGACTGAATAGTACCTGTACCATCCGTTTTGTGCAGCTCAACAATCTGATGTCGGCCACAGAGGTAACTGTGAAACCACTTAATTGTACTATTTTCGAAGCCATAATAAGACATTTTAGAAAGGAGCATGTTAATGCTAATACTGTCAAATGCCCTGGAGTAGTCAAGGAGAACAAGAACCGTCCCCCTACCTTGATCTCTAGAAGCTAGTATATTGTCCACAACATCAACAAGTGCTGTACAAGTACTACGGCCTTTGCGGAAACCTGACTGATATTGTGGCAGAATATTATGTCTTTCCAAATATGTATAGACCTGATTATATACAACTTTTTCCAGAACTTTAGATAGATAAGGCAAGAGGCTAATGGGTCTTAACTCCTTGACACTGCTTGGGTTGGCTTTCTTTGGGATAGGCCGCACTAATGCTGTTTTCCATTGACTGGGAAAGGTAGAGCTGGTGATTGATTTATTAATGATATTAGTGATGGTATCGAGGGTGTGAGGAAGAGATAGGGTTACCATGTCTCTACTCACACCATCAATACCCTGCGCATTAGATTTTATTGCCAAAATTGTCCTAGCTACTAGGTCGCTATTCACTGGTGATAGCATGAAAGTAGTGTCACTATATCTGTGAAACTCATAATATGTGAGTTCTGACATTGATTCTTTATTGTTCTCAGGGATATCCAAGAAAAAAGAATTGATGGTACAGGGATTGTCAAAGAAAGCAGGGAGGTCACCTGTGTCCTTGAAACTTGGAACTAGTGTGTATTTAAGGTTCCTCCATAATTGCTTAGGGAATGCTATTTTGCAATTTATATGGTGTTCGAAGAAAGCTTTTTTTTCATGGAATAAGGCAGATGTTACCAAAGTTTTTAAGGACTTGTAGTGCTCTCTGTTGGACACGGATTTATCAGCAAGATACACTTTATGAGCTTTATTTCTAAGCTTCATCATAAAGCGCACATTGCTAGTAAGCCATGGGGTTGCCCTATATTTTATTTTACACTGTGTCATAGGTGCATGTAAATCAAACAGTATATTTATGTATGTGTTAAAGATCTCAATCATATCATCTACGGAAGTTGCTGAATTTATGTATTCCCATTGTAAAGAAACCAGGTCTTTGTTGAAATTATCCAAAATAATATTTTTAAATGGTCTGTAGGAGATCCATCTTGATTTAAATTTATGTTTTTTAATTTTAATCTCGGCAGATATTAATGCATGCCCACCTAGCTCTGAAATATGGTCGACGTTGACTGAGAGAGTGTTAACGTCGGTACAAATTAAATCAATTAATGATGCACTGTGGTCAGTGAAATGAGTGGGCTGTAAAACACAATTTTTTAAATTGGTAGAAGATAGGAATGCATTTAGTTTCCTTACTCTACTGTTTGATTGCAGCATGTCAACATTAAAATCCCCTAGCAGAATGCATTTATCATGATTAGAAAGAGTAACAATAGATTCTGTAATGGCATCCAAGAATGTGTCAAGATCTAACCATGGTGGGCGGTAAGCTGTGCCAATAATAAGTTTAAGGGAGTTAATATTTAAAGAGACCCACATTTGTTCCACAGATGTATTAGACAATGGATGTGGACAATTAATAGCACGTAGACCACGCCTAATATAAAAACCTACTCCACCACCCCTTGTCCGAATTGAATGGGATCTGGGAACATGTCTAAATGTATAACCCGGCAGTATGGGTGCGCTACTTTCTTCTCCCGCTCTAAGCCATGTTTCATTAATAGCTACAATATCTAGCGAACGATTCTCAACTGCTACTATAAACTCATCACTTTTAGTATTAAGAGAACCTGCATTATATAGACCAATTTTTAGATATTTAGCTTGAATCATTGGGAGTAGTAAATAATATAAATATATATTATATATTGAATGTTAGTGTACACTTGTAGCGTATTAGTGTAAATTGGAGAAAAAAGTAAAAAATTTTGAGGTTGCATAAGACTCAAAAAGAGGCTTAATAAACAAGTTGAATCTATAAATTTACAAACGAGTGCATTTGTGAGTACAAGTAATGAAAGATATATAAATGAGATTAATGATGTATATAGGCTATGTAAATTAAATAGGTTAATTTTATATAGTAGCTGCAACCCAATATATATATTTTTAAGCACTAGAATATCTATAATGCTCGTTGGATGATAAGACGGCATAGGCTTTATGCACTGTGATAAGAAGCGATAACTTATTAACCAAGAGGAAAATGCTGTTTGATGAAGTAACCATTTTTTTTAAATTAATTCTTGAAATACCAAAGCAAAATTGTAACCTTCTGTTTTATTTTTTATTTCGTTAATGCCGTGGCAGATCACGGGCTCAGCACTCACCGTAAACTTAAGAGAGAATGCAAATAACCGGTGAACAACCAATGTTGTATCTCGCCGACGCCAATGAAATTATTAATCACAGTTTTAAGTGTTGAAATACCATATCGTCGACAACGAAGGAAAACATCGTAAAAAACTCCGCATGTCTGAAAAATAAAAATAAAATTTCGAAGACACGTGAACTCACGCACACGAGTTGGGGCAGCGTGGTTAAACTTTGCGTGAGAAGAGGCCTATACACATACAATTAATAATAATCACAATGCAATAAGAACTTATAAAATAATAATAAATCTCGAAGTGTACAGCCTTAGTAATACTTCATGGCAAGATTGGAAGATCGATTCTATAGGGATGTTATTTCTTGTAATAAAGGACCTCTATCCTCAGCCAACGAGCAATGGCAGGACCTGACAGTACATAGCATTACCAACCAGAAGACCGCATCGAAAGAAAAGGAGCTCCACGGAAGGTTATACAAAGCTCTTCATGAGCCTTTCGTAGACACAGTAGTCTCCTTCCACTAACTACGCTTGGTGACCTCTTCGGGGAAACCGAGGGTTTGACTGTGCAATACAGAATCAGGTTATTAAGACCAACAACTATCAGAGATACATCCTTAAGGATGGCACCATCGACATCTGTCAAGCTTGTAGCCATCCCGGTGAATCACTTAGGCACGTCATCTCTGGTTGCTTGGTGTTTTCTAACTCTGAGTACATGCATAGGCACAACCTAGTAGCCAGAATTTTTCACCAGGAGCTCGCTCTGAAATATGGTTTTGAGGACCGAGAATTTCTACCCCCCGTGTTACAAGTATTTCAAGTACTACAAGAAAAAAGTATTACAAGTACTTGTCAGAAGCCGTGCTTGTATATGATCGTGCGAGGCTCTACTGTGTAACCGTACCATCATCACAGATAGGACTATTATTGCGAATAAGCCTGATATTGTGCGGATGAACCGAGCACAGTCAAGGATATATTTGGCGAGATAACAATTCCTGAACCTCGTGAAAGCCGAAACAGATAAGCAATCAAAATATCCGGACCTGGTTCACGAGGTGACCGACATGTGGGGTGGTCTAACGAGCGAAATTATTCCTGTAGTTGTTTCTGCAAACGGGCTAATCTCAGTGAGCCTCTCGGATCAACTGATGCGGCTGGGATTCCGTAACGGACCGCTTCGAGCTCAAATACAAAGGCGGCATTCCTCGATACTGCCCGCATCGTCTGGCAGTTTCTTTCCCTTTCCCCCTAAGCCTCGGCCGTTTGGTCTCCCCTGCCGATGGTTTCCATCTGGTTGGGCTTTTATTTATTTATGTATTTTTATTTATGTTAGTATATTAATTATATATTTATGTTTAATATTTATCATTTCCTACAAATATTTATTCAGCCCAACCAGATGAGAATACTCTATGAATAACTTATAATAAAGCCCTTTATTCCGATCTAATAATATGAAACAATAAAAATAATAATAAAAGAACCTATTTACTAAAAAATGTCCGTTAGTTCGATGTGCCTATTCCATTGTTGTCTATCTTGAGCAACCCTTCTCCAGTTTGGTCCTGCTGTAAGTTTCATTTCATCTTCCCACCTTGTGTGCTGCCTTCCTCGTCTTCTTTTGCTGTCCCTTGGATACCAGTCTGTTAGCCTCCTGTTTCACTTTCTCATTTTGTCACGTATATGTCCTGCCCACCTCCACTTCTTTTGATCGATTTGTTCAAGTATGTGGGCAAGTTTTGTTAAATTCCTTAGATCAATATTTATGATCTAATTCTGTCTTTTATAGCCGATCATACTTCTGGATATTGCTCTCTGTGCTACTGCAAGATTTTCTCTCAATGCCTTTGTGGTGGTCCAAGTTTCGCATTCATGTATTAGAAAAGGTAAAGTGCAAGTACTAAATGTTTTTTATTGACATACTTAAGTTTTTGGACATAAGCATGTCAATTGAAAAAAAAACGATTTCTTTTAATGACCACTATTTCTTTCAAGCTGTTGCGATTCTAAGGTTTATTTATTTCGTCATTTAATTTTCTGTGGAAATTACTTGATTAAGATATATTTAGTCTTTCACATATTTTTGAGAGTCGCGGTTTATTGTGATCTTAAATTTTGTGCTGTTCGTCATTATTTTGATCTTGTTAGTTTTCATTTTTAGTCTAACTTTTATGGTTTCTTCATTAATATTATTAATCATATATTCGTGATTGTTGGGGCGTTCTGAAATTAATACCAAGTCGTCGGCAAATATTAAATGGTGCAGTTTTGACCCGTTTATATTGATGCTACATTTTTCTCTATAGGTTGCGAAAGATATTTTCTAACACAACAGAGAAAATTTTTGAGGTAAAGGGTCTTTGTATGCTAAATTCATCTTCAAAAGTTTCCAACTGGATACTGTCTGCGTAGATTTTTTTCATCAGTTTAGTATACAAGCTTGTTATTCCTTATTGATTTAGACTTTCCTATATGTATTCATGGTTTAAGCTATCGAAGGCCTTGGCATAGTCTATAAAAGCTAAACAAATGTTTTTATTGTATTCGATTTATTTTTCTAGTACCTGTTTGATTCTATGGATATGGTTAATTGTTTCTTTCTTAAAACCAGCTTGATCGATTGGCTGTTGTTCATCTAACAGTTTACTAATATCATCTAGTATAACTTTTGCAAAAACTTTTTATACCTTTGACATCAAGATTATCTGTCTGTAGTTTTATATGTTTAACTTATCGCCTTTTTTGTATAGTAGAATTACGTGACGTTTATTCCTTTATTTTGGAATTTGGCTACATGTTAAGATTTCGTTAAAAATCTTTGTAAGAGTTGGAGAGAAAAACGTTGCTGAACACAATCTATCCTATTAACTGGCAGGTCAACGTCTGCCGTTTTTGTATATTTTTAAATTATGTTGTAAAAGTTACTGTTTTTTTTTTTCGCCTTCATTATTATAATAATTTTTATTTGGTTCGAATTTTTTTAAATTAATTTATAGTTCCTAAATATAAATCTTTTCTATTGAGAAATACGTATATAAAGCAATTTCCATGGTGATCGATTTAGAGTTAAACAATTTTTTAAATACAAACATCCTCTTTTATTTGTATCGATTATCTTTTGAAATCAAAGACGTATTTTCTTAAATACTGAAGCGTTAAATTCTATGTCTTGTCCTCATTTTCTACAAGCTTAAAACTAATTTAGATACATTAAATTTATTCAATTTCTAAGATGTGAGCAAAATTATCCTAAGCGAAAACCAATTATTGAATATTATTTTCTATCATATTATTATGATCACACAGATTTCTAAAATATATTTGAATCTTAAACATTTTGCAACACTATATTCCAAGTGTTATATATATTTTTAATTATTAGACTATATTACAATTCTTTGCAAATTAAAATATTCTTTCCTACTTATAAGTAAGTTTACGTAAATAAAGAACTAAAATTTCAAAGAAAGGCGCCAACTATGTCCATTAAGTAGGATATTCACTGTCAACGTCGCTTTTTGCCTGTCCTATTCCGTAGTCAATAAGTGCATCTTCTATATGTTTTACCTATTAACAAAATATAAAAGAATTTACTTAGGTATGTAGCCAAATTAAAATCAAATATTTAAATATAATGGTTACTTCCCATTTTTGTAATTTATATCGTAGCTAAAAAAAGACGGTTGTATTTCATTCGGTTTGATTCCAGAGAAAATGGAGAGTACCCAATATCATTTAAGTAGCCAAATACATTAGAAGAAAATAACATCTTACTTGCGACGCATTTGGGTCAGTTCCCGGGTGCGTGTATTTATCTAGAAAATAACATGTTCCGGGAATGTCCTTAGGGAACGAATTCGGTAGACAAGAACGATCTCGTGGTTCCATCTCGAATCCGGGGAATTTTATAAGCCACCTGCGACATAAATTATTTTGTTAGGGTTTGCTATCGTCTCTCGTTTTGCAAACACTACGAAAATTACAATTAATTGTGACACAAATGACACAAACAACTTTTATTATTGCTATCAGATAAATATTTTGTAAGATAATTTAACCAATAAATATATTGTACGATTATTAAACATATTTAAAGAATAAAAATGACTTAAAATATCATCACATCTTTTAGAAATTAGTTATGTGGAATCGATGGAAACTCTTTAAAGTATACTCAGTAACCAGCTAAAGGCATACTTCATTAATTTCACATATTCGTACAACACAAAAATACAGACGAACCGATTACCGTTGCCATTACAGCAAAAGTTCAGTGCTGAACATGGACTACTTCTTCCTCCTATATTTCCTATAGAAGCAATATTTGCCATAGTGGCTACAATTGGCAAGCGGATTGGCAAATAGAGTATTTCTGGAATATTTTTGGGGAGTCTTTGTTCACCTCCTATTTTATTTTTGCCTGGGTTCCCAAGGGAGATATATCCCACACAGTCACTGACCGTTAGTCGGTTATTTAATCTTTTTTTTTTGAAATGGGGTTAAGTAAAACAATTCCTTGAAAGACTTGAATTGTGCATTTCAGTTTACTCAGGTTTCTAAATATAAGTAACAGAACTGACACAGCTTGTTCTATTTCTAATTTGTAATGAAAGTCGTGGTAGTTCAGGGAATAAGTCTACAAGTACTTTTCAGTACGTGAGTAACCTCGCCAGCACAAATGAAATTGTTAATTGCAATGTTACGTACTGATTGTAACATGTAAATATAACTCCTGGACATTTGAATTCCACTATAATGCACTTCGGTGGCCTGGCAAGCTAGCTGCTTGATAATCCTTTAAGAAACGAGAGGAATACTTCTCCTACTAGCAGTGGATGGGGTGAAACTTCACTTTAATTTTTTGATTCATCTATAGAAATTAATAAAATTGAATTGTCTGTTTGTAACGTCAAAATAACAGGTTTTTACTAAAAGTATACACAGAAATAGAAACAGAATTTTTTATTCAATTAAGACTATAAATAATACTTATTGAAAGTCACTTTTTTTAATTTACCACTAGTTCGTTAAAACCTCTGTTCTGGGAAGAACCAGCAAGAAACCCAACGGGTATTTTAAATAAAAATAACGCTTACAATCATATATGTTACAATAAACAACATAACAAATAAGAAACAAGTTGGTAGCGATCATCCTTCCCATGGGTTATTATCATGCACAAACTCCTTAATATTGTAATAACCCGTTTTATACAAACCTAGTTTAATAATGGTTTTGAGCTTTGTGCAGGTCAAATTTTGTATATTTTCTGCGATTTTGTTATAAAATTGTATACGTAGCCCCAAAAATGAATTACAGATCGGTGGAGGCGAATAACTGGTACTACTGGCTTGTGTCTGTTGCTAGTATTTACATAATAAATATCACTTATTTTTGTAAAACTAGTTTTATTTTGTGTACGTACAACATTTTCATATATATATTAAGAGGATAAAGTAAATATATTAATTTCTATAAATTTTTGCTAAGTGACTCTTTGGGTTTTAAATCATAGATTGCTTTAATAGCCTTCTTCTGTAAAACAAATATCATTTCAGTGTCAGTCGCGTGTCCCCATAGCAAAATACCAAACGATGCTATGCTATGGAAATAGCTAAAGTGAACTAGTTTTTTCACTAGTTTGTTACTAGCTGTTTCAACACTGGTAAGATTTCTAATTTTTTTACAGCATATGCAGCAGAACTTAATTTGCTGGCTAGTTTTGATACATGGAGGCTCCATTGAAGCTTAGCGTCTATTGTAATTCCAAGAACAATGCTTGTATCAACAAGACTCAGCTCCTCCCCATTTAAAATTACATTAGTACTAACATGTTTGACATTCGGAGTTATGAATTTTATACATTTAGTTTTAGTGCCATTTAAATGCAAATTATTAACATTAAACCATTTTATTATTATTTACTATAACATTAAACCATTTTATGATTATTTACTTCGTTATAATTTAGTAATTGTCATTTTAATTTGAAAATTAATGTAGTGTCATCAGCAAATAATACTATATCATGGTAATCCTCTAATATGTAAGGTAATAAATTAATATACCCAATAAACAAAAAGCCGTCTCTGTTTTGTTGCTTAAATACAAAGACTTGGCTATGGAGCCCACCGTTTTAAATATTTTTGATTTTTTTTTACATATTCTCTAAATTCGACGTCAGATTATATAATTATATGCAATCTATAGCTTTATATAATAAAATAACAATTTTTAAAATGTTGGTCTGGTTGTCTGTTCATTTGTCTATCTGTTTGTTTGTTCCAACTAATCACCGAAGTGGCTACACATATTTTCATGGGACTCTCTTTAACAGATAACTGATGTTATAAGGAGTAACTTAGGTTACTTATTTAGGATAAGAGTTATGGTACCGCGCAAAAGTATTTAAAATACATGAAATCCAATAATTATAAATTTCACGCGGTATAAGTCGCGGGCAACAGCCAGTATTAAGTGAAATACACAACGTAATAGTAATTACACATTACAGGGAATTTCCGGTATTTTACAGAACCCATGGTCAGGGGAATGACTGAGCTGTTAGACGTTCCAATGTTATAGTTATATCTCGACTACCTTCAGTTCTTGAATATTAATTTTTATTCCGATCTACCCAGAAAGAGCTTACAGTAACTTGAATTCTTGCAGTGGTGTGCTTGGGTTTGGATTTTTTTAATTAATTAAATGATCCCAAGCAGATGGCAGTACCTATCAATCTTCTCTGATCAAATTGCGTATCATTCTTGGTGGGAATCGGTGTTTTTTTGTGAGGATGTTCGCGTGAATATAAGAAATCCTGAGGAACTTACTAAAGATACCTCAAATTGCACTTACTTGTGTGTTGTAGGACTGACATTAATCTTCAGCGGCTCCGAACCGGATTCAAACTTGTTAGCAAGTGTGACGTTGTGCCCAAACAGACAATACTTGAGCATCGTTTTGCCAACTACACCAGCGAGAACTGTTCCCGTATGAAGACCTATACGCATCTGAATACCAAAAGAAAATAGTTTTCACTTGTTTTGTCAAACCAACTAATTTATTTTGTAATAGCTTTTACCCGCAGCTCCGCTCACGTTACCAAATCTACTATCACTTAAATTACTTCCACTAAAAATTGAAGTTCGCTTCACTGCAATATACTTCTATAGACTACATTTAATTATTTGTTTCGTTCAAAATTTGGCGCTGGAAACACCAGAGCAAGCTACGTAGAGTTGACTTTAGGAAAAACATGCCGTACAAATATAAGCCCTTTCAAATGTTGACCGCGGCATTTTTTAATTTTAAATTCCTATTTTAGTGTAAGTATAAATCCTTTCATAGTTAACTTTACAATGTAAGTAGGAGTAGTATAAGTACTATGCTCCTGTTTCATGCTAGTATTGTGAGCGAGCGTGGACCTCCCCCAGTCAAACCGACGCATTTTTACTCCAATAGCAGTTGTATGACTCTGCTAATTTCAATTATATGATTATTACATAGTTTTTTTACATACTATTTAAATATCACCATAATCTTGTTTAATTTATGCTGCAAGTAAAAGGTATATCTTATGGATTAGTCATACCTTTATAGGGTTTCCTTCATGCGTAAGATGCTGCGCACATGTTTCAACCATTCGTAATGCCATCCAAGCAATTTGTGGGGCATGCGTGTCTATTTTCCGATGAAGTCCACTGGCCACACAATATGCATCGCCAATTGTTTCCACCTTGTAATTTGGAGTGCTGATTAATAAATTACTCAAAGTCATCGAGCTTGATAAACCTAATACTGATGGAGGAGAATAGTTTTAGAATAGCTGGTAGGCTCGTATCAATAACTGGACTGTAGGACAATCTGGTAAGAGACGCAGGAATTCGATGTATGTAGGTGACTCAACACCATGCTTTGCGGCATTGCTGGATGGTCTTTATTCAGCAGTAGACTCGAGATGAGCTAAAATGATGTTGATGGTAATAAAGCCAACCAAATAATCAGTCACTATAATCAATAATCAAAAAGTAGACCAAATAGCTAAATTTTCTATGTAACGTTTCAAATTCGATAAAAGTAAACTTGATTGAGATTGAAAGGGTAGTTCTTATCTTGTATTGACAAGCAACAACTAATGTCGCAGAGTATGATAAAATTATTTTTGCGGTGGACAAACGCATGCAAGCAGTTCCGTAGAAAAGGCAGGATGTTTCCCGCGAGAGACGCAGCGTAGGGTACTCGAGTGGTATCAATTAGGTATTTAACAAAATAATACCTTTTAAGAATGAGAATATAGTGTAACGACGCGTAGTTTTTATATAAATATAATTACCTTATTTGTAAATTTTTAAACATTAAAATCTAATTGAATCAAAAAATGGAAAATCGAACAAGTTTTAAGACTTTATTAAACGTAGTTAATTTTATTATAATTATGATGAAGTAATTTATTAATTATTGTTATTCTGGGTGTGATATATTCATATTGTGTATTTTATTATGATTACATATTGTTTTTCATTATATATTACAATATATCTTCATTATTTATACATTTCATTATAACTAGTCTGGCCATAAATTACATGTACAAGTTAAAAGTTAAAAGTTACATGAAAACTTTACTTTTTTTTCAACTTTTTAGTTATTTTGAATTTGGAACGCGTTCATTATTTTAAAAATTCCTTCGATTTCGCGCCATTTCACGTATTTTTTCGTTTTCATTATAAAATCACAATATGGAATAGGGTGTTAAAGTAAATAGGATTGCGGTAATTGCCTTGCACCAAGTGGGTATGAATTCGTCGGTCATATTCCAGACACTTCAAAAGCTTCGTATCAGCAATATGTTCGTATATCGTACTATCAAAAGATACAACAACACTTCCTCTATCAAAGACAATAAAAGATCGGGGCGGCCGAGTGCTCTTAGAATCTTAGGCTGTTAATGCAGTTAAAGCCAAAATTCGTCGAAATCCCATTAGGAAGCAAAAAATCTTATCGCGAGAAATGAGGATTCCCCCTAGGACTCTGACGCGTATTATAAAACAAGACCTGAAGCTCGGTGCTTATCGTCGATATACAGGACATTGCCTAAATCAATCTTTACAATTAAAGAGAGTGGATCTATCAAAACACCTTCTGTCGCGATATGCACGTGAAGTTCACAGAAATCTTTACCGATGAAAAATATTTTACGATTGAAGAGCACTACAATAAGCAAAATGATAAAGTGTACGTTCATTACAAAAAAAAAATGCATTTTCATTTGTAACAGAACTTCTGGCCGGACTAAGTACACGTATGTGACGCATTATTTCGGATACAGATCGAGTTTGATATTTTTTTCTGTAACCGAACTCAGATTTAAAGGTAAATTTTAAATGTATAATATATTATATATTTAAAAATCACCTTAATCTTATTTAAATTTACAACCTATATACATCCCAATACTAGGCACAGGCTTCCTCTCATTTCTGATGGGGTTCTTAAGGCCAAGGAAATCGGCCGCGCTGCCCCAATGCGTGTAAGCGAACTTCACGTCTTCGAAATGTTTTTTTTTTCTTATTTCTCAGACATACAGGTTTCTTCACGACGTTTTCCTTCAACGCCGAGCACGTGGTAAATCAGCACTTAAAATTACAACTAAAATTCTTTTTCTTTGTCAACTGTCTTTTTTACTTTTTTTTTGCTCTTAATTATCCTAAGTCAAACTCACTCTTCCATAGGTTTACTGGTAGATAATGTCTCGTGGCATTTAGTTCGCCCTTTGTATTTGTGTTGTAATAGAAAATGCAATAACGTTTGAATATATAAAATATTTTATATAAGTCAACTTGCACTAACCTTGTATACGTCAAGTTCCTCGCAAAACACGTCGAATACACTGTATAGATCTTCAAGCATTGCTATGACCATCATAGGTGTTGCGGTGGCACAAATAGATGTGAACCCAACGATATCACTGAATAGCATTGTTACGTCGTCGTGACTTTTTGCTTCGATTTTCTCTCCTAATTTCATCATATTCAATGTTGATATGCAAATAAATTTTAAAATTTATTCGAGTATTTAAATTATTTCCAATACCTAAATTGTAAACATTTAGTTGATTACTAAATATTAGATAAAATGATTGATCGTCTAGTGGCGTTGTAAAAACATCCAATAAAACATATCGTCTCTTGGCTGTCGTAAGACGCGATTTAGGAAAACAAACCAGGAGTTAGGCAGCATCATCTTTCAGAGAACAATTAGAAAAGAATGACAGAGTGGATAGGGATGTGCTATGGCAAAAACTGAACACATTTGGGTTCAGCGCTGGCTTGATACAGGCATTGGAGTCTCTTTATAGAGACTCTAGTGCTTGTGTTAGGATAAACGGGGTCTACTCGGACTGGTTTGGCATCCATAAAGGTGTCAGACAGGGCTGTGTGGCTTCTCTGTGGCTGTTCAATCTATTTATGGACAGTTGTTTGCAAAATTTGAAAATTGAAGAATGCGGATTAAGAATGGGTGAGTTAACCGTCAAATGCCTTTTGTACGCCGACGATCAAGTTATTCTTGCGTCATCGGCGGCCGATTTGCAAATGATGGTTACATTAATGAACAGATTACTAAAAGAAAGAGGTATGAGAGTGAACGCAAGTAAGATGAAAGTTATGGCTTTTGAACGAGAAGAAAGTAAAACGATATGTGAAATAAGAATAGAAGGAGAGTTGATCGAGCAAGTAGATGAGTTTTTATATTTGGGTAGCGTATTTAGCAGGGATGGGAGATGTGATAAGTATATAGAACGACGAGTAATGCAAGCAATAGAGTAAATGGGGGCCTACACTCTATTGTGAAGAATCAAAATGTGTCGAAAAAGACAAGAATCAAAATGTGTCGAAAAAGGCACGTTTGGCAATTCACAATGCTGTATTGGTCCCTATTTTAACGTATGGTAGTGAAAGTTGAGTGTGGCAGAAGAAGCATGAGAGTAGAATGAACGCAGTAGAAATGCGGTAGTTAAGGAATATGTTAGGGCTGAATCTGAATGATAGGGTGAGAAATTGTTTGATAAGAGAAGAGTGTGGTTTGCAAGATGATGTTGTGACCAGGATTAAGAAAGGAATGCTTTGGTGGTTTGGTCATGTGGAAAGAATGAGTGAGGAAAGAATGACAAAGAAAATTTATGTTGCAGAAGTGAATGGCAGAGTCGGACAGGGACGTCCTAGGCGAAAATTTAACGACCAAATTGGCGATTTATTGAAAACGAGCCAAATTAGGAACACCCTTAACCGACGAGCATGTATGCGTAGGTATATGAATGTGAAGGAGGCGAGAGAAGTGTGTCAGGATCGTGCCAAATGGAAGTCTATAGTCTCTGCCTACCCCTCTGGGTGACAGGCGTGAGTGTTTATGTATGGTATGTAATTAGAAAATCAAAAACTGCTATTGGCAACCCGCCTACACAGCATGGCAGCTATGACAAACATAAGGCAAAATATGGAGGAGGTTATTATGCAGCCTAAAGTACCTTACGAATGAATGAAAGAATGAGATAAAATTATATTCAACGGCCAATACAATTTTATTCATATATGAATTTTATCGTGTCTCTTTATTTTAAAATCAATAGGTTAAAATACTCACCGAGCCATAATCTTTTTGCGATATGAGGTGGAAATATTAAATGCAATAAGCTGACGTTCTTTTCACGCTCTTTATCTACCGCTTTACTAGCTTCTTCGATTGAATTTTTTAATTTATCCATTCTTCTTCTCAACCCATCCTGAAAATATTTAGTTATTATAAGTACCATACACTTTAAAAGTTTTTAGAAAAGACTATAAAAACTTACTTACTTGAGCTCTTGCTTGTTCCCCAACTAAAATAACGTCTCTCGTAGCATCGTGTAAAGGTATATCCGAAATAAAAAGCCCTCTACCTGTAAGTCCTTCAAGGCCATCCAAGAAAGGTGATCCAACAAAAAGAAGCGAATCTGACTCTGGACAGAATACCATCTGACCCTTAATTTCTAAACCCTGTGACAGGAATAATTAAATGTTAATATAACAGAACGAAAAATTATATATACTAGAGTTTGTTACTTTCAAATGTTAACTTCAGTGTTCAAGATTTCAAATATGCAATTGAAAGAATGACTTTACATATATGAATTATGACTACAACAGCTAATGTGTGATACAATTTAAACACTGGAGTATACAATACTATATATAATTCAAGTTCTGCTAAAATTTATTTATTTAACCATATCAATGTAAAATTGTGTAACAATATTTGCGGTTTTATGCTCAAACATTACATAGTTTTGTAAAAAAATAGTTTAAGACTGCCATGGCTTTACACTATTTGGAATATTTCCAACGTAGAAAAGGTATCTCGTAAATAATTTTCGGTTTTACGGAAACAACGCATTACGAAATATACTATTAAATTATATTACTTGGAGAGGTTCCTAAAACACTCGAAAGTATGTTTTAAATAACAAAAACAACATAAAATTTACATCAATATAATCGTACATTTACTTGACTATAGTAAGTAAATGTATGATATATATATATATATATATATATATATATATATATATATATATATATATATATAATTCCTTACCTTTACAGTAGGAAGGAATTATGATTTCATCCAACTAGACATTAATATATTTTTACAATCTTTGAAGTTTTAGCACAAGGTACATAGTATATAATAATCTTACTTGAGCTCTTGCTCTGTTTCCTCCCTAAACAATGATACTTAGCAAATATTTTGAAGATATAATCTATAATTATCTGCCTTACACTGATATACATTTAATTCTTTTTACAATTAATTGATTTCAAAAAACCGGGGCATTTCGAAAATCACCAAAACTACTCAGTTATATCACCATTATTAGACATCTAAAAACACATCTAGCGAACATATAAATTAACACAATTTATTACAGAATTGCACGAAAATTACAAAACTAAATATTCTAAAATACTAAGTAAGTATTTTTATAAACAAAACCTAGTTGTGTACCCTACATAAAATCAAATTTTGCTTATGTCTACCTACATTAAATAAGTTTTACTTATGTGGCAATATAGAATATATTTTCACTTATGTAAAACTTATTTACGGCCCAAATTCTATCAGTGAAATTGACATAATAATTGTATGCAGGGACAAAATTAGGCACGCCGCAGCCCGCAGCTATATTATGGTAGTAGCATGAATGGGTCGGCTCGTCCGGGGAAGGATCACGCTATCACAGAATACCAGCGTAAAATAGCAGCTTACTTCTGCTGTGTTACGTATGGTGAGTGTAGAGATCCGGAGATCCTCTTTTACTGGATACGAGGCATTGCATCTTAGTGCTCAAGGGTGACAACGCATCTGCGTTTTGATTCTTAATCTAGGATAAATGTAGATGTCTATGGGTCACTGCATTCACTTACCATCAGGTGGACTGTGTGCTCGTTTTTCATAATTATTCTATATAAAAAAGTTTTTTTTTGTACAGAAATCCATTATACAAATTGTTATAACACATTCTATAGAATAGGACTAGAGTAAAAGTACTTGCCTACAGGCTAAAAATTACTAATTTCATACCAGTTGTTATAACATAAAGTTGATTATTTTTCTTTTATAAAAATCTAAGTATCTAACTGATAATTGTGTTATTTTTGCATAACTTTTGAAGATACTTTGGGGCCTCGAAATTTTTTTTGTAAAAATCTTTAAATAATAGTTAACAAAAATGAAATGAGAATTGGCGCTTCAGTTTAATTTTACTTGTCATCTCATACGATGATCTTAAAAAAAAACTATGTAAATTAGTGTCATTGTACTTATCACTCGTGGCCAGGGTCATTTTATGTAAAAAGGTACAACGAAAATCATAATTAATCAGTATTATGATAGTGACGGTATTCGAACTAAAAGACAACGCTGCTGCCCATCTCTCGACTTGTTTTCCTCTTTCGTCTCTTACGATACCCAAGGGATAATATTGGGCAGTGGATAATTTTCCACCGCCACTACGGTAACAGCTCAAATTGCATCAGGTCATTTTGGAGTTAGGGATGCTTCGGCCTTTTATTTCCGTTCACTGAAATCAAACCATTCCACCTTCCAAATGTAAATTTATTTTTAGTTCGCAAACGGTTCTTACAAAATATGTAAGAAAAAATACATAATTACCTCAGCAAGTGATGTAGATCCAGGGATTTTGAGACAAAACATAAACGGAGTATTGACTCTTTTTAAAATCTCACGAAAATCAAGCGGCACTCCACGTGGACG